>CM018696.1:25097910-25697910 GCA_009363875.1 Mikania micrantha | reverse complement strand
TATGTCAACAAAACTTGATGAAGATAGAAGTTAAAAAAAAGAAGAATAATACCTGGGCTATATATCAAATTATATCAATTATTATACAAGAACAAAATATGATTTTCTGCCTCCTAGAACTTTCTTTGAAGATTAAAAAATTGAAATTTCAATGAAGCCATAAGGATGAAGAAACAAGAAAGTGAGATATTAAGAAACCCTAATATTTTAATTATGTTAATAAAGTGATAAAAGAAATTAGGAAAATATCTTTTGCCAACTTTTTAGGGGAATTTAAAAGGTGTCATACAATTAGACATTTATTGAACTTTGTAATCTTCTAGTATAAGTATAATTAAAGATTTATATATTGTTTAGTAATTTAAGCGGTTCGGTTCGGTTATGGTGGTTATAGAAAAGTAGATAACCAAAACTGAACCACTAATTTCGGTTATCAAAAAACTGTTTAACCGAACCATCGGTTTTTCATTTGGTTCGGTTTTTTCGGTTCGTTTTGGCGGTTATACTGGTTATGGATCGGTTAATTCGGTTTTCTGCACACCCCTAATCCTAAGTGATCATGTTAGCACGTAACACGTTGTCACATAACATATAGTAAGTACTTAGTCCTAGTTCAAGTAAATATAGTTACTAAATATAGTAAGTTTCATCATTCAGCATGTCTTAACGCCAAAGATGATGCAACATCATAACATCATCACAATATGATTCCCACAATCATATTAAACCATTTATTAGGTCCCTATAACATTTCTAGCAAAAATTCCCAATTTAAGGTTACTGTTATTGTAACATTTGTGCATATAGTCATGTAGATGTAAACAGTGTTAGAACAGTGTCTATTCATGGTTCAGATCATCAATGTGATTCGTATGTTCATAATGTGTGCTTGTGTGTTACAGGATCTTGTAATCAGAAAACAAGTATGTATTATCTATTTACAGTCGATTTCACTAAGCAAGAACAGTAACTTGTTATATCGAAACAGTGGTGGGCAGCGAGAGTGAGCCCTATACATATACTGCGTTCGGTGTAACAGGTTAGTGTTAGTGCGTAGTGTTGAGACGAATAGTATAACAATTAATTAATTCAACAAAAATCGTAATCTGTAAGCGAGACTGAGTATAGTTATGGGTGACGATCCATAATGATACGAATGTTGAACTTATAATTATGATTAAACGACTTTAAATATTTTAATACGATCGGAAAACGTACGCGATTGCGGGTATACACGTAAATTGTGAATGTTTAACGATCCGACAACACACGAAGAGTAAAGATAATTGGAATAATTATTTTTATATTTTACAATTTTGAAACTCATCATTTTATTGAGTTTAATATCTATTTTACATTAAAACCGCGTAAAATACGCGTTACGTTCCGGAAACGCGAACCGAGCGACCGAAACGGACCCGAAAACCACATGGGCTATAAAAGCCTTGAAGAAGACCATTTTCTTCATTAAATTCAGCCAACAACCCCTTTTCTCTCTCAAACTCGCGAACCTATCCTCTCTCTAAAAATCCCAACTTGAAACGATCGTAACTCACTCATTTCTCAACGGATTTTGGAGTTCTTGGTGTCCACGCGTAGCTCTCGACGTTATCTACACGAAAGTACAAGAATTTCGTGGGTTCATCCAGCCAAAAACGAGGTATGGATGCTAGAATAATCACGAGATTAGGGTTTTCTATGAGTGTTGTTTAAAAACTTAGTTCTAGCCGGTTCTAAAGACAATCGATTGTATTTACACCATTTCGTGATGAGATCAGCAAGTTATCATGGCCTACATGTGGATAGATCGAAGGATCAAGCTTGAAAGAATGGAGGCTGGTTACAGGTTCGACGGGCGAACCCTGTGAGAGGTCTCACGAACCTTACTGGTTCGTTGTACCAGCAGCCAAAGCTTGTTCAACACACCTGCGAACCCTCTTGACCCCGAACCCTTCCTGGTTCGTTGGACTATCAGCCGAACCCTATAGTTCCTCACGAACCCTTGTCGAACCAGCTCCTGTGCGAACCTTGCATGCATGCGTACCGAACCCTCATTCCCGAACCATGCCTACGAACCCTGCACTTTGGACGAACCTGCTGCGAGCCTTAGGGGGATAACGAACCCTCCACTCCATGGCCAACCTTCACGAACCCTTGGTTTATAGCCGAGCCTTTTGGCGGATCATGATCAACCGAACCCTTCTGAGGCAATCATCGACGAACCCTTCAGTTATAAAATGCCGAACCATGGGCTGAAACCTCAAAGGGTTCGCTGCCAAGTGTGGCAGCCCATTAGTCTTTCGGCCCAACTCCACCATACTTGGCCCAATTTAATTATACTTGGTCCATACTATTCCTTTTGATCCCCATAGTGGTTTACGGTCCATTATGAGCTTTAAGTTGGTCCAATGTTGTCTTTGGCTATTTGCATGGTCCATAAACTAGTTGGTTGGCCCAATATCACGTTCAATTGGGCCATAGTTGACCTAAGTGGACCATGGTCTTTGTTAAGCCCTCATGGTTTATGGGCTTAAGGCCCAATTGTGTTGGACTCGACTTATGATATTTGTGAATTGATCACGAAGAGGTTAAGTGACAACTTAACATAATCGAGAGATCAATTCATAATCACAAAGACTTGAAATCAATTGAACATCTTTTCACAACAAATGGTAATCAATGGCTATCAAATTCATAAACAAATATCATTTTATGCATAAGATTTATGCACAAGGATCATTTCACATTCGTTTCTTGGACCCATGATCAATCAAGAGATTCAAATCATAACATTCAAGTTTTCACAACAATCAAATCATGAGAACACAAGTCAATCAATGAATCAAGTTATACAATTATAAATCCTATATCTTATGTATGATTACAATGTTATAGGAAACAATTAGAAGTCCTGTTTGCTACTTGCTAACTGTTTAGTTCAGAGTCTACTGCAGACAGGTGAGAACTTTAGCCCCTCTTTTACTGTTTTATAACTGTTTTGGGGTGGAACACGTGATTAAAACCGCTATTTCAATCTTGTTTCATTGCACGGTTTATGTGCATTCATAAACATTACAGGTTTATCTTATGAATCCAAGTGATTCTTCAACTGTTAAAGGAAATTGTCAACTGTTTTAAAGGAATTATTTACTATTAAACCCTTATTACTAAAAAGGATTTTATAATGTTTTCTTGAAATGTTTTCTAACAGTTTTACTCAAATGTATTTATGAAGGATAAACACTTTTTGATAAAGGATTTTTACAAACCCTTTTGTTATAAACCTTGTTATTACACAAGGTCATCACATCAAGGTATTCAAAACAAGTGGTTCACAACATGGTATCCAAATCAAGTGGTTCAAAACATTGTATTCAAATTCATTGGTTCAAAACATGGTATTCAAATTCATTGGTTCAAAACATGGTATTCAAGTCAAGTTGTTCACATCATGGTATTCAAATCAAGAGATTCATTTCATGTTACATAAACAAAGGATTTAACTCGTGGAGTTAAATCCAGGTTTTCAATAAGACATTAACACATCCGGTTAAAGTAAGATTCAGAAAACATGGTGTCCATCGTTGTAAACAAACTTATAAACCCATCAAGTATCATATTCATTAGCGTTAGTACTGGGTGATCACAACAAGGGAAAGCGGACACATTGGTTCTTATCCAGGATGGAGTTAGCTTTTAAATTTGTTTTAAAAGCTAACTGCAGGTCTGGTGTCATTGTTTTCTTATCCAGGATGGAGTTGGCTTTTAAATTTGCTTTTAAATTTGCTTTTAAAAGCCAACTGCAGGTCTGGTGTCATATGGTTATCAAAACTGCTGACGTATTATCTAACTCCAAACGTGGTTTGGGACTTGATATTATCGGCTGTCGTGCAAACAGTGATTGGACTGTTTACACTCATTTTCTTACTTGATGTTAGTTTGGGTTGCAGCTCATCCGTGTGAATCTTATGATGCTTTAACTTACCTATGTCTTATATCATATAACTCATGTTTACAAATGTTTAAACCTATTGTTCTCACCAACTACGTCTGTAGTTGACAGTTACTTTTCACGTGTTTCAGGTAATCAGGTTTAAGACATTCTCAGGGACAACTAAGGAGACCATTCTAAGATAGAACAAGATGAAGAAACATGCTAGGATGGAATAGAAACTCACTAAATCCTAAATGTTTAATTGTCTTGTTTGGAGTCTTATTTTGTAAACTATATTTTGGGTCTGTAGTTGTCTTACTTTTGGTAGATAGATTGTCTGTAACTAATCAACTGTCTAAACATTATGAAATGTAGTAATCCATTGTGGTTGTTCTTATTCAATACTTGTGCATGATTCAACTGATCATACGTCACCGCGCCGTGGATTCCGCACGCGGCGCAGGGGTGTGACAGTTATTAGTAAGTCCTTATATTTATCATGTTTTAATGTCAATGATCATGTAACAACTTTCAATAATATCATAACAATTCATTCGAATTTATTTATCACCATAAATTATGCTCAATAGTTCGAATTTATTGAAATCCCCAAATAAAGTTTCTAATAATAGAAAGTTTGCTAATAACCTCATTTTTATAAAAATCAAATTACATAAACATGTTTATATAACCATTGTTATCATCAAAATCACTTAAACATAGTAGAAATCAACATGCATGACCTTGTTTCTTATTAGAAGTTTCCTTAAATAGAAAAGTATGAGCAATACATCAATTACATCGAATCTAACCAAACCAATGCATCTCTAATCACCATATTGGTCATAAATCATCATTCAAATATATCTATTAAGTCTAAAACATCATCTAGCATCAATTTGTAGTAACAAATTTACTATTTATAGTAAACATCTCAAATAATCATCATATTAATAAATCAATTTAGTCGACTTGCTCATATCAACATTCTTACATATGAATCATCATTTAAACACTTATAACATGATTAAAACATCAACAATCAACAATGCATGTCCTTAAAGTTACCATTTCAAGGAATACAACTCTAATCTGCCCCAAATATCACCAATCTCTACAATTTCCATCATAGATCATTTTCAATATCCCAAATCAGTCACCAACACATCTAAAATCAGATTATCAAGCCCGCAAATTCGTGCATGTGAGTAAATGTGATTGCATGTGTGTTTGTGGTGCTTGCATGTGTGTGTAAATGCAGGATTAGCTCTTATTACTACGTCACAAGGCCCTTAGAAGGTTAGATGAAGCTGAGATTGCAGTTTGGTAGCTCTGGAGGTTTGCTAGTGATGATTCCCAACTACAATAGAAATTTGTTGATGATTGGGAGCTTCCCAAAATGAATTTCCTATGCTACAAGACTTCCAAAGACTTCAAAATGGTCTCAAGATGGTTTCTAGGATGGTGTGGTGTCAGCAGGGGATTTGGGGTCAGGGGAGTTGTGTTTAGCGGAGAGAAATGATAAGAGAGTGAATAAATGAGAGGGTTATCTTTTATAAGGATTTTCTCTTCTGGGATGCTTCGCGTTCCGCCAAGCTTGGCATCCGGGAGTCCTGGCGTACCGCCAAGAAAAAACTAGACAGGTGCCTCTCTGAGACACGTCGCGTATCGCCAAGGTGGAAATCGATCGGTCGTCGTGTACCGCGACACTTTTCAGAGATTTCTAACTCTCCTGCCCATCCTTCGCGTACCGTGAAGGATCTTGTCGGTGCCCATCGCGTATTGCGATAGGTCCTATGATGGCCCAATGACCAATTTTTATTGTTTATACGATTCATTTTTCGTCCGTTTTTCGTTATTGTTGATCGTTTCTCGACTTTTGTCATGATTTTGTTTGTTATGGGTTCACATAGTGTTCAATTTCATAATTTGTTCGACGTTTCACCAACGTTCTTCAATTCAAGACACGTGTGTGCAAATTCCGATAATTCACCGAATTACCATTCAATTGTCTGTTTTTGAACTATTGTGCCACGTGTAACACTAAATTAAGATAATTCTAGTGCCACGTATGTAATAATAAATGAAATTATTATTTAATTTGAATAAATGCTGACCTGGAAATTACGGGGTGTCACACACACAATCACAATAAGTCCTCACAAACACATCTCGGACCGTTAATAGCATGGGGTGCACAAGTGATAATTCTAAATAGTACTATTTGGGCCAAATAAGCCCCACCCATCGCGCCTAGGAGGCAAACCCGACTGGAAGTCGTAATGGGTGCAAAATTGATTATACACATTTACCATTGTCTTGTGTGATGGACATGGCTGGAGGCATGTAGTCAGCTTCGGTTTCGAACCTACATATGATATAACTATATTTACTAACTATCAATCGATATTACATAGTAATGATATGTAGTCCTGCAACACTTACTTTAAACATTTGTTGTTTCCTACATATATAAAACATGTGCTCTTACCAGCCGTTGTATTGACATTTACTCGCATGTTTTCTAAGGTAACTAAGGCACGCACTCATGAAATAGGATGCTAGGAAGAGGTCGCATGCATCAACTAAGTGTCTTAGGCTATTGAAAACATTCTTAATATTTTGTTTTGTTATGTAATGATTAAACAACATAAACCCCTTCCGCAACTTATAATCTGAAATGTTTTGAAAACAATTTACTTAGCTTTCGCGACTCTGATTTACAAAACCATTTTATCCAAATTATTGGATGTACGTATATAAACAGACATGTAGGTCTCTCAAGTGTGACCGGAAACTTCGATACTGCTAATCACGGTCGCGCCCTCGATAGTCGAAACTTGGGGGTGCGACATTGGGTGAAGAATGAAATGGGAAGAAACAGATTGGTATTTATAAGATTTTTGGAGTGTGGGGGCCTTCGCATACCGCTAAGCGACTTTTTGGGGTTCTTGGCATACCGCCAAGGAGAAATTAGTCGAGTCCCATTTCAGGGATGCGTTGCGTACTGCCAAAGGAATCCGAGATGTCGTCGCGTACAGCGTTGTCTAGTCAGCGCAATGGTTGAACTTCACTGTCGTGTATCACGGTGGATCCCGGCGAAATCCTTCCCATACGGCGATGGGTTCGGGTCCAGTATTATTTGTTTGATTCGTGATTTCAATTTATGTTTGATTTGTTTTTGTTTCTACGTAATGTTACGATTCGTTTTCACCGTTTGTTCTCGTACAGGTTTTGTTTGAACGTTAAATCCTTTAATATGTTAGTTCACTAACGTTCGTGACTCAACCTCGTGTGTTTGTATTCAAAACTACCGGTGATTTCCTGAACTACCATTTCGAATCTGTTTGTGTTTAGACTTATGTGTCGCGTGTCACACTAACTTGATTATAATTATAGTGCCACGCAAGAATAAACATTCAAATAATAGTAGATAAAATTTTGATGATGAAGTGGATTTTACGGGGTGTCTCATAATTAGCCACTAATACAAGTTCAAGGTCACAACAAGCATCCTTCAAATCCAAGGACCATTTAGCTGTTAAAACTCCTATGACAATTACAGCATCTGCAAATAAAATTTATAAAAAATTTAGTTAAAAAACATAATTGACAAGCATTCTCTGAAATTTTAAAAATATATAAAATAGAAGCATACCTAGTAGAACCTAGGAGGATGGCAACGAGAGGAGGGCATGGGAAGAGTGACAGAGAGCGGAGAAGCGGAGGAGAGGAGCGCTAGAAAGGGGAGGAGGCCGTGAGGAGCACCAACAAATAATAAATTATCATTTTGGACATAAGATTTCAAATTATCAGCTATCAAATAATAAACTATTATTAAAAATAACAAATTATTCCGACAATTTTCCAACACATTCATTTTGGTTGGAAAAATGTTGGAAACTTCCGACCATTTTCTTACTTTAACTTTTCATTTTTTGTTTTTCAAGTTTTAAGAAACGTTTGTTTTTTCGCTTCATGTTTTCTAAACATACATTATATAAATCATAAAAAACTTAGCGTTAAGAAATTATATGTGTTATACACATCCACATACTTGTGTGTGCGTATATTATTAGAACCCAAGAAAATTTTTTCAGAGTACAAGTATTTATGTATTTGTTTGCTAACACAACCGAGACACAAACATATAATTTGTTAACTTATATTGTTTATAACTAATGTTCTCGTATATAATCAAGGTGTAAAAAATATGATGCGATAAAATGATGTTCAGAGCTTGCAAAATAAAAAAGGAAAGCCTGTGGTAGGAAAATAATCGAAACTTCCAAGAAATTCCCAACGAATTATTCTTTTAGTCAGAAAAATGATGGAAACTTCCAATTATTTTCCTACTTAAACTATTCAATTTTTGTTTCTCAAGTTTTAGACATTGTTTTTTTTTTTGCTTTATTTTTTCTAAATATTCATTATACATCATAAAAGCTTAGTGTTACCAAATTATATGTGTTATACACAACCACATATTTACGTTTGCATACAATATTAGAACCTAATAATTTTTTTCAGTGTACAAGTATATATGTATTTGTTTGTTTACCCTACCGATACACAAATATATAATTTGTTAAATTATAGTTTTTATAACAAATGTTTTCGTATATAATCAAGGTGTAAAAAGCATAATGTGAGAAAATGATGTTAAGACTTTGAAAAATAAAAAAAGCAAAAACTTGTGGTAGGAAAGTAGTCGGAAACTCGACAACTTTCCAACGAATTATTCATTTTGGTAGGAAAAATGTTGGGAACTCCGACCATTTTCCTACTTAAACTATTTCAATAAATATTTTATTTTATTTTTAACTTTTGGTCGGAATTTCGTCCTTATCTACCGAGAACTTTTTTGACTACTACATTTGTTTTAGATAAATTGTCGGATTTTTATCACTAAAAATAAGTTTTTTGTTTGGTAAACGGTAGGGAACCTTCCGACCATAATTTTTGTTAGAAAACACCAGATTTAAAGCAGTGAAATAAGGAGCTGCATCATTTGCTTAATAATTGTGACTACCCTTGTAAACTTTTGAAGTGCCAATTACTAATTGATGGTTAGTTGCTTCAATCTTTATTTTGCCAATTTGGTTATTTTGCTGATAATTTATGTAGCTTATTTGCATCATCAGACTTATGTTGTTTTTGATAATCTCTTACTGACAAGTAAACATCTACAATAAAAACCAAAGTTAATTTTGATCTCTCTACAATTAGATTCATGATTCATCATTAGTTCATTATTTTTACTTTTTTTTGCATTAGCTTGATTAATTTTAGATAAATAAAACCAAAACTTAAACACACCTTCAATTATATGTCTAAATTTTACAACTTGAACTAGTTGTACTAGTATTAAAATGCTAAAATACTTTTAGAGAGCAAAACAGTAATTAAATAACATATCAGATATATGATTTTAATTATATTTTACCATATTTGAATTAAAAAATGAATAGAAAAACTTATGAAAGGGCCCAAACTTATAAACTTGCTATAGGACTCTAAACCCATGTAACGTATGATGTTATATTTGGTTTCACATCAAGATGCATAACTAAATACGGGTAGTTCATTCTCTTGGTAAACCCATGTAACGTATACGTGTAGCATGTTTTTTCGTTCATTTGTTTGAGTTGTGAAGACAAATCAGTAGTGTTAAAAGAAACGTACGCATTTAACGGTTTTGGGATATGCATTATTTCTTATCAATTCCTTAAGTTGATATACGCTAAGGGTCTACTATAAGAGGAAGTCTAAAACAATAGGACGTAACAACATAACCACAAGTCAATAGACCATAAATGTTAAATAATTAACACTGGTGTGTGATTGTCGAAAGCATGCTCACATGTATGTGACCCGGTAGACATCTCAACAACCATCCCTAGTACATGTTATAATATTCCATCAAAAATAGAATAGATACATCTCATAATTAAATACCTTGCCCCAACCTTTGGGTACACATTCACTATCTCACATTTACTCACATAATATAAATAACAAGAATTTATGTAGTTAAGTTTTGTTACAAAACAGATTAGTTATGACCTCGGTATAAATAGCTAGTTCAATATAGGTTATCACAATGAAATAAACATATATCAGAGTTCATAATGTCTGTCGTTATAGTATGTGAATTAATCATAAACCCTATATGTTCCTTTAAACATAATCGGATGCCTATATCAAACTTTTGACAATCTTTAGATTTGAAAATATTATAAGTAAAACCAAGTAAAAAGTTAGGAACAATATTTTATGTAAATGGTTGTCATACCCTACCAAAAAAATAATGAAAAAAAAAAATTCTTTCCAAAATTGGAAGGCAATAGAAACATGATGAAGATTGAATGCTTTTTATTAAATTATTTGGCATGTTTATATATCGAAAATATATGAAAATTGTAAATGGGATTTGGAACAAAAGCATCACTTTTGATGTTTCTTGGTCATACATTAATATTTTATTGAACAAGTGTTTGTTTTTGGGCATCACTCACGTGGATAGTCCCTATAGATTTTAATCAGTATGCCGTTCGTTCACTTTCTAAGGCTTAGAATGAATTGTATCCAAGAAATACTATTTATATTTTTTAATATGAAAGTAGTTATGGATATAACGTTTGTGGAAATAATGAATAACCAAAGAATAATAATAAGTTAAGCCAAAGGAGAAACCAATTTTAAAATACAAGTGTTTTATATATGTCAATCCTACTTGCATATTGTTTAATATTTCTGATTTCACTCACATTAAACTTATAAATTTGTTTTGGTTGCACGAGTAAAGACTTTAAAAGATTTCATATCATAAATTGCTTGCATTTGATCACATTTAATTGTGGAATTACGTTCGCATTCACAATGAGATCTCTCAAATTGTGTTGGTAGTAGTTAATGTCAGACAGTTTTATGAACAAATGATCTGCTAATGTAAAACTTGTCTAAAGTGCTCTAAAATAATCCATAATTGTACGAGGAAAGATAGATTGTGTTTGGAACGGTTGGTTAAAATCAACAACCAACTAACAAGTGATTTTTATAATAGTGAATTATAATAATGGAATTATTGTTGATCAATATCAGATCGAATCGTTTACAAGTGAATTGTGTGTGTTAGTAAAATATATATATATATATATATATATATATATTTGTATATTTGTATATTTCACTCATGTAATGCGAACAACTAATGCAAAATTACAATGCTCGTGACTCTGAATCTTTAGAGGATGACTAAAGACTAACCTCCAAAATGTTGAACTGTTTTGATCTTCGGAATCTTCTGCCTCATGAGAAGTTGTTTTGCGTTGAAAGCTCTATAATCTTTGAAAACTCTGTAGAGTTGGATTGAGAGGTCGTATATTTGCCGGATTGAGAGGTCGTATATTTGCGGGACGAAGACGTATTTGCGTTTCGAAGTTTGCAACTTCGGAACGGGATGTAATTTTATTGATTTTCTAATAACTTGTCACACCGTGATATGAGAAAATGACTTGCTTTCTCTCGCATAGGCCATCAATGCTTCATTCATAACCATTTCGTCATTGGCACCACTTCTCCGGTTGTTGTGGTGTTGGATCCATAGTCCGTTAAATTTCATGACTTTACGTTGTAAATCTCGTCATTATCTAGAAAATCATGTCGTTCATCCGATATGAGTCATGACCCTTTGCTACTGAAAACTGAGATTTAACACGTTTCAAAAATTCCGTACTCGTTTGGTTGTTACCAACGAACGTATCTTCAGAAACATCAATGTAGGCACGAGATAGAGCTAGCTCCTCAACTTCTGTCCACCAAGTGATGGAAGGTTTCGTTGTTTTTTCGGGCACATCCTTCTTCTATACCTTCGCCATTATGTAGCCGGTTGAGGGTCGGGTTGTGTTTCCAGCACAATCTCGGTGTCGGATTCGGATTGGGTTTTGGAAACCTTATCGAACGTGTGTGATAGTTGGTTGAAAAAAGGTTGTTGTGGGTACGAATTTGCAAATGTTAGAAATGGGTTTGGGTTGTTTGGGTCCATAGCGTATAGAAGATTTTTTGTAGATTTGAGAGTTTGAAATTTATGGAAAGTTAGAAATTATTTCGAGAGTATAAGTATTTTTTGTTTGGGTTGACTTGGTTTATATAGGTAAAAATTTGAATTTTTTTTGGCCAACGGATATATTCCAACGGTAAATTTGAATATTTTTTATTTGATCCAACGGTCGTCTTACCCTTGATGCCCCTCACGCCACATCCCTCACGTCCCTGGTCATGCCACTGTGTAGTGGGGGAGGGCGACAAAAGGGCGTGACTGGCCCCTATCACTCCTCACTCACGTTTCCGTACACATGGTCTAATAAATACAGATAATTATGCTAACACACAGTTAGTAAATTTCCAAACAAGTTTTTCTTTAAAAAATCAAATAATATTAAAGTATTAAAGGTAAAAGCTGACGAAACTATTTGTCGGTTCAAATTTGAAAGAAAACAATGCTACATAAATGCTTATTGGCTGTTTTTCCTTTTTGACTTTCTGTTCAAATTGCAGCTTCATTTCAATGCTTATTGGCTACTTTACAATTGTTTTAGATTTATGTTGTGTTTTAATACGTTGTATATTATTACAATAGTCTTGTCTAATTCATTACACTTTTGCGTCGAACTTTCCTCAGGTCATTCGTTGTTGTAACAAATTTGATCACACAAATACCGTATTCCAATTTTGCGCATATTGCTACCAAAATCGTGTGACCGCTTAATTACATCTATTTGTGTATCATATCTAATGTAAAAACATTGGTTGTTTGAGAAGTTTAATATATGTGTATTCTATGTATGAATTAAATGAGAACTTATAAGTTTGTACTTTGTAGAAACTAAAAATAAGCATCTCTAAACACATGATTTAAAATGTATAAAATTAATTTTCTTTTAAGGTATGTGGAGTTAAAATTGTCATTTATATTTGTGTCTATAATAATTCTTTTAGTTTTAACTAATATAAGTTCTTAATTGAATACATATTTTTTGTTTCCTATATTCATTCTGCACATAGATACATATGTTTCTGTCATGATAGATGCAGTAAAATTATGTGTTGATAAGATCCTTTACGTGAAATGAGCTTTAATAAACTTACGTGAAATGAGCTTTAATAAACACACCAATGTATTATGTATTATGTATCATTTAGCATTTTTCAAAACCGAGATGGTTTTCTCTTAACATTTGTTACAGCTGCCACCAATTATCAATCGGTAGACATAGAGGACTGAATACACATGAGAATGTGGCATATGTTAGACCATAGCTTAACACCAAGTAAACTCTCTTATCAAAAGTAAAATTAATTAATTTATTTATTTATTAAAAGCATTGAACTTGAAAACAAAAAGGGTTTAATTATGCTTAAATTGCTAGACGGAACACTGAGAAACTTTTTTATAAAATCTTGATTTTCCATCTTCACACCTGCAACTGTCAGTTCATCTACAAGTTGGACATACCTTAGATATTAAAAAGCCATTTTCTCACTGTTTTCTTGGCAAAAATTCTCAAACTTTTGCTTCCGCGTATCTTTCTTGTTTTCCTTTACATCGTCAGACCCTTCATACATCTGTTGTAAGGGGTTCCACAACTCTTTAGCTGATTTGCATTTTTTAAATGAGTGTGTGATGGAGTTTGGAATGGACATTTGAATCAGCCAAAGTGCCTTTGAATCAACCTCCATCTTCTTGTAGTCCTCATCTGAGTAAAGAGATGGATCTTTTGGCATAGCTTCTCCACCAGCTCCAGCAGCAGCAACTTTAGGAATGAAAAGTCCTTCAAAAACTAACTTCTATAGTTTGAAGTCATGGTTCCTGAAGAAGCCTTCCATTCTAACTTTCCAAGTGTCATAGTCGTCGGGTGTAAACATGGGGGGGCTTGTTGAGTGTGTCATTTTCAGTATCATGCTTGTTTAGAGTAGTCATATTGATACGAAAACTTTGAGAAAGGAGTAGAAGAAAACAACTGGTAACTTAAGAATGGTTGATTGTTAAGTTAAAGAGCCAAGGCTCTGATACCACTTGTAGGATCGGGTTATGTAGCTTACACAACACTTTCACAAGGTATCTTCTACTAAGTTGATAGATGCGGAAATCCTATCAACTTGATTTGCAAAACAGATTGAAACAAATACAGAAGACAAGTATATAATCAAGGTCAAAGTATATTGCATTTAACTGTTGAGGTTACAAGTCTTAGCTCAAGCACAAGCACACCGTTTGCTAAGTTACAGATGAAGGATTATATACTAAAACCTACAGCTATATACTCGTAGGGATACAAGGCTAGACAAAATGCTAGAAACAAATAAATGCTAAAACTAGTATATGTTATGGTCTTAACAGGCCAAGCTATATTAATTACAATTAATACAAAAGACTCCATTGACTTTTATAATAAATGCATATACTATAAAAGGCATTAAATTCTTGATATCTCTATGGTTCTGACAAGTCTTTTTTGCTGCTGACTATCATAGGAATGTCTTCTTTGTTCGTCTTCATGAGAGAAAGCACTTCTGATCATTTCTACAAGCATATGGAATCTTTGTCAGAACCAACTCTTCGGAAGTCTTTGTCTTCGGAAGCTGTTAAGCATACATTCGGAAGCAGTTGTGTTCGAAAGACTTTGTCTTCCTTGGAGAATCTCACAGAACAAGGCTATCTTCCGAAGGTATTTGGTCTTCTGAGTAACTTAGGTTTCTTCGAAAGATAGCACTGTTCTCCCGAGACCTATACTGGACTTCTGGGAGTTGAGACAAGGACTTAGATAGTTTTGGAGAGCGCCAACATTCATGATCTTACACCCAATATCAAATAGTCTACACAATTTTACGACTAGCAACTTAAAGTTGCTAAATACATGTACAATGGTTAAAGATGTGATTCTTGGTGGATCTTCATGACAAAACCAAATATATGCGTGTGTGTTTGAAAGAAAACCATAAATGCATATATACGATTCTACAAATGTTTACATATGAGGACTATTTATAGCATTCCAAATGACAGTTAATTGGTAGTTAAATAACTGTTAACTAACTAATATTTACAACTAATAAGCTTTTATTTACACACATTTGCATAACACTCTTTGACATCATAATCATGTTTAATTCCAACAATCACCCCTCCAAACATGATCATGGTCTTTGTTTTCTTAATTTGGTTTTTCATCCCTTTTCACAAATATCGTCTTTCTTACTTTTACCTTCTTTAACATGAACAAACTCTTCAATATCTTTACAAATTTTCTGAGTATCACTGTCATCAATTTGTAACATTAAGAGAGTTGGTTCATCATCATCTTCTTCTTGCACGAGATTTTATTGTTTTCCTCCATGATTTGACTTTGAACAATCTTTGTAACAATACCATTAAGTTTTGCAGTGAACGAATCAATAGTATTTTCCTCCTTCATCTTTAACATTTCAAATTCTGTCTTCAGTGTTTGACGACGTGCCTTCTGTACTCAATCTACACCGACATTTATAGTCTTAAGTGCATCCCAAATATCCTTGCACTTTTGCAATTTGCAATTTGTATTATAATGCTTGAAATAGATATGCAGTTTCCGTCATATCTTTCTTTTCATCGGTTTGAGTATTGGCACTAGGTTCTATCATATCCCATAATTTGTTTGCCTTTAGTATGGTTTTAATTCTGATAGACCATATCGTATAATTTGTGGCATTCAAAATAGGACATTGAAAGTGTGTCATAGATCCTCCTTTATTATGTACAACAATTTCTTTATTATTTTGAACTCCTTTTGATCCTTTTTTCGACATGTAAACTTAACAATTTAACATAATTGTTTTAATGGGTAAACTTCTATTGGGATTTTGTAAAATATGTTATCCTAACTGGGATAGATAATTAATAATGATTCTAACGAGACTCAATATTAATATAACTCTAATTTTATAAAACTGAAATTCCAAATAAAATAAGGTATAATCTGGAATTTTTACAAAATCTTTTCTGAGATTTTTTGACTGGGTTAATATATGCTTCATAGGATTTTCCTTTCTTTTGATTCTAATTTAATTAATCTTTATTTAATTTTTCTGGTCAATAATAATAAAAATCCCAAAAAAATAACTTTCTTTAAAAATCGTTTGCTCCAAGGTTTGACAATATTAATTTTAATTTTTTATCACTAGTAATGATTTTTATTCTTGATTTTTTCTTTTTCTAGATTTGATCGGAAACTAATAAAAAGACAATACTTCAATCGGTTTTCTCTCTTCACTTTCAGGCTTCTCGGTCATTAGACACAACACAACATGTATGTTCTTTTCTTTCAATCTTGATTTCTCTGAACGATTTCTCTTAGAATCGATTTTGACAAGCTTCTTTATTTCGTTCTTGGCTTCGCAATTCTAAGTTTCTTAATCGATTTTAATCTGAATCGATTTGTTCTGAATCAATTTTAATTCGGAATTGATTTTGTCTATGAATCGATATTATTGAATCGATTTTGTTCTTAGACTGAATCGATTTTTTCTTAATCGATTTGATGAGAATCACGAGAGTCAAATGAATTGAAGAAATCTGAATGCGATTAAATCCTAAGCTCTGATGCCAATTCTTGGTGGATCTTCACGACAAGACAAAATATGTGTGTGTGTGTTTGTAAAAAAACCAGAAATACATATATACGATTCTACAAATGTTTACATATGAGGGCTACTTATAGCCTTCCAAATGACAATTAATTGGTAGTTAAATAATTGTTAACTAACTTATATTTACAACTAATAAGCTTTTATTTACACACATTTGCATAACACTTTTTGACATCATAATCATGTTTAATTCCAAATGGTTAAAAATTTAAATGACATGTTAAATGACCATGACATAACCTGCTTGACTTTAACATAACAAATCATCTTGGTTTTGAATTATGTAATTAAATCTTCATGCATTGTATTGCAAACTAAATTGAATCAACAAGACAAGTTTTTAAGCCAATAGCTTTTAAGTCGGCAAATTTAATGACACAGATTCAACTTAATTACAAAAAATAAAAAAAAATAAAAAAGTCGTTGTTAATTAAGATCCAAAAGAAATTGATTACGGACCATAAAAGATGAGTATACAAGATAAACATTAATCCAATGTTCAAACATGACAAGATGGATCATTTAATGAAAATGGAAAAAAAATGAATTGACTTTTGTGATTCCAAAAGCAAATTAAAAGAAAGTGCAATAAGATATTTAGAGCAGATTAGATTGTGTTTTCTGTAAAGCATTACGTAAATACTAATTAATTATGTTTAGTGTCCCCTAATTTAGAGCAAACGAGCGGGGGAGTGTAATTAGGAAAGAGTCCCCACATGAGGTGAACCTTTTAGCCCATCTTTTCATGTCACCAGCAAAGCCGGCCGGTAGGACCCTAACCTGAGCAAACACCCGGTTAACCACTCACCACTCTTATCACTGTCTATTCTTTTAATAAACGATCATTCATCTCATATGGTGTTGGTGGTGGACACTTATGCATTTTTATTATTATTTAATTATTGTTTTTTTAAGGGTGGTGTTAAACTTACACCCCAAAAGAATATCTGCACACCCCTCATACGCCCCGTAGTGGTCACTACGGGGCGTTTTGGTACGGCTTGTACTTTCTTTGTCAAACGACAGGGGCTTTGATTAGACCTAAACGTCCCGTAGTGCCCACTACGGGGCGTATTGGTACGATGTTCTGAAAAAGTTCCGACAGTGTCAGTTGATTAGACCCAAACGCTACGTAGTGGTCACTACGGGGTGTTTAGAGTTACCCTAAACGCCCCGTAGTAACCACTACGAGGCGTTTAATGTTTAAAACATGCCAAATAGTTTGTAACTTACGAATTCATCGTCTATATATACACACGTATTGCGTTACAATATTAAACGTTCACTCGAATCACTTGACGTATAGTTGATCGAGTTTCTCTTGTTTCGTTTATTAAATATCTACATTTTACACCCATATTTTTGATTTGAATATGTCTTGGTGGGACGGAGACTTTTTCTTCGGTCAATATTGTAACATCACTGTACTTTCAGTTGTCCGTACGTCCGTACATCCGTACGATTGTACTGTTACGACTGGAGATTTAATTATTATGAATGATTATGAAATTATTGATTGACATTACTGATATTATCACTGTTGCTGGTATACATGATTATAATTTATAATACGCGTAAACCACGGGAAGTTTAGTTGTAATTCAACTACACAGACCCGTAGTGTTTATTGCAGTTACTTATTACTGATGATGAAGGATTATTGGTTGAGAATTGTTTTGTGATGGAACTGGGAGTTTGTTGGAGTCTGGTTACTAAACGTAGTCAAGGACCCATGGTCATGGTTTATCGAAATAGCGGTGGGACGGTGGCTAGGGCAGTTGCGACTGACCCTTACATATGCCCTATATATATGCATATTTCGGTCTATCATGGATGTGTCAGTGACTAGGGTTTAGTGGGTTTTGGTTTGGGAAATGATAATATTAATGTATTAATTAATGGGAATAATAAATACGCGATGTGAGGTTACGGTCATTATTTAAACGCGAGTATTGATTCAGAAATATTAACTTAATAATGTATTCGCGTGGGTGACGATTCACACGAATATAATTATTAAGAATAATATAATGAAACGATATTCCATAAATAATAAATCAAATCGAAATACGTTACGAGCATCGGATTCGCAAAGGTGACGATCTTTACGAATACGTACGCGAGTAACGCGTTTCGACGAGATAATTAAATATTATCAAACGGTATCATTCTAATAAATGAAAACTAAAAACGTTTATTAGGAATCACAACTTAAATCGTTTCGAATAAAATTATTTGTTAATTAATTTATTTAACGATAATGAGACGGAATCATTTTACGAAGCAAGTTTTATTTAAAACAATTGTATTTAAAATGAAAACTAATTATTTAAATGTTTTATGTGTTAAATATGTTTTACGTTAAAAACCGAACTATATTTTTATTGATGCGATAAAGACGAGACCGAACGCGCGGGAACGGGATGGGATTAAATGGTGGAAGACTCCACCATTTCCCCTCATTTCTCCCAACTCTCTTTCTCTTTCTAAAAACACCCACACACTTTTCTCTCTACCTTCTCTCTAGCCTACCGAGCTCGTTTCTTGACGGATTTTCGAACTTTCGGTGGCTACGCGTTCGTGAGAACAAGAGGAACACGAAGATACCAAGAAAGCTATCATTTGCACACGATTTAAAGGTAAGAGACCCGGTTTTCTTTTCGGTTTTTGGTTGAAAACCCTAATCGAGTTTAGCCATCATGTAGTATAATAATCTTTAGTGGCAATGTATTAACCGAGTTGTTGTTGAGTCGAAGTAAGCTAGGGACGACCGTAGACCACTAAGATGCGGCTAGGATGATGATGAACAATGCTCCGGCGACACAGCAGGTGGGGGGCCGAACCCTAAGGGCCTCACGAACCCTGTTGGGCGGGAACTAGGGTGGCGAACCCTAGTTTCAGCCGAGCCTTCCTCTTACAGCCTGCAACGAACCCATTGGGGACGAACCCTGGTCGATCCTACGTGAACCGAACCCTATTGGGGACCAGCGAACCATACAGCCGCCACGAGCCCTTCTTTCTTGCAACCATTATGCCAACGAACCCTTGAGGGACTCACGAACCATCTAGCTGGCCACGAACCCTAGCGAACCCTGAGCTGCATGAGCAGCGAACCATGGTTCCTGGACCAGGGCAAACCCTTGGCCGTAGACCTGGCCGAACCCTCCCATTTTTCACTGAAGCCGAACCCTAACCTTGTTTGGGCCGAACCTGTCATGGATGGGCTTGAGGGTTCGCTGCTCTAGAGGGGGATCGAACTAAGCTTCATTAATTTGATTAGGTTGAGGTTAATGGGAAGCAAGAGCATACTTACACACACACTTGAATAACTGTACATGCATGAATTATGTTAATAAGCCACCACCTTTTCTCTCTCTAAAACTATAATATCCATGTTACGGATTTCATAAACATTGAGTAGTTCTACAAGGATAACTCAATTATTATTTCTTAAACTCACATTTAAAGTTATTAATATAAATCTATAGTGTCAATTAAATTATAAGGGCATGCAAAAGGTGGGTATTGATATATACTTAAGTAGGAGTAATATCCTTGAAAGTATATATAAGTATAGTTATAATGGAAAATTGGTGAAGTATAAGTGTATGTATGGATAGGTATATGACATAGGTGATTACTTTGGAATACCCACATCTATGGGAACACACATATACCTCATCACTATTAGTTATCGTCAAAGAATGATTTAAAACTATCAAGATTTAAATTACGTTCTAAGGAGGATTACTATAACATATTGAATAACTACTTCAACTTAGAAGAAATAAGGTGAGTTAATGACGCGATTAAGAATAAAAGGGAACATGTAGGGAAAATTTATTTAAATAAAAAGCCTATACTTATAACCCTGAAAACACGATCATTACAGGTAATTGAGTTGGTCTTGAGTTTATCTACGCGAGCGCGCATTATACGAGAACCCAAAATCTAAGGACTTCAGGTGAGTTCTCATAACCTCCCTTTCTTTAAACTGTTTTAGTCTTAAAACTCGGAGGTGAAACATGTATACCGGTTTAAATATTATTTTGATAACACAAGGATAATACCTGTTTATCATTATGATATTCACTATTATGAATTATCATTATTATGGATTATCACTGATTATTATAAATCCGTGTAAACATTGTTATTGACTTCGGTGAATAACAAAGATTACATGTATTGTCTCATACTCCGTGAAATCATTACTTTAACTTCGGTTATTTGTTTTGACTTCATGTATTGTCACGTGGAGGGTTTCCACATCCGTGAAGTATTGCTCTTGACTTCGGTTAATTGCTTTGACTTCATGTATTGTCACGTGGTTAGCGACCACTCCATGATTCATGTATCTAACTTATGTTAAATACATAAGGAGTCATGTATAGTCACGAACATTGATTGAGAATATGATTGATTGAGTTTGGTTGATTTGTTGTGGATTGATTGCCTATATTTGATTATGATTATTTGTGATTGGCTATGATTGATTTGGTTATGTGGTTATGTGATTGTGTATGTGTTTGGCTGTTGAATTGATGGATGTGTGTTGGATTATCTCATACAGGTATTCATATGGATTTTCTCAAGAAGATCATAAGTTTTATACTCGTTTTAAAACAAAGCATTTTATAAAACCCTTTTAAGCATACACTTTCAAACTCATTTTTACTAAAACATTTTTAAATATAAAAACTTATGATTACTCACCAACTACTTTTGTAGTTGACACTTGATTTCTTACATGTTTCAGGTGATGGAGACAAGTAGGATGAAGAGGATGATCTCTTCTATTTTGGACATCATCATCATATAGGATTCTTGGACTTAGTTAATTAACTAAATTTCTGGCGATTAGAGTTTAGTTAGTTTAACTAAATCTTTTGTGTATTTGATGTATTTGATTCATGATGAACATGATTTTTGTGTAATTATTGTGGTTGATTAAATGATATATGATGATTTGATTTAGATGCCCATGAGCTTTTGAACAATCTACACATCCCTCGTGGCATCCCGATGATTCCGCCGTCGGTCGGGGTGTTACAGATTGGTATCAGAGCCTGGGTTATAGGGAATTAGGTTACTAGAAATGGTTGACCTAGTCTATAACCATAGGATACCCTAGTATGAATTAAATTCATACACTAGTTAGTATATTCAGGATTTCATGCTTATATGTTTATTACATGTTATATGAACTCCTGTTATACATCTGATATATATATGCTGCTTATTAATTTCTTGCTTACGTGTGCCCTAATGATTCGATAAGGACATGCACGTGGTGTATCGTAAAGGTGGTGGGACGTTGGCTAGGGCAGTTGCGACTGACCCTTACATATGCCCTATATATATACCATTTACGGTACATTGGGTGGATGTCAGTATTGAAGAATGTGGGAACTACCCGTTTGGGAAATTACCTGCTTAGGAGATTAAATGCTTAGGAATTATCTGCTTTAGGGATTATTTGTTTTATCTATAAACTCCAGACAAGGACACACTCGTGGTATACTACAAAGGTGGTGGGACGGTGGCTGGGGCAGTTGCGACTGACCCCTACATATGCCCTATACATATACCATTTGTAGTATATTGGGGGTCTGTCAGTGTCAGGAACTTAGGATATTACTAGGAATTTTTGTGAGATGGATGTTGATGGTCTGTTGGTTAAGGTTGGTTTGGATTGACACTTTGGATGATCACACTTGATAAACACTTATAAATTCCCTTATAAAAACATACGGATTGGACACGTAGGGTGCATAGGATTAATGAACGATAATGAGCGATTAGTGATGTGATATGGACTTGGGTGATGGTATAGACACTTGATGATAATATAAACGCATAGTGATGATACTAACACTTAGTGATGGTATGGACACTTGATGAGAATAAACTATAGGGAGGATATGAACACTTAGTGACAATAAGAGCACTTCGTGATGATATGAACCCTTAATGATGATTATTGACATTGGAATTGATATGGATTTTAGTGAACTTAGACAGTTGGGGGAGACTTAATGTCAGGTGAACTTAGACATTAGGTGAACTTAGAAATAGGCAAGCCTACATGTCAGGTGAACTTAGACATTAGGTAAACCTAATTGTCCAAGGGAACTAGAGATCACTTCACTCAAAATTATCCTACTAAGGATAAGGTGTGTGAAGTGAGATTTATGATGAAGTACATGACACACTCTACACACTAGCAAGGGCATAATCGTGGTGCAATGGAACGGTGGTGGGACGGTGTAGGGGAGATTGCGATCTACCTCTGCATATGCCCTATATATAAGCTTGTTGCATTGCATTGGGAGGTTGTCAGTGTTAATATAGAGTGAAGAATGTATAGGATCTAGGAAATAGTTAGCTAACACTAGTTATGACCAACTAGGACACTTAGAATAATAATAGGAAATTATAAGCCTTTTTGAGTCAATGACTGATAGGAGAGAAATATAGTTCCTATATGTAATCCTAATTGTCTAATGGACTCATTTAAACATTGTTTGTATGACTTACGTTGTAAACGGTAGTAACATGTTTCTAATTTCTCAGAAACATGCCGCCTCGCCGTCACAACGAAGATGACTCAAACAATGGGGATGCTAACAACAGTAATGCCAACTCCGGCATACAAGAGTTAGCCACACTTATTTCTGGATTGGTGAGCCAACTGACTCAGGCTAACCAGAACATTAACCAGAATCGAGGTGGTGCAAACCAGACAACTTGCACCTTCAAACACTTCAATTCCTGCAATCCCCTGAAATTCACGGGTGCTGAATCGGCCACTGGTCTGCTGCAGTGGTTCGAGAGTATGGAGAACACCTTCATCAACAGCGAATGCCCTGAAAATCTGAAAGTTCGCTATGCCACCAGTGTTTTCCAAAAGAGAGCACTGACTTGGTGGAATGGGGAAAAGCGAACTAGGGGAGTGGATACTGCACTTGCACTGACATGGACGGAGGTCAAAAATCTGATGACCACTGAATTCTGTCCTAGAAGCGAAATGAGGAAACTGGAGACTGAGTTCTGGGAACTCAAACAAGATAGTGGCGAGAACGTCATCTACAATACTCAATTCCATGAGTATAGTCTGCTAGTGCCTCATATGGTGACACCCTTGGAGAGGGCGATTGAGAAATATATCGGCGGGCTGCCGGTACAGATTCAGGATACGGTCTACGGGAGTAATCCCAAAACACTGGAGGCTGCTATCCGTCTATCTGCAACTCTTACTGATAACCATGTGAAGAATGGAACTCTTACTCGGAAGGGACACAAGAAGGCTGACACCAAGACTACTGCAAAAGAAGTCAAAACTGAAGTCAAGTCTGAAGCTGCTAGCTCATCCAAAAGTAGCAACAAGAAGAGGAAGACCAGAAACTTCATGGTCACTGCTCCTGCTGCCAAATCTGCGCAGCAATCCTCAAACAACTCAACTGCCAGGAATTTTACTGGGAACACTCCTCAGTGTAATACCTGCCGATATCATCACGCACCGAACTTGCCTTGTCGCGTCTGCAATAACTGCGGCAAGTTCGGTCATTTTGCTAACGTCTGTCGGAGTGCACCGCAAGCACAAAGGATGCAACTTGCACCGCTTGCACTGCCAGCTCCTCCTGCACAACCTATTCCTGCTGTACCCATTCGCCAGGTACCTCAAGCACAGGCAAGAGCCTGTTATGAATGTGGTGAAGTGGGTCACTTCAGAAATCAATGCCCAAAGTTGACTGGAAATAATCAAAGGGTGGCAAGAGGCCGGGCTTTTCAGTTGAATGCTCCAGCTGCTCAAGCCAACCAGGATGTGGTCAACGGTACATTTCTGATCAACAACTCTTATGCATCTGTCTTGTTTGATTCTGGTGCCGATAGGAGTTTCGTTTCATATGATTTTGAATGCTTGCTTGGTAGAACACGTACATACTTAGATAAACCGTTTAACGTGGAAGTGGCTGACGGAAACACTATTGATATTGACACTGTTATTATCGGATGTACTGTGAACTTAAATGATCACGTTTTCCCGATTGATCTTATACCTATGCATCTTGGTAGCTTTGATGTTAGCATAGGCATGGACTGGTTAGCCACCCACAGAGCGGAGATTGTTTATCATGAGAAATATATTCGTATTCCTTTAGCTTCGGGTGAAACTTTGAGAATAATTGGAGAAACTGCTAGTAAAGGTCTTAAGCTGATGTCTTGCACTAAAGCACATAAGTACCTTAGGAAGAAATGTATAGCCTTCTTAGCACACATTGTGGAGAAGAAAGAGAAAGAAAAGAGAATTGAAGATGTTCCGGTGATACGAGATTTTCCAGAAGTTTTCCCAGATGATTTGCCGGGTCTTCCACCAGAACGTCAAGTTGAGTTCCGAATCGACTTAGTACCTGGTGCGAACCCAGTCGCCAAAGCTCCTTATAGACTTGCGCCTTCGGAATTACAAGAATTGGCGAGCCAGTTGCAAGAACTGACTGATAAAGGATTCATTCGCCCGAGCCATTCACCATGGGGTGCACCGGTCCTGTTTGTCAAGAAGAAGGACGGGTCATTCCGAATGTGCATCGACTACCGCGAGTTGAACAAGCTCACAGTCAAGAATCGATATCCACTGCCGCGTATCGATGATCTCTTCGATCAGCTTCAAGGCTCGGCATGGTTCTCAAAGATCGATCTTAGGTCTGGGTATCATCAGCTTCGTGTACATGATGAGGATATTCCCAAGACTGCTTTCAGAACCAGATATGGCCACTATGAGTTTTTGGTGATGCCTTTCGGCCTTACCAATGCACCTGCGGTTTTCATGGATCTCATGAACCGGGTTTGCAGGCCATACTTGGATAAATTCGTAATTGTATTCATAGATGATATTTTGATCTACTCAAAGACTAACGAAGAACACGAGAAACACCTTAAGTTGGTTTTGGAGATCCTAAGAGAGGAACGGCTGTATGCCAAATTCTCTAAATGTGAATTTTGGCTTAAGGAAGTTCAATTCTTGGGGCACATAGTCAACGAATACGGTGTTCACGTGGATCCTGCCAAGATTGATGCTGTGAAGAATTGGAGTACGCCGAAAACACCGACGGAGATTCGATCGTTTCTCGGACTTGCCGGTTACTATCGGCGGTTCATATCGAATTTCTCCAGGATTGCTGTCCCTCTCACTGCTTTGACTCAGAAGAATAGGCCATACGAGTGGGGACCAAAGCAAGAAGAGGCATTTCAGACTTTGAAGCAGAAACTTTGTGATGCTCCTGTCTTGACACTGCCTGATGGAAATGATGATTTTGTAGTTTATTGTGATGCATCCAACCTAGGTCTCGGTTGTGTTCTCATGCAACGGGGAAAGGTCGTGGCTTATGCATCAAGACAATTGAAAATTCATGAGAAGAACTACACTACACACGACTTGGAACTTGGTGCAGTCGTGTTTGCTTTGAAGATATGGAGACATTATCTTTATGGCACGAAGTGTGTAGTCTTTACTGATCATAAAAGTTTGCAACATATTCTGAATCAGAAAGAGCTCAATATGAGACAACGGAGGTGGGTTGAACTGTTAAATGATTATGACTGTGAAATTCGCTACCATCCTGGCAAAGCGAATGTAGTAGCAGATGCGCTTAGCCGCAAAAGTCAAGTTCAGATCCATAGTGTCCGAGTGCACACTAATCTCCGTAATGATGTTCTCGCAGCCCAACAACACTCATTAGCTCAAGATAACTTGAAAAATGAGATGTCTTGCGGGGCTGAAATTTTATTGGAAACTAAGGATGACGGTTTGATGTATTATTTGAATCGGTTGTGGATACCGAACAGGGGTGATCTGAGGATGCTGATTATGGATGAAGCCCATAAATCTCGTTATTCAATCCATCCAGGCTCTGATAAGATGTATCAAGACCTTAGGGGCTTGTACTGGTGGCCTGGAATGAAGAAGGATATTGCTGAGTATGTGTCTAAGTGCCTTAACTGTGCTAAAGTCAAGGCAGAACATCAGCGACCTTCAGGATTGTTATTACAACCAGAGATACCGGTGTGGAAGTGGGAGAATATCTCTATGGATTTCATTACTAAACTCCCACGGACCGTGAATGGTAAAGATAGTATCTGGGTGATTGTTGATAGATTAACCAAGTCGGCTCATTTCTTACCAATACGCGAAACTTACCCTGTGCGGAAGCTAGCTCGTATTTACATTGATGAGATCATTAGCCGACATGGTATTCCCTTAAGCATAATATCGGACCGCGATGCTCGTTTCACGGCACGATTTTGGGAATCACTTCATGAAGCCTTTGGAACAAGACTGGATCTTAGCACCGCATATCATCCTCAAACGGATGGTCAAACGGAGCGAACGATTCAGACATTGGAAGATATGTTAAGAGCTTGTGTCATCGATTTTGGTGGCAATTGGGATAACCATCTACCATTGGTTGAGTTCTCGTATAACAACAGTTATCACGCGAGCATTGGTATGGCGCCGTTCGAAGCTCTTTATGGCAGGAAATGTCGGTCACCTATTTGTTGGACCGAAGTCGGCGATTCGCAGATTACTGGTCCTGAGATTATTCAGGAAACGACTGACAAGATCCGCCAGATCCGTGACAATCTGTTAGCTGCTCGCAGTCGACAGAAGAGCTACGCGGATAAAAGAAGAAAACCTTTGGAGTTTGAAGTGGGAGATATGGTATTACTTAAAGTGTCGCCTTGGAAGGGCGTTGTTCGATTCGGAAAGAAGGGGAAGCTTGCTCCACGTTATGTTGGCCCTTTTAAGATCCTTGAACGGATCGGGAAGGTTGCCTACAAGTTAGAACTTCCTCCTGAACTTAGTAATGTGCACCCAACGTTTCACGTGTCCAATCTAAGGAAGTGCTTAGCTGATCAGGATCTTCAGGTACCACTCGATGATATTCGCATCGATGATACCATGCACTTTGTTGAAAAACCAGTGGAGATAATGGATCGTGAGATTAAACAGCTCAAACGCAGTAGAATTCCAATTGTCAAAGTACGTTGGGAATCGAAGCGGGGTCCGGAATTCACATGGGAGCGGGAAGATCAGATGAAGCTTAAGTACCCACATTTATTTACTACGGTCACTCCAAGTTGAATTTCGGGACAAAATTCCTTTAACTAGGGGAGACTGTAACATCACTGTACTTTCAGTTGTCCGTACGTCCGTACATCCGTACGATTGTACTGTTACGACTGGAGATTTAATTATTATGAATGATTATGAAATTATTGATTGACATTACTGATATTATCACTGTTGCTGGTATACATGATTATAATTTATAATACGCGTAAACCACGGGAAGTTTAGTTGTAATTCAACTACACAGACCCGTAGTGTTTATTGCAGTTACTTATTACTGATGATGAAGGATTATTGGTTGAGAATTGTTTTGTGATGGAACTGGGAGTTTGTTGGAGTCTGGTTACTAAACGTAGTCAAGGACCCATGGTCATGGTTTATCGAAATAGCGGTGGGACGGTGGCTAGGGCAGTTGCGACTGACCCTTACATATGCCCTATATATATGCATATTTCGGTCTATCATGGATGTGTCAGTGACTAGGGTTTAGTGGGTTTTGGTTTGGGAAATGATAATATTAATGTATTAATTAATGGGAATAATAAATACGCGATGTGAGGTTACGGTCATTATTTAAACGCGAGTATTGATTCAGAAATATTAACTTAATAATGTATTCGCGTGGGTGACGATTCACACGAATATAATTATTAAGAATAATATAATGAAACGATATTCCATAAATAATAAATCAAATCGAAATACGTTACGAGCATCGGATTCGCAAAGGTGACGATCTTTACGAATACGTACGCGAGTAACGCGTTTCGACGAGATAATTAAATATTATCAAACGGTATCATTCTAATAAATGAAAACTAAAAACGTTTATTAGGAATCACAACTTAAATCGTTTCGAATAAAATTATTTGTTAATTAATTTATTTAACGATAATGAGACGGAATCATTTTACGAAGCAAGTTTTATTTAAAACAATTGTATTTAAAATGAAAACTAATTATTTAAATGTTTTATGTGTTAAATATGTTTTACGTTAAAAACCGAACTATATTTTTATTGATGCGATAAAGACGAGACCGAACGCGCGGGAACGGGATGGGATTAAATGGTGGAAGACTCCACCATTTCCCCTCATTTCTCCCAACTCTCTTTCTCTTTCTAAAAACACCCACACACTTTTCTCTCTACCTTCTCTCTAGCCTACCGAGCTCGTTTCTTGACGGATTTTCGAACTTTCGGTGGCTACGCGTTCGTGAGAACAAGAGGAACACGAAGATACCAAGAAAGCTATCATTTGCACACGATTTAAAGGTAAGAGACCCGGTTTTCTTTTCGGTTTTTGGTTGAAAACCCTAATCGAGTTTAGCCATCATGTAGTATAATAATCTTTAGTGGCAATGTATTAACCGAGTTGTTGTTGAGTCGAAGTAAGCTAGGGACGACCGTAGACCACTAAGATGCGGCTAGGATGATGATGAACAGTGCTCCGGCGACACAGCAGGTGGGGGGCCGAACCCTAAGGGCCTCACGAACCCTGTTGGGCGGGAACTAGGGTGGCGAACCCTAGTTTCAGCCGAGCCTTCCTCTTACAGCCTGCAACGAACCCATTGGGGACGAACCCTGGTCGATCCTACGTGAACCGAACCCTATTGGGGACCAGCGAACCATACAGCCGCCACGAGCCCTTCTTTCTTGCAACCATTATGCCAACGAACCCTTGAGGGACTCACGAACCATCTAGCTGGCCACGAACCCTAGCGAACCCTGAGCTGCATGAGCAGCGAACCATGGTTCCTGGACCAGGGCAAACCCTTGGCCGTAGACCTGGCCGAACCCTCCCATTTTTCACTGAAGCCGAACCCTAACCTTGTTTGGGCCGAACCTGTCATGGATGGGCTTGAGGGTTCGCTGCTCTAGAGGGGGATCGAACTAAGCTTCATTAATTTGATTAGGTTGAGGTTAATGGGAAGCAAGAGCATACTTACACACACACTTGAATAACTGTACATGCATGAATTATGTTAATAAGCCACCACCTTTTCTCTCTCTAAAACTATAATATCCATGTTACGGATTCATAAACATTGAGTAGTTCTACAAGGATAACTCAATTATTATTTCTTAAACTCACATTTAAAGTTATTAATATAAATCTATAGTGTCAATTAAATTATAAGGGCATGCAAAAGGTGGGTATTGATATATACTTAAGTAGGAGTAATATCCTTGAAAGTATATATAAGTATAGTTATAATGGAAAATTGGTGAAGTATAAGTGTATGTATGGATAGGTATATGACATAGGTGATTACTTTGGAATACCCACATCTATGGGAACACACATATACCTCATCACTATTAGTTATCGTCAAAGAATGTTTAAAACTATCAAGATTTAAATTATGTTCTAAGGAGGATTACTATAACATATTGAATAACTACTTCAACTTAGAAGAAATAAGGTGAGTTAATGACGCGATTAAGAATAAAAGGGAACATGTAGGGAAAATTTATTTAAATAAAAAGCCTATACTTATAACCCTGAAAACACGATCATTACAGGTAATTGAGTTGGTCTTGAGTTTATCTACGCGAGCGCGCATTATACGAGAACCCAAAATCTAAGGACTTCAGGTGAGTTCTCATAACCTCCCTTTCTTTAAACTGTTTTAGTCTTAAAACTCGGAGGTGAAACATGTATACCGGTTTAAATATTATTTTGATAACACAAGGATAATACCTGTTTATCATTATGATATTCACTATTATGAATTATCATTATTATGGATTATCACTGATTATTATAAATCCGTGTAAACATTGTTATTGACTTCGGTGAATAACAAAGATTACATGTATTGTCTCATACTCCGTGAAATCATTACTTTAACTTCGGTTATTTGTTTTGACTTCATGTATTGTCACGTGGAGGGTTTCCACATCCGTGAAGTATTGCTCTTGACTTCGGTTAATTGCTTTGACTTCATGTATTGTCACGTGGTTAGCGACCACTCCATGATTCATGTATCTAACTTATGTTAAATACATAAGGAGTCATGTATAGTCACGAACATTGATTGAGAGTATGATTGATTGAGTTTGGTTGATTTGTTGTGGATTGATTGCCTATATTTGATTATGATTATTTGTGATTGGCTATGATTGATTTGGTTATGTGGTTATGTGATTGTGTATGTGTTTGGCTGTTGAATTGATGGATGTGTGTTGGATTATCTCATACAGGTATTCATATGGATTTTCTCAAGAAGATCATAAGTTTTATACTCGTTTTAAAACAAAGCATTTTATAAAACCCTTTTAAGCATACACTTTCAAACTCATTTTTACTAAAACATTTTTAAATATAAAAACTTATGATTACTCACCAACTACTTTGTAGTTGACACTTGATTTCTTACATGTTTCAGGTGATGGAGACAAGTAGGATGAAGAGGATGATCTCTTCTATTTTGGACATCATCATCATATAGGATTCTTGGACTTAGTTAATTAACTAAATTTCTGGCGATTAGAGTTTAGTTAGTTTAACTAAATCTTTTGTGTATTTGATGTATTTGATTCATGATGAACATGATTTTTGTGTAATTATTGTGGTTGATTAAATGATATATGATGATTTGATTTAGATGCCCATGAGCTTTTGAACAATCTACACATCCCTCGTGGCATCCCGATGATTCCGCCGTCGGTCGGGGTGTTACAAATATTCCGACGTTTCGCGTGTTGCTGAAACTTATCATGTATGAAACTGTATTTACTTGTTTTTATTGTTAATCAAATGACAAACTAATCATAATGTTTTTAAGGATGAGACTGGTGTGCAATCGTCTGAGGCCACAAATAGACCAGTATTGCCAGATCTTAACGAAGAGGTTGCGGGTCAAACTTCGTACTGGCAGTTTGATTTGAACCAGGAACCTTGCGTTGATGAAGACGTTAACATGGAATGTTATGCTGGTGAACAATCACAGCCACCCCAAGTTGAGGTTAAAAAGAAAGAAGCTGACATTGTATACCAAAATATGGACTGGAATACCAATGAGATAATATATTTTCACTTGTTTTTAGTTAGATGGACATTAGTTTAATGACAACATTGTTTTCAGATATTCATTTCTGTGGAGGAGCTGATGACATGGGTGAAAAGTAGAGCCCTTGATAATGGATACGTCGTAGTTACCGGACGATCTAAGAAAAAGAGGGGGACCGATGAGGTCAACAAAATCTAGCTTGTGTGTGATCGTGGTGGTGAACACAATAGTACAGCCATCTTAAGGCGTACCGATAGCAAAAAAATCGGCTGTTCTGTTAAATTAATGAGAATATACGACACTGATTCTTATGGTTGGAAGCTTCAGGTCAGAAACGACAAACACAACCATGAAGCTGCTCAAAATCTTGAGGGGCACCCGTTTGTTAGAAGAATGTCCGAGCAGGAACAAAACATGGTACATCATCTGACTGAGCAACACATGGAGCCACGCAACATACTTTCCAGCCTAAAGAAGCAAAATCCCGACAACGTCTTCATCCGTAGAGACGTATACAATGTGCAGCAAAAATTTAAAAATAAACAAAAAGTCGGATCAACCCTAATGCAGGTCTTAGAGAACCTGCTGCATACTAAAAATTATGTATACTATACCCGCCAAAACTCCGAAACAAATGTTGTGGAGGAGATTTTCTTTTGTCATAAAAAATCATACACCTGGTGGAGTGCATTCCCACATGTTCTTATGATCGACGCGACTTACAAGACTAACATGTACAAACTTCCTTTTGTACAGATAGTTGGTGTTACCTCAACACACCATATGTTTTGTATTGCACACACGTTCGTGAGTAAAGAAAAAGAGGAAAATTATCATTGAGTCCTAGAACGGGTAAAAGATATGCTAGATGAGTGTATGGAGCCCCGCGTGATAATAACCGACAGAGACCTTGCTCTGATGAATGCATGTCGTAAGGTCTTTCCGCACGCTTCCAGGTATTTATGCAGGTAGCACATAAGCGAAAATATCACAAAAACACTGCAAGGCGAGTTTTTCAGACGGTGATTGGAAAAAGTTTAAGGGTCGTTGGGGGAATTTGTGTGACTCTTCGTCGCCAGAAATTTACGACTACAACTATAACCTTCTGTACCAACAACTAGTCGCAGATAACCATCAAAGTAAGCATCATTAAATATCATTATCATTATTTTTGTTAAAATTACGTTTTCGTATGTCATAGTTGTTTTTTTATTTCAGGGGTTTTGAATTATGTGACTCAGACTTGGTTAAACCCCTACAAAGACATGTTTGTCACATCATGGACTAACAGAACGCCTAACTTTGGTCAACATACAACTAACAGAGTCGAGAGTCAACATTCAAACTTAAAAAGATATCTGAGAACCACTAATAACTCGCTCTCGACACTGGTAGGTTTTGTTGATCAAATGGTAGAATCACAGGAGGTAAACATGAAACATGAGTTTGAAACAAGTTTAATAAAAAACAATGGGTCATCATAAAATACCCATGTTTAATAGCTTACGTGGCAAGGTTTCACATAAAGCTCTTGATTTACTACTTGATGAAATAAATAAGATCAAGGTTATGCGTCAAGGTAGTATGTCATGCGGCCACCAGTTGTGGACAAGTTGTGGCTTGCCATGTGCCTGTCGGATCTCAACATACGAAAATACAGGTATCAAAATACTGTAACCAATTCCTCTTTGTTTGTTTTTTACATTTTTTGTTGTAAACTGATTATTTTCCTTTCATTTGTATACAGACACGATTATCCTGCTTTCTGATATAGACATCTTTCTGGACAAAACTTGATACTTGGTACCCGACACTTCTAGAAGACGAAGAAATCGACGTCGCATGTCAAATGGGTCTAGTGACGCAGGAAATAAATTCAAAACCTGAGTCAGTGAAAAAGAGTCTGGTTAAAAACATACTTTCGCAAGTGTTTCCGTTTAAAAGTGAAAAGAAAACGTCATTAGTTCAGAAGAATACATGCGGACGTCCGACATTGAAGACTCAACAACAAAGGGGGAATGAATCTATACAAAGCGCAATTGTCGACTCACAAGAGAGTAGTTTTCAACTTTCAAGGCATAGTTCATTCACTCCAGCAATGTCAAACCAGCAAAGACCCGCCCTCCAACGTAGTCGTTCAACGTCTTCTAGAGGGAAAAAAGGACTCGAGACAAGTCAAGTTGACTCGGTAGTTGCTTTGCTAGTGAAACCAGAAGGAATGAACAATCTTAGACGATTTGGTGGTTACATTCCTTCAATGCTTAATTGTTATGTAAGCAACATACAAGATGTTATGCCAGACGGTAATTGTGGATTCAGGTTTGTAGCCGTTGGGTCAAGGTTCGACGAAAATCAATGGGGTTTCGTTCACCAACAACTATTACAAGAGGTGGACACCAATAGTGAAGCATACAGATATGTTCTTAACTCCATGGACCCAACTTTATATGACGCATTACGTCATAGCATAAACTGGTTTGATATCAGACCTGCACCAGAAGAACATTGGATGCTTATGCCTTATACGGGACTTGTTGTTGCACAACGATTTGGCGTGATAGTTCACCTTATCAGTCAAGAAGGGTATATCAAGTTTTTCCCGTTATGGTTAGCTCCATCGACAATACCACAACATAATGTGGTTTGTCTTCTTCATATGCCCATGCATTTCGTCAACCTAAGGTTGGAGGGGGATTATCCGATTCCAACTCTAAGTGCGGTCTGGAAATGTTACCGAAATGATGCGGCCGGTGCATGAGAGATAGTTTATCAAGAACGAATCCAACGGTATCAATCGATTATAGAAGCAAATAAACAAGTATATTATCACAACGAAACTTTGTGACAACGCCAATTTGTATTTATCTGTCATTGTTTCCAACGAAACTTTGTAACCTTCTATAATTAATCGTAACGTTTCGTATAAAATGCATATTATGGGGTATATTAAATACCTTTGAATATAATATATTAAAAATATTACAATTAAATATAATATAATTATATATAATACAATTATATATAATATAATTATATATAATATAAAATAAACCTAAACGCCTTGTATTGGCCACTACGGGGCGTATGGATATTCAATAACCCCCAAACGCCCCTGGCTGCCCACAAACAACCCTCAATCTCTCTCGTTTGCTCTCTACGCCACCGCTGCTGACACCCGTTTTCACTCGTTTGCGACTTCCAGGTTAGTATTCCGACCATGTGATCGATTAGGTTTAAGGTGGATGACCGGGGGTTGGGTTCTTGAGGCAAACGTGGAGCCCTTTTCCCCGTATGGAGCACTACGGGGCGTTTGCCCCAAAAATTTCAAACGAAACGCCCCATTTGGGCCACTACGGGGCGTTTGCCTTTTACTGTTGTTATTATTATTATTTATTATTATTCTTATTATTATTTATTGCTATTATTTATTATTATTATTATTATTATTATTATTTTTATTATTATTATTATTTATTATTATTATTCTTATTATTATTTATTTTTTTCATTATTTATTATTATTGTTTTTATTATTTATTATTATTATTATTATTTTTATTATTATTATTATTATTTATTGTTATTATTATTTATTATTATTATTATTATTTTATTATTATTATTATTATTATTTATTGTTATTTATTATTATTATTATTATTATTATTATTATTATTTTTATTATTATTCTTTTTTATTATTATTATTATTATTAGTATTATTGTTATTATTATTATTGTTGTTTATTATTATTATTATTTATTGCTATTATTATTTATTTTTATTATTATTTATTATTATTATTCTTATGATTATTTATTGTTGTTATTATTGTTATTATTATTATTATTATCGTAATTTGTTTTATTTTTTCTGTTGTTCAGACATGTCTTCTTCTGATGAGATGGAGGTTGTTGGTGACGATATGGGGCCCCATGTTGATGATCTAGAGGTCGAGCAGTTCGACGAGCTTATGGACCACCCGTGGTTGCAGCTCCCTTAGGGGACGGTCGCGCGTAGCAGGCGCGATCGACTACTGAGGAAGGAGATGGCCATCAGAAGGCCATCGACTATGATTTGGTGGCCGAGCTTGGCCAGCAGGAGAGGATGACGGCTATCATTGGCGAGGGCACGCCATGGTCTCGTCTGTTTGAGATGACGTATGCTCCACAGTACCGACTCATCACGATGGAGTTTCTTTCTACATTCAGGTACAGGCCTCAGGCTCCTGATTTCCAGCCGCAGCCAGGTCAGCCGCAGCAGGCGGAGATATCCTTCAGACTCTGCGGATTCCCGTACCACTTGTCATTGGCAGAGTTTGGGAGTGTGCTCGGTCTGTACACCGAGGAGGAGACTCAGATGCCAATCTACACAACGGCTATTCATACAGCTGACGACGCCGTCGTTAGTGCTTGGTGGCCTCGGATCGGCGACGAGGCGTTTGTCCGCAGCGCCCGGGTCACGTGTATTCGTGACCCGCTCATTAGGTATTTGCACCTGTGCATTGCCTCGTCTGTTACTAGACGTGGCATGAGCCAGGACTGGTGCACGTCTCAGGATTTGTTTTTTTTGTATTGCATATCGAGTGGGAGACCGTGCAACCTTGCACGGTGTCTGGCGGAGTATTTTAGCACATATTACCACCGGCAGGAGAGGGGGCTGATCTACGGGGGGTGTATGTGACCCGTATTGCTCGTTTTAACGGGCTTATCGATTTGGAGCATGCCGGTATGGAGGCCTTTCATCCTGTTCGTTTAGGTCGACGGACGGTGCAGGGCATGCGTATCGTGCAGAAGTTCCCACAATCCGGGCTTCGATTTTCGCTCGAGAAGGGGGTCATGTGGCAGCGGGGGCCAAATGATCTCCATTACAGAGACGAGGACCCTATGCCCCAGCAGCAGCCACATCAGCAGCCGCCACCGCAGCAGCCACAGCCATCGCCGCCACCACCACATGGCGAGGGGGAGCCACATCAGCATCCTGAACGGGTATACAGAGCCGTGCGGCTTCCTGCTCGTGTCGAGGCTATGCTGCAGACTATTGCTGATGCTACACAGCAGCTCGTTCAGTAGCAAGCGCAGATGTAGCAACAGCAGCTCGAGCTCAGTCAGCAGCAGCTCCAGCTCAGTCAGCGGCTCGCTCATACCAGCGAGTAGCTGACGCGACGTATGGATCGGTTGGAGGATTTGATCTCGTGGCAGGTGTATGTCGAGCGTAGGCATGCTCATGGTGAGGGTATCCAGCTCCCTGCAGTTTCGTAGCCATGAGATTATCCTCCTCCCCCTCCACCTCCACCTCATGATGGCTAGTTAGTATTTTCAGTTGTATTTGTATTTGTTAAACAGACACTTGTATTCATGTTTATGTTTTGTATATATTTGGTTGTTTTGGTTGATGATGCGTGTAAATATTTGGTTGTTTTGGTTGGTGATGCGTGTTTATTTAAATATGTTTTGGTTGGTGATGCATTATTTATCGTATTATTCTGTAACATCAATATGCTTAAACAAATAACGTCATTTATATATCAATTAATTAATATATTTAAATTATTATTAAATCTAATAATTAAAAACATTTTTTGCTTTCAAATCTAAAAGTTTTAAAAAACAATTAAAAATAAACGAACCAAGAGACCGTAAAAAATAAAAAACAAATTTTAAACAAAAAATATTAGATTTTTACAAACAAAAAAACATGCGTTTAAAAAAAACTAAAATTTTTATCGTACGAGAGATGTCGTCGTAAAGTATAAAAGTAAAGAGAGATACGTCGCAAAATATAAAAATAATTTTTATCGCAAAATATAAAAATAATTTTTAAACAAAACTATTATATTTTTAATTTTTTTAACAAAACAACTATATTTTTACACCCCAAAAACATACCCAAACCCCCAAAACATACTCAAATGCCCCAAGTCTGCTGAGTTTAATTTTTTTAACCCTATACGCCCCGTAGTGGTTACTACGTGGCGTATAGGTCTGCAAAAGCTGACACCAAATGTCTGATCGTTTAAGGTTGTCAGTCTGTGGTCAAAACGCCCCGTAGTGGCCACTATGGGACGTATGGGTGGCAGCTGGAGTGTTGAATAAAATTGAGGGGTGTGTAGATAACCCCTCCCTTTTTTAAAGGTTAAAAGAAAAAGTGTTACCGTTTGCACCTAAAATCCTATTCAATCATCTATAGCTTCTAGTCTTGTAGTTTCTTGAGTTCTTTTAAAGCCTTTTTATTTGTCCACATCACTTTTATATTTTAACACTCCAGCGAACTTATACGGTCCGTACTGGTCAGTACGGGCCCGTATAGGGTACTGACAAACATCTAGATGAATGTCTTGGATTCAGTGAAAAATTCTTTAGACGGGTCATACAGGTCAGTACAGCCTGTAAAGACATTGACTTATTTTCGCAAGCCAATTTGGGTGTCAACCGGTGTGGAGTAATTGTATACAGTCCGTACCGGTTAGTACGAGCCGTATACAAATAATTATATTTTTTTTAAACTTAATGTATGTATTTTATTAATTTTTAACGATACGCCTATTACGTTAAATTTTGAACGATATACGTCTATTAAGTTAGTTTTAAACGTTATAAGTTTGTTACGTTATCATTTTAAACGATATTAATTATTTACGTGTTCAAACGAAATATTTTATTTTCTAATTAATTTGTTTACGTTAATTTAATTTAAACGTTATAAGTTTGTCGTGTAATTATTAAAAAAATACATAACCAGAAACAATACAAATAAAGAACAAAACATAAATATATATACAACATGAGTTTTACATACAAGGAAACAAAATACAAAAACACAGACTAAACTAAGACCACCAGATGGTCTAGCGGAGGATCCATCGTCTGGGTAGACGCATGGCTCAGGTAACGGTGGAAGCTGTGACCCGTCCTGTCGCGCAGGCTCTGACATGACGCCGATTGTCCACTGGACCATATCCTTCAGCCGACCGAGCCGTCGCTCGATGCGTGTCTCACATGCGGCCCGACGACGGATATCCTGTAAAATCTCGTCAGACTGGACCACAACACCGTGCAATAACGCCTCGAGTGGCTCGGTGAGGCGCACCGCATGGTAGATGTGCGGTGGATATTGCGGTTGGTCCTGCGAAGGCTGCTCCTTCTGTACTGGTGACTGGACCGAATTCTCTTGAATCGACTCGGGATCTGGAATCTGCCCCTCAGCCTGGTCCTGAGGCGCCTGCTGCTGCCACGCGGCAGCCATCTAAGCTGGCTGCCAGATACGGCCGTCTAATCCAATGAAGCGCAAGCCAACATCCTGGATGTCCATGGCTATACGCATGTTCAAGATCGTTCGACGTACCAGCCTACGGGGCTCGATCGCCGTTAGATCCTGAAGATGATGGAGGAAGCCTCTAGTATGTGCAATGTGTGTCACATACGCTCCACCCCATAAAGTACCTCGCTCCTATCGGTGATAAAAGGAGGTGAATTACAGAGCAAAGTAACGTGCAAGGTTACACGGCCTGCTAGTCAGCAATGAATGAAGATAAAATAAATCTGAAGTCGTCACCCACTCCTACCACTATCCCCGTGCTGATATAGTTGTAACGATGCACCGGTGGATGTAGCGGATTAGTGGGTCCCGAATTGTCGAAACTCATACTTGGAGATCTGAGGCCACCATGCCCTCATAACGCCGTGCTCACCCTGGGTCAGCCCCTGAACAAAGGCGTCAGTAACCGTCTCCGGCTCGTAGTAGATGCCGATCAGCACGGAAAATCTCTCGATCGTCATTTCGAAATACAGACCGCAGAGCTGGAACTCGATCGTCGTTTCGAAATGCTGACCGCAGAGGTGGAACTCGATGTCCATCGTAATCGCTGCAAAACGAAAAAACAAACTTATTAAATTTAAAAAAAAGTTAATTCGGCCCGTATAGGCCTAGATGACCCGCACTGAGTTTGCCCGTCTCATTCAAAACCAGGCCGTCTCACCCCAAGATGGCCCATACAGGTTAACACGACCCGTCTTGACCAAACCAGACCAAAAGTAGGCAGTCTGGCCAAGACGGCCTGTACAGGTCAAGACATCCCGTCTTGCCTAGACTAGGCCAAAACTAAGCCGTATGACAAAGACGACCCGTCTCGCCCATACCAGGCCTGAACCTAGCCAAAACTAGGTCGTCTTAGCAAGACGGACCGTACTGGTCAAGACGACCCGTCTTTCCAAATTCAAATCAGGGCATCTTCTTCTTATGTTGAACAGTACGGGCCGTATTGGTCAAGACGGCTTGTCTCTTTGTTGTTCTGGTTCAAAATGAGATGAACAATACGGCCCGTACAGGGCAAGACGACCCGTCTTTTTCATCGTTGAAACCACAAAATCCGATAAAAAAACCCTTAAATGGTTATTTAGCATCTAAAACACTATATTCATGATCTACGAAGCAAACAACATACTTGGTGTCGAAAAGTCGAAGGATCAAGACGGGGTGTACAGATTTATATGAGAGAGTTTATGTGAGTTCGTGTGTCGTAAAAGTAAAAAATGAAATTGAAATTCAAATATATATTTGAAAAGTAAAAAATGAAACTAAAAAATGAGACGGGCCGTAATGACCAGTACGGCCCGTCTTGCTGCCAATCATTGTCATTGGATGTCAAAGGATTGTCTGACAGGCGACTGAGACGGACCGTACTGGTCAGTACGAGCCGTCTTGAGGGTGTATTTTTAAAATTTGAGATGTTAGTTTAACACAACCCTTCTTTTATAAGAGATCCTGGATTAGAGTTTTGTCTACAGGAAAATATTGTTATGTGTTAAGTTAGAAGGTTTTCTTAGTTGTACGTTGCATCTTCGGTAAGTATTTCATGTTAGTATGCTTTGTTATTCGTGCCAAAATGTGATATATTTACGGTGATGCAGGTCATGAATTTTTAAGTATTCAAAAAAAAAAATGAACAATTAAGCATTTTCAATAAATGTATGTATTATATCTAATTTTACGAAATCTTTAGCAATCACGTTCTCATTAATTGCAAATAATCTTTAATATAAATTTAATAATAATTTAAATTACAACATATTTATATGCAAAAATCAATTTATTTAAAAGAGTGTTGTAAAAATTACTTGTCAAGTAAGTGTTATTATGTAATTATCGAGTAGAAGTGTAATCTTTCCTATACTAATAATTGATTCCAAACAAATGCAACATGGCATTCTCATAGTATTTTAAAAATAAATGTTTATTTTTAAATATAAAACTCACAATTAATGTTATTAATAATATAATTCTTTAAATAAATACACTAAATTTATATTAATAATTAAATATAAGATAATAAATATCATCTTTGTTTAATGTTACGTGTGTGCATTAAGAACTTTTTTATAAAATTTTATTTTTAAAGTTTTTTAGTATAAAAAAGGTATACTAATATTATTAATTTTAATATAATTATTTAATATGATAAAGAATTATAAAATCACATAATTTTTATTAAAAAACCCGTGTAATATACGAGTCTATATAACCTAGTTTAATTACAAATTATGAATATGTAATTAAAAATATTGTGAAACCACATTAGTTGTAATTATAGGTAGTTTAGAAATAATTAATTATATCTTTTTGAAACTGTTATTTCAATACGTTTCATGCTAAAATTCATCTTGCATTTATAGATCAAGGTAGCATATATATACATGTGTGTGTAAAATTTCTAAAATTTGCTTAAGTATGTTAGTTGAATGGAAAATGCCAATTTAAAAAAACTAGTTACTATTTCACAGCACGTATTAATTAGTAAATAAAATTTTGTATATCTTGTTGTTTTTTTGCTAGCTATTATTCTTTTTGTGTTTTATGTTCATTTATATATAAGTTAAAAAAATAGTGAAGTAAAATAGAATTTATCATGCTGGTATGTTTTCAAGTAAATTTTTTTAATTATTGATTACTAAATTATCAAAACACATTTATTTTTGTTCAACAATTATTTTTGACTAGGTGAGTTGATGTAAAACAATTTAAATAACCATTTTCTTATATTAGATTATGAATTAAAATTGTCTAATAAGATAAAGAGTTATGCGACTAACACATTAATTTTGTTTGCTTAGATTTTAAAATTAAACCAATAATTTATTAAATATTTTTAGAAAAATACTTTTTTTTAATTTATTAATCATGAGGTAAATTCTTTTCCTTATAAATTTATTAATTACGTAACAATCAATGGTACTTAAATTATTTGGATTAATAAACAACCCAAATAAAAATAATTAGCGTTACTCAAATTAGTTGATTTAATATACAACTCCTAATAAAGTAATTAACATTGTTCAAACTTTTAGTTAATATTACATTTTTTTATTGAATTAGAAACTAATAAAGTTATAAACTTAATTAATATGATAGATTACAGTGTAAATAAAAATTAGACTATGATGTAATTAAATAGAAAAATCTTAAAAGAAAACAAGTAAAGGGTAATTAGTTATAAATAGTGAAGGTTTTTGGTTAGTGTTGTGTTACATGGATTAGTAGCAATTTGGATGCAAACATCATCTTCTATTTAATTTTATTTATTAGTTAAAATCCTGAGGTTCTCATTTTTAAAACTTATAAGTAATTATAACTATTTTTTATATAAACTTAATGCATCGTAATGTATTTTTACTAGAAATTTATATGGTAGATAGAAAAATAGGTCAAAAAGAGTCGAATTTAACGTGTTTGAGCAATGAATATTTTTGATCGATCGTTTTAAATGAGGTAATTTCTTGGGTTCTTTACGTAACAAGCCGCTTTATTACAATGGTATGACCCGTCACCTTTTTCATAGTATTAAGCACAGTGATTTTCTTAGTTTGTTTGCGTAACACTCTGATGTATACAACGGATTATATCATAATAAATAATTGGTTACAACTTAAAACATTGAAAGCCTAAGTCAACAATCACAAGTGTAATTTTAGAAGCTAAGGCTTTTAGCATTGTTTATTTTGGAAAGTGTGGACAAGCAATGTGGGAGACAAAGGCATGACATATTTTATAAAGATAATGATAAGAAAACATACGTAAATACTGGATGAAAATAATATGGTCTTTGCACTATACGAATTTTCCCAAAAAAATAATAATAAAATAATAATAATAAAAGAAAAAAGTTTTAAAAGACATAGGGGCCATATGTTAAGTTCTATAATTTTCTTCATTGTCTACATGGTGGCTATGTTTTCTCCCAATATTAAAATCTCTAAATAAGGTCCTACAAACATAGGGTAACCAGAGGGTAGGGGAGTAATATGTCATGTCTCCCCCTCCATTCATCCATCAAGAAATGGGGAAGAACCAAGTTGAAGGCAATGAGAATAATTGTGTATGTGTGGTATATTCATTATGATACATCATCTCTCTCGCCTACTTTTTAACAGCCATCATAAATGTATTAGGATGCATGTTATGTTGACCATCATCTATCTCAAAAGACAACTATGCCCTTTTGCCAAGCACTTGCACCCATGATTGAAAACCAGATATTTGAGGTGGGATATCCTAATACGAAACCTCAAACAATTATTGACAGTTCTTAGATGGTTTTGATGGTACTTCTCTTTCTCAATATTGCTAGTCAAGATGTATTAAACCAAGTTTGTCGGACTCAAAAGCAAACTTTTATATGTTGCTAAAGAGTATAAAACATGCTTATATAAGTAACTAGATGCCTATTGGTCAATTGAGTTGTAAGTACTCGGCCTAAGCTGAGTAGTTCTCAATAGGTTTTGAAGATGGTAAATTAGAAAGAAATTAAATTTTTGGAAAATTTTAAATATGTTAAGTACCACAAATTTACTTGTATTCATAAAAAGATAAAATAAAAATCAATATAAAGCAAAATGATGAATGTTTAAATAATAAAGTATCCAAAAAATAAAATTTATTTTTTATAATGCAGACAGAATAATCATTTGACTCTCGTCTTTTAACTTATCTTAGTAAAAAACAACAAAAATCAAACAATAATCAGTGAAAAACAACGAAAATCAGTTTTAAACAAGGATAGTCAGTGAAAAATCCAACTTGATTGGTTGGACTGAATTTGATCAAGTTCCTCTTAATTGAGCAATTTTATTTGATTTGGGTTGATTCCATCACAAGTTTAACCTAATTAAACATGAGCTTAAGAGACAGAGTTATACAAAATGCTAAGAAACACCTTTGAAAAGCAATTCCATACTAATTTTTATTCAAGATTGTGTATTGACATCAAAATGGTTTAAGAAATCCAATAAATGGTTTTCTTTTATGCCAAATCTCTTAAGGAGTCATACCATGTGATTTAACTACCAATATCCTATTTTGGACATAACAGGCAATATTGACTGCTTCTGCCCAAAATGTAATTGGCAGTTTAGCATCAGATAACATGGTGCTAGCAGCTTCAATCAGTGTCCTGCTCCTTCTCTCAGCAACACCATTCTGTTGTGGAGTTCTAGGAGCACTGAATTGTCATGTGATACCTTTGGGTTCACAAAAAGTGTTTAAGGTATGATTTTTGAATTCGATACCCTGGTCAGACCTAATGATTTTGACATTGTGATCACTTTCATTCTCAACCCTAAAAATGAATGACTTCAAGATTTCAGCAATTTCATCCTTGGTACTCAAAAAGAATATCCAAGTATATATTGAAAAGTCATCTGTGACCACCAGACAATAAGATTTTCTCCCTAAACTTTTCACACTTATGGGACCAAACAAGTCCATATGCAGCAAGTGTAGGACTGTTGTAATGGAATTTATCTTTTTGGCATGATGAGAAGTTTTGTGTTGCTTCCCTTTAAGACAGGCAACACATTTATCAACACAAACAAATTCCTTTGTTGGTAAACATGTAACTAAGTTATTCTTAACCAATTTATTCATATTTTTCAAGTTTACATGACAAATTAATCTGTTCTAAATAGATGATTCATCAAGTGAGGCCTTGGAAACAAAGCAGTTTATATTGCTAAGTGGTGAAGCTGTGCTCATATCCAACATATACATGTTGTTCCTTCTGGGAGCTTTGAGCAGAATTTGGTCATTTGGAACAACAAATCCTGGTTTCAGGACCTGCATTCCTGCTCAGTGAACAACAAGTTATGTTTCTGGTCACACACCTGAGATACACTCAGCAAATTGTAATTTAATTCCTTCACAAAATGAACATTTTCCAAACTAACCTTGCCATTGGTTATTGTTCCTCTACTTGTGATGTACCCACCTAATGGATCACTTCCAAAAGCAACTGACCCTTCAAAGAATGGTTCAAACTTGTGCAAGTGGGTCATGTTGCCTGTCATGTGCAGGGAGCAGCCACTGTCGACTATCCACAAGTTGCCTTTTGAATCTTGTTGTCCCTGCACATATAAAAACTGAATTAGTTTCTGATGGGAACCCAAGCCCATGTGGTCTTGGGTTTTCCATTTTCATCATTGTAGGTAAATTTCTTTGAGATCATCTTAGGTGGTACAGATGATTAACATGCTGATGGAACTGTTGGTTCAGTTGATTCTTTCTTCTTCCAGACTTTGTAGACCTTTGGAGTTTATTGATGATATTTCTTTTCTTTCCTTTGAAACCTATCGGAAGCAGGTCTTGCTGTGCCTTCCGATGGTTTGGACTTGGTCTTGACTGGTTTTATTTCTTCAGCATGTTTTCTTCCGAAGTAGGTGGGTTTCTTGTATTTGTCGAAAGCAGATCTGATTTTTGCTTCTAATGAGTTTCTTACTTCGAAAGACTTCTTGTTCCTTCTATTCATGTTATTAGAAGTAGATAGTTCCAATGATTTCTTCTGTTGCTTGCCTGACTTTTTTCTCTCAGAAGCAGAATTTTGTCCTTCCGAAGACTGAGATGTTCTGCTCCCACTTCCCTTGTCACTTTCTCTTCTGCATGGTTGGAATTTCTTTTGCTTCTTGGATTGAAGAAGGAATCAGCAGCATAGTGGTCAGTGTCTCCACAAACTAGACACATTTTGTGATCTGTGGAAGATTTCTGACGGTTCCATCTTGCTGATGGGTCTAATCTGTGTTTCTCTAAACTGGACTGACTTGACTTTGACTTGGAAGCACCAACATGACTTTTGTTGGAGTGATTTACCTGAACTTTTGCTTTACCAGCATTCCTGTTAACTGATCTTGCCCTATGTGACTTGTCAGATGGACAAGTAACATATTCACTTGATGATGCACTCCCCGTTTGTAGATACCTAGCTTTAACAAAAGTTGGTGAGGTTTTCTTGTTTCTTTTCTTATGTTTTGAAGCTGATTTTTGTTTTTCGAAAAAAATGGGGGTATCATCCTCAGATGAACAGATTGAGTGAGTAGGAAAAACATCAGATGAATCATCTTCTTGAGCAATATTGTGTATATCCAAAACTTCATCATACCCAAGACTTGCTTAAGGTTTGCAGCGAATCACCACCATTAGAATATAAGCAGATGGAGGTTCCATGTGATTGTATCCCTCCCCAGCACCCTTCTTACTTACTAGCTCAGGAATCTCAGTCATTTTGAGAAGTTTCTCAAACTTCTCACCATGACTAAGATATCTGTATTTGTATGACTCAGCCAATACAAGTTATGTTTTAGCAGTTGTTAATCTATCCAAAAGATTGTCTATTTGACACTATTTATTAGTGTCTTCATGTTTTAAACTGGAAATTGTCTTTTCCAACTCCTCAATCTTTTCTTTGCAATTTCTTTCAGCTTCAAAAAAGTTTGCTTTAACAACTTGTATTGACTCAAGCTCCTCACAGACTTGAGCATTGAATCTTTTATAGGCATTTAGTTTTTCAAGACATTAAGGAGTACACATGTCATCTATTACCTTGATTGTGGAGGTGGAGTCACTTGCCATCGGTGCATTGTTTGAGGTAGATGCTTCCTCCACTTGAAAGCTCCAGTCAGAGAAATCATGCTGCTCCGCAATGTTTGCATTGTTTGACTGGCTTGAGGTTTTAGATGTTTGGTAGTTTGGCTGAGCTGAGGTGGATGGCTGGGAGCTTGGGGACTTGCATTCTGTGGCAAAATGGCCCAGCTGCTGAAAGTTATAACATTTGAGTTTGGATTTATCCAGACCAAACCCAGTCTTCATGTTGTGTTTCTTAAACTGTCTTCCTATTCTTTGATAAAATTTCTTTTCTCGGTAGGAGATCATGGCCATTTGGTTGTTGATGTCCATTTCTTCTAAATCATCTGTTGGGATGCCATCTAGATCTTCTTGACACAAGTGAAAATAATTTTTTTCTTCAGCAATGAATGCTCCCTGACCAGAGGTGAGCAGTGGGGTTGTATTTGAAAATGGATTTGAGTGAGTTGAAGATGGTGTTGGTGTTTCTGGGAAGGTGATGATAGGTGTGGAGTTTGAATGGTATATGGGCTGATGGTTCTGAAATGGAGGATTGTGAATGGGGGCATACAAAGCAGTTGAACCTACCTGGACCGAGGTTTGTTTAGGTTCTTGAGCATCAATCTCCATTTGGTATGCACTTAATATACCAAATAGTTCTCCCAACTTCAAGGTTTTGAGATTTTTTGTTCTTCTAATTGTAATAGAATAGATATTCCACGCATGCGGAAGGGATCTCAGATGCTTTCTTATAACATCTTGATTTTCCATCTTCACACCTGCAGCTGTCAATTCATCTGCAAGTTGGACATAACTTAGATATTGAGAAGCCATCTTCTCATTGTTTTATTGGTAAAAGTTCTCAAACTTTTTCTTCACACCTGCAGCTGATTTTCAAATTTTTGAATGCGTGTATGATGGAGTTTGGAATGGACATTTGAATCAGCCAAAGTGCCTTTGAATCGACCTCCATTTTCTTGTTGTCCTCGTCAGAGTAGAGAGATAGATTTTTTGGCACGGCTGTTCCACTAGCTACAGCAGCAGCGACTGTTGGAATAAATGGTCCTTCAAGAACTAACTTCCAGAGTTTGAAGTCTTGGTTCCTGATAAAAACTTCCATTCTAACCTTCCAGGTGTCATAATCATCGGGTGTAAACATGGGAGGTTTAAAGAGGCAAGGATCTGATACCATTTTCAGTGTCATGCTTGTTCATGGAAGTTGTTTTGAGAAGAAAATTTTCAACAATGAGTAGTAGAAGAAAATGACTGGTAACTTAAGAATGGTTAGTTGCTTAAGTTAAAGAGGCAAGGATCTGATACCACTTGTTAGATCGGGTTATGAAACTTTCACAACACTTTCATAAGATATCTTCTACTGAGTTGATACATCAACTTTATTTGCAAAAACAGATTGAAACAAATACAGAAGACAAGTATAAAATCAAGGTTAATGTATATTGCATTCAACTGTTAAAGTTACAAGTCTTAGCTCAAGCACAAGCACACACCCTTTACTGAGTTACATATGAAGGATTTTATACTCAAACCTACAGCTGTATCCTCGTAAGGATACAAGGCTGGACAAAATACTAGAAACAAATAAATGCTAAAACTAGTATCTGTTATGGTCTAGACAGGCCAAGCCATATTAATTACAATTAATACAAAAGACTTCATTGACTTTTACAATAAATACATAAACTACAAAAGGCACTCATGACTTGGTATCTCTGAGGTTCTGACAAATCTTCTTTGCTGCTGACTATCATAGGAATGTCTTCTTTGTTGGACTTCATGAGAGAAAGCAGTTCTGATTATTTCTATAAGTTTCTGGAATCTTTGTCAGATATAAGTCTTCAGAAGTCTTGGTCTTCGAAATCTCTTGAGCATACACTCGGAAGCATTTGTGTTCCAAAGACTTTGTCTTCCTTGGAGAATCTCAAAGAACAAGGCTATCTTCCGAAAGTACTTGGTCTTCTGAGGACCTTAGGTTCCTTCCAAAGACCATTTACTTCCCGAAGATAGCACTGTTTTCCGAGACCTATATTGGACTTCCGGGAATTGAGCCATGGACTTAGATGGTTTTGGAGAGCAACAGCCTTTATGATCTTACATACACAAATCAACTCATTCTTAAATGTATCAATTTGTTACCTTTAGATGAAACAAAACCATTATCATATATATTGTACGATATATAGCTCAATCATTTGTAAGTATGCAACATTTATCCGTGAATCTATGCCAAGAATTCTCTTTGTGTCACACCCAGAGCCGGCGGGGTAGGATCGGGTTTCCCCGACGGGCGGAAGGTTCCCGGGGCGCGATATCGAGAGTGATAATTGAAATGATCAGATTGTTCGCATTGCACATGATATATATATATGAGAAACTGGCTAAAATAAAATAAAATTTCAGAGTTAAATGATAGCAGTTAAGTTTACAATTTAACAATGTAAATCCATTATCACATCATAAATCTTCTATCTTGTAGCTGCACAAGATATACAAATAGACTGTATAATGATGCTTCAAAATATGCAGGTCCAAAAAGCTAGGTCCTCTATCAGATAACCTAATCCAAAGAAATAACTCTTCAGTCGACCTATTCGTCACCTGAGAAGTCATGCAAAAATAAAGTCAACACATGGTTGGTGAGTTCATATAGTTTCGTGTTTGAAAATGATTTGAAAACCTCCTTCGGTAAAGACCCTAACCTCATTAACACCACATGTATCATCCAGATCGGTATGCTTATGTATAGGGCATACCCCTGAGTCGAGGCTACAATCCCGCCCAGACGCCATCCCACCACATACTAATCCACATAGGACATTGTTGTTAATGATAATTAGGCATTTTTACCCTACCATTTACCCATGATTTTTCTGTTCTCTGTTCCTGTAAATACAATCATTTGAAATCTCTATTGATTCCATAAGTTCCTCATAAAAATATGATCAACCACAGCAATTGTACAAACAGTTATAAATGCTTAATTAAATAAATAAATAAATAAATAAACATTTAATAAAATCTAAGTCCTAATGATTGGGGCCTTTGGTCATACTCGAGTAGACTAGTCTGTCAATCTAGGTACTTAGTAGTTAGGGAATCTGTAAATATCCTCAAACATACGACCTACAAGTCAAACGGTCTAGCTAGGACTTCTTGAAATGCAGGATTTTATGTTTCGTCTGTTTTTGGCGTATGTTATCTCTGATATTTCCCAGGCTTTCCCTTAAAAATGATTTATTGATTCGTCTGATTCTGTTACAAGATGTACTTGATTCGTTGATCATAGAATACTAGATTCACTGATCAATTGTACACGTGATTCATAGTTCAACAAACAATTGATTTGCAGAACATTGAATATTGTCTTTGCAAAGATTGTTTTGTTTGATTTGTTGAAGTCCCACACTTGTTTCACCAAAATGTTTCATTTGATTCATTGAATTCTCCCAATTGATTTGTCAAAATGTTTAGTTTGATTCCTTGAACTCCCACACTTGTTTTGTCAAAAGGTTTGATGTGATTCTTTTGAAATGTTTTGATCTGTTGAAATCTTTTAGTTTAAATCTGATTATTCACTTACTTTATAAGTAAATCAGTTAGTAAACCTACATAAAATCTTCCTAGACATGATCTAGGATAACATTTATATATATGTAAAACATATAAATTTAAAAGCATTTAAGTAAACAATTTAAATAAAACAGTTTACGCATGCTTCTCAGCCCCGCGTTTTAAAAACAAAATGTTAGAAAAAGGGCAATGAACTCACCTGTGTTGCCGTGCAATGAACCACAAAAGATATGCGCACTCTTTGATTGTTGCCTAAGTATCTTTAGCACCTGAGTTATTTTAAAGAATTCGAATACGATAAGTACCTACAGGAATTGTCGTATCTATGGTTTGGTCTCGACGTGCAACTACGTGTCCTAGATTACTAGTGTGTTTCTAGAATTTCTCCTATCTAAGTTAAACTATTACCCATAAGTAACCCAGATCCCACATGAATCATTTAAAGTATTTAAGTAAAACATTTTCAATTTATTTCATTTTAAGTTAATCATTTATTTAGGAAAATCATTTAATTATATTGATAAGGTTTATAATTTATTTTCTTTTCATGAAAAGCGTAATTAATTTAAGAAAAGTGTAATTAAACATGATGGGCTTATATTAACCCATTGGGCCGTTCTTGGGCCCATTTATAACATTTTTGTTTCTGGTGTTTTTCTTGTTAGCTTACTGAGTAACTAACCTTGATGGTTTAAATAAACCATTTAGGTTAGTCATATGTCTTTGTAATTCTCAAAGGTTTTAGGTGTTAACATTAAAGTCAACCCTTAACCTTTTGGTTCTTGTTTTCACCCTATTGTACTTCTCCCATGATATTGATATCTTAGTTTAAAGGGATTCAATTATGTTTGACTAAAAGAATGATCATCACCTATGCTGATTTCATACAATAATTGTGCTAGAATATCCTAAGTTAGATTAATAATCCATCCTAACATTGTTTTTATTGAAGTTTAGATCTTGTGGGCCTTATGTTAGGCCTAGCTTGTCATTGTGACCCATTAGATTCCTATTGAACCTAATGACTAGCATGGCATTTTGTGAGTGATGTTAGGCTAAGTAACTTGGGTCGAATAGCTAATCTTTAATTTAACCAATGTACCACGGATCATCTTTGATATTGGACCAAATGAAATGGTCTCGGGCCTAATAATAGGGTCATTGGGCCTTAGGAGTTATGTGAGCTAACTTAATTTAAACGGACTACATGTGAGTCAAGTCCCGGACAAGTTTCATTCCCAATGAGCTAAATTTGAACTTGTTGGGCCATTACACACGTGGGACGATTAACACACCCATATATGGGCCGAGTATAGGCGATTGGGCCTATCTCTTTTAGGTAGGTGGCCTGCATAGAATAAACTGTGTGGGGCTATGGTTGGGCCGATTGGAAATCGCATGGTCCGAGTAAAATGGGCCGAACACGCGTGGGTTATCTGACTTGGGCCAAAATAATAATGTTGGGCCGGTTATTGTTTTGCATGGGCCAAAGGGTTTACAATTTGGGCCAAGTGGGCTACATCCTTCACATGGATCATGCAAAACATCATTGTGTCGGGTTTTGCTTGTGGGCCGAACCAAATTTAATGGACCAAATGCCTTGGGCCAGGTCAACCATAGTGGGCCGAATGGCCTTATGTTGATTCCAGCGAACCTGCATGGCAAATAGTCTTAGGTTCGGCTCTAGAGTGACAAGGTTCGGCTAAGGGCTATCGACGAACCAAGGGTTCGTTCCTGTTTGTGACAATCCGACTTTTCACAATAACCTTGTTAACTAAAAAATGGTTAGACCACAGGCCCAACAAGACATATAAGGCCCAGTAAGGCCAAGGAAGGCCCAGTAAGGTTAAGGTAAGTCCAATGAGTCAAGGTAGGCCCAACAAGGCAAATGTGGGCCCAATAAGGCAAGGGTAGGCCCATTGAGATCTAGGGAGGCCCAATTACAAAATCAAGGCCCAAGATAGGCCCAATTATATTCTATGAGGCCAAGTGGACAGAAGGTAGGCCCAATGAGTTCAGGATAGGTCCAATTGTATTTAAGAAGCCCAAAGGGATTAATCTAGTTCGACAATGTTTTAAATTAGTGACAATTCGATATTTTAGTTTAACTTCGTTAAATAAAAATTACCGAAATCACAGGAAATCAATCAATATTAAGTTGAAAGGATGGAAATTTGATGTTTGATATAATAGAACATTTAAGTTATGAAAATAATGGGTAAATATTATTCATAATGCTTAATTTTGACTATTAGAGTCAAAATTCGAAGTTGATTGGCAAGTGAAATTCGAATTCCATTGTAAAAAGCAGTTTTGGATCGAATTAATCATGTTAATAACTCTCATTGATGATTAGTAAACGTTTTTATCGGTTATTAATCTATTAATCATTGATATGAAACCAATTAAAGACCACTAAGTCGAAACCGTTTAGTATCACTAACAAATTCGCATTCTGGGATCATAATTCATGAAATCGAAAATCCAGAACTTATAATCGGCATCTTCAGAGGCTTTTCCATATATCAATTTGAAGCAACAAGCTGTGGTTAAGAGACTCGATCTAGAACCAAGCCGAAAGCAAGCCTAAAATCGATCTACAGCAATTCGGCAATCAATCAAGTAAGTTTTTGTTTCTACACACTCTAAAGATTCCGATTAAGCCTAGCCCTAACCTCATTTCATGTATCAAAAGCGAATTGATTGGAGTCGAGTTCTAGGGTTCATATAAGAAACGGTTTTGGGGGTTTCAATCAAATAGATGGCGAGAATCAAATTAAAATATATAGAAAGCTTCATAAGGGACCGATTAAGGTTAATAATAAGTTAATTTCAGCAAAACATTTCGAATTCGTGGTTTTCGATTCTAGGGTTCTTGATGGGAAAACTATTTGGGGATTTCATAGCAAACGAGTTGGAAAATCAGATTGATTGTTATGGTTAGTATCAGATAGTTCCGATTAAGCTCAAGCATATATTAATTTGGGATTTTAGTATCAGATTTTAGGATTTTGATAATTAGGGTTCTAAGAGTTAAAAGATATGGGGGTTTTGAGTTAAACGAATGTTATATTCAAATTAATCGGTTCTGATAACTTCGAAATTACTATTGCAATGAAAGCTTTATGGATTCATGGCTATCAAGATCGAATTCGTAACTAATTAGAACTAGGATTGCTTCGGCTATAATATGTAGGAGGATTTGGATTGGAAGAGTGTTTAAAACAATTTAGTTTTGAATTCTGATGCGATACCCTAGCGGGCTGAGTTGGTAGATCATGTGTGTTGCGAGTAGGAGGTCGCGGGTTCGAGCCGGGGGGTGGCCGGTTTTTGGGAAAAATACCATTTTTGGTATTTTTGAGATAACTTTCACGTACGAACTCCGTTTTAATCCGTTCGAGTTGCGTTGGAACCGTAACGGTAATACGAACGTATTAGAATAATAAAATTCATATTTTGTCCGAAAACGAAATCGCGTATAATTACGTTGGTTTAAATAAATAATGATGTGATTTATTTAAACGATTTCTAAGTCACGCGTACATACGTATGCATATCTTTAACACTCTAACATACGTATGTTGACACGTATGTGATGTCGAGCACAAAACGACATTCCGAATAACTTTAAGTTATTGTTTAAACCACAGATTCTTCGTAGGAGGATTTCTTACACGAGCTTTTAGTGTGTGATCATTCTGCTATACTCAAAGGTGCGTACACGGCCCCTTTCTTATTTTAAACTGTTTTGGGGGAGAAAACATGTGCAACAAACTGTTTTTAGATACATATCACTTGTATGAGTTAGCTGTTTACATTATGTGAAAACATATCAACTTGAAAGTCCTTACACACCTCGAACCGTTTAGTTTGCTGTAATGCAAAGCGTGGTAGTTGGAAATAGATCTATTAGGTTTGACAAACCTCACCTGGTAGATGGGATCTACGCAGGTGTTTGACTGACCAAACACAATTTTACTATTGTTGTGATAGACAATAGTGGCAAGGCGAAAACATGCTATAGCATGGCAATCCGTCAGCTTCGGTGTCGAACACTTATGTAAATAGTTTATATGACTAGCTATCATGACTGTGCATGTGTGCTTATGTTATCTACAAATCTTGATATTCAACTGTTGTTTTGAACATTGTGAATGCTTAAAACCTGTGTTATGCACCAACCTTTGTGTTGACTTGATTTGCATGTTTTCTCAGGACGCTAAGGCGCGCGTTAAAGCTGGCATGGACTAGGAGATAGAGTCTCATGCATTTTAAACATTTTGAATATTTGAATTTGAACATTTAAGTATTGTGTTTTGTAATGTTTACTTTACAACTGTTATTGGTTTTAAACGCTTCCGCAACTTTTGTAAACTCTGATGTTATGTTTAAAGACCAAAGTATGTTTTGAAATTCATATAGAGGTCTTCGCTATGTCTAATGATCTGAGATCCTGGTTTGTCATGTTCCCAAACGGTATGATTCCGTTAGTTGAAAATTGGGGGTGTGACAGATTGGTATCAGAGACATTGGTTATAGCGAACTAGGTTTGCATTTGTAGGCCTAGACTATGACTGTTAGACATTAGACACATCTGTTTACACATACTGCTTAGAAATTACATATGACATTATGTAATTGACTTGTTTACACATTCCATGGCACTGCACTTACATATGGTATTATGTAACAGGCATGGCATCATCATCAGTTCCCTACATCTACATTGATGATTCCGAGGACGAGGAATCGATAGTTCCAGCACCACCGTCATCACCACCACCACCTATTCCATCACCTCCACCATATGAGATGGATGACTCAGATCCGGAGGAGGATCCGGAGGAGGATCCAGACGAGGATCCAGACGAGGATCCGGAGGAGGATCCAGATGAGGACCCGGATGAGGATCCGGAAGAGGAGCCAGTGGAGGGCACTCAGCAGATCCCTGCTGAGGGACCTTCTGCACATTCACCACCAGTACTAGATGCTCCTGAGCCTAAGAGGCAAAGGACGGACGTCGAGGAGATCGCCAAATTGCGCGAGGATTTGGATGTAGCAGAAGATAGGATAGCACAGAGATCTCAGGAACTATGGGATGCTATTGAGAGGCAGGATGATCTTACCCATCTGGTTCATGATATGCGGGATGAGATGATCAATTTGATTGGTCGTCTAGAAGAGTCAGAGAACCGAGAGGAGATTTTGGCGGGCAGGGTTGAAGCTTTGGAGGATTTAGTGGCCTCTGAGAATGAGGAACAGGATGAGGATGAGGAGGAGGAACCAGCACCAGTTGTTGATTCCGATCCTGAATCCACTGTTGAGGACGATTGATTTTCTTTTCTTTTCTTTGTTTGTTTTGTGTAAACTTATTAGGAACGGGTTGTGTTCCTACATTAGTAGTTTGGAAAGTTATGTTTTATTTCAAAAGTATTGTACTCAAAGAAAGTTTCTATCTATGGAAGAATTATTATTTATTTTCAACAGTTGTGTTGATTTATATTACATATTGTGTTTGTTGTTTTACTTACACATGTCACATTAGATTTTGACTTCGTGCTAACACTTCTTATAAATAGGAAACTAATGGCTGAGGGAAACGTACATATGACTGTTGCTGAGCTCAATGAGCTAATTAACAACAGAGTTGCAGAGGCAATCGCACAGTATGCTCAGACTCACAACACAAGACCACAGGGTCCAGCTGGGGGATTGGTTAATCCACAAGTCTGCACGTTCAAGATGTTCTTGGACTGTAAACCTCACAATTTCAAAGGGTCGGAGGGGGCCATTGGACTCCTTCGGTGGATTGAAAAGGCTGAGTCGGTGTTTGAAATGTGCAACTGCCCTAACGAAAGCAAGGTGAAATTTGCTACGGGAACATTGGAGGGTCCAGCACTAACTTGGTGGAACTCAAATGTCCAGACTCTGGGGTTGGGAGAGGCAAATGCCTTAACATGGAATGACTTCAAAACTTTACTGCAAGAGGAGTACTGTCCTCGCAGTGAAATGCAGAAGTTGGAGGAGGAATACTGGCACCTCAAGATGGAGGGGTCAAACATTGAAGAGTACACAACCAGGTCACACGAGTTGGCCAGACTGCTACCACACATTGCTACTCCAGCCAGTAAGTGGATTGAAAGGTACATTGGAGGACTAGTGCCTCAGATTCAGGGGTTGGTTACTTCAGCAAATCCCACCTCCATCCAACAAGCTGTTCGTTTAGCGCATCAGCTTACTGACCAGGCAGTGTTGCAGGGGACTCTGCCCAAACGAACATCTGCTACCAAGGTGGGAGATCATAAGAGAAAGTGGGAAAGTAACAACTTCAAGGGTAACAACCAACAATCATATCAGCAAAACCGGAAACAAGACTCCAACAAGTCTTATCATGGTTCAAGCAGTGGTCAGCAATCATCATCGTCGGGGGGTTATATTGGGAAACACCCCAAGTGCAACAAGTGTGGTTACCATCATGCAGGTAATCAATGTGAAAGAGCTAAGTGCCAGAGGTGTGGCAAGATTGGACATGCGGCTAAAGATTGTCGCGGGGAGCTACAGAACAACAACAACCAGAACAATAACCAGAACAACGCTCAGAAGGGTTGTTTTGAGTGTGGCAAAATGGGGCATTTTAAGAAAGATTGCCCACAGCTCAAGAAAGGCGGGGACAATAATGCCAATGGTAATGGAAATGGCAACGGTAATGGAAATGGCAAGAACAACAACAACAACAATAACAATAACAACAACAACAACAATGGTGCTAGAGGCAGGGCGTTTGTGATTGGAGGACGTCAAGCGCGGGAGGATCCCAACATCGTTACGGGTACGTTCCTCTTAAATAATCACTATGCCTCTATGTTATTTGACACTGGTGCCGACCGGAGTTTTGTATCTAGTTCACTTGCTAAGTTGCTAGATGTTAGTCCCACTGCCTTAGATAGTCCATACACTGTGGAATTAGCTGATGGTAAGTTGATTATAGTGGAAAATATTTTTAAGGGATGTATCCTTGATTTGATGGGTCAAACATTAGAGATTGATCTTATGCCTATTGCCTTAGGCAGTTTTGATGTAGTTATTGGCATGGACTGGTTGTCCAAAAACCAGGCTGAAATCGTATGCCATGAAAAGATTGTTCGCATACCTCTTCCGCAGGGAGAGACATTATATGTACAAGGCGAGAAGAGCAGTACGCCACTGCGTCTCATATCTTGTATGAAAGCACACAAATGCCTGCGGAAAGGTCATACGGCAGTTATAGCACTTATAACTGAAAAGCCGGTAGCTGAGAAGAAGCTTGAAGATATACCTGTAGTTTGTGAATTTCCGGAGGTGTTTCCAGAAGACTTGCCGGGATTACCGCCTGTCAGACAGGTGGAATTCCGAATCGACCTTACACCAGATGCAGCACCAATAGCTAGGGCGCCTTATCGACTTGCACCGTCAGAGATGCAGGAGTTATCTACACAATTGCAAGAGTTGTTGGATAAGGGTTTCATACGACCTAGTTTTTCACCGTGGGGAGCTCCAGTTTTGTTTGTAAAGAAGAAGGACGGAACTTTCCGTATGTGTATCGATTACCGGGAATTGAACAAGGTTACTATCAAGAACCGGTATCCGTTACCCAGAATTGACGATCTGTTCGATCAGTTGCAAGGTTCGAGTTACTACTCGAAGATTGATCTTAGGTCTGGTTATCATCAACTAAGAGTCCAGGAGGAGGATATTCCAAAGACAGCATTCAGGACACGCTATGGCCATTATGAGTTCTTGGTCATGCCATTTGGGTTGACAAACGCTCCAGCTGTATTCATGGATCTCATGAATCGTGTTTGTAAACCTTATCTTGATAAATTTGTCATTGTTTTCATCGATGACATTCTTATTTATTCACAATCTGAGGAGGAACACGCTGAACATCTTCGATTACTATTGGAATTGTTGAAACAGGAACAACTGTACGCTAAGTTCTCGAAATGTGATTTCTGGATGCGATAAGTACAATTCTTGGGTCATATAGTTAATGAAAAGGGTATACATGTTGATCCAGCGAAGATTGAAGCGATTAAGAATTGGGAAGCACCAAAGACTCCTACCGAGGTACGACAATTCCTTGGATTGGCGGGTTATTATCGACGATTCATTGAGGGTTTCTCAAAGATCGCTCAACCACTTACAGCTCTTACGCACAAGGGAATGAAGTACAACTGGACGGATAAACAGGAAGCTGCATTTCAGTTATTGAAACAGAAGCTTTGCAGCGCACCAATTCTGTCCCTACCGGAAGGAACAGAAGACTTTGTGGTGTATTGTGATGCATCTGCACAAGGTTTGGGATGTGTGTTGATGCAACGGGATAAAGTGATTGCTTATGCTTCCAGACAACTACGAACGCACGAAAAGAATTACACTACTCATGACTTGGAGTTAGGGGCAGTGGTTTTTGCTTTGAAAATTTGGAGGCATTATCTGTATGGAACTAAGTGTACTATTTATACTGATCATAAGAGTTTGCAACATATCTTTGATCAGAAGGAACTCAATATGAGACAACGACGATGGGTTGAGTTATTGAACGATTATGAGTGTGCGATTAAGTATCACCCGGGAAAAGCTAATGTGGTAGCTGACGCTTTGAGCAGAAAGGACACAACAGGAACAAGACGGGTTCGCGCACTTATGATGACGATACATACCGACTTACCTGACAAGGTACACAGTGCTCAGATTGAGGCCTTGAAAACGGAAAACTTAGTACCAGAATCTTTACGAGGAATGGAAGAACAATTGGATGTTAAACCTGATGGAATTCGTTATTTCATTAATCGAATGTGGATACCTTTGTATGGAGGTTTAAGGGAACTCGTGATGGATGAAGCACACAAGTCCAGATATTCAGTCCATCCGGGATCAGACAAGATGTACCATGACTTGAAGGCACTGTATTGGTGGCCTCACATGAAAGCTGATATTGCTAAGTACGTTAGCAAATGTTTGACTTGTTCGAAAGTCAAAGTTGAATACCAGAAGCCATCTGGTTTACTGCAACAACCAGAGATACCGATGTGGAAATGGGAACAGATTTCGATGGATTTCTTTACTAAGTTACCCCGTACACCGAGTGGTTGTGATACGATATGGGTAATTGTCAAACGATTAACGAAATCTGCACATTTCTTAGCAATCAAGGAAACTGATAAGATGGAGAAACTGACTCGCATTTACATCAAGGAAGTAGTAGCACGGCATGGCGTGCCAATCTCTATCATATCAGATCGGGATGCCCGGTTTACTTCCAACTTTTGGAAATCTCTTCATAAGTCATTGGGGACTCGCTTGGATATGAGTACCGCTTATCATCCACAGACCGACGGTCAAAGTGAACGAACGATTCAAACGCTCGAGGATATGCTACGAGCTTGTGTAATTGACTTTGGTGATAGCTGGGAGAATCACTTACCGTTAGTGGAATTCTCTTACAATAATAGTTATCATACAAGTATTCAAGCAGCACCATTTGAAGCTTTGTATGGTCGCAAATGTCGTTCACCAGTTTGTTGGGCTGAGATTGGAGACAGTCAAATTACAGGTCCTGAACTGGTGCACGAGACAACAGAGAAGATAGTTCAAATCCGGAACCGTATGGCAGCGGCTCGGGATCGACAGAAGAGCTATGCTGACAAACGTCGTAAACCGTTGGAATTTCAAGTAGGAGACCGAGTTCTTCTAAAGGTATCACCTTGGAAAGGTGTGATACGATTCGGCAAGCGCGGAAAGCTTAGTCCACGTTACGTAGGACCTTTTGAGATCCTGAAAAGGATTGGTCCGGTTGCGTATCAACTCAAGTTACCGGAAGAACTCAGTGGAGTTCATGATTTTTTCACGTATCGAACTTAAAGAAATGTCTTTCTGATGAGACATTGATTGTTCAGTTGGAAGAAATACAAGTAGATGAACAGCTACGATTTATTGAAGAACCAGCTGAAATCATGGACCGAGAGGTCAAACAACTGAAGCAAAGCAAGATTCCGATAGTCAAAGTCCGATGGAATTCAAGACGTGGTCCTGAATTCACATGGGAACGGGAAGATCAAATGATGAAGAAATATCCTCATCTATTCAAAACAGTTACTGCTAACACTGAGAGCGCACGTTAAATTTCGGGACGAAATTTCCTTCAACAAGGGGATGACGTGATGCTTCACACATCAAACACTGCAAATTTCAAACTGTAAGCACAAACATTTTATTTATTCAATTGATTTTGTTACAAACATTTGTGCTACATTATATTCTATATATTTTATGTGCTACATTTCATATGTTACATGTTATGGTAGTACATACATGATTGGTTACACACATTTTGCTATGTGCGGGGTTACATAGTACAAACAGTTTCAGACACTCACTATGTGTGAGATTACACAACACAGTATGATCAAACACAAACAGTCACAGTTAGGTGAACTAACTAGTGTACACGCAAACAGTCACATTGAACGATCACAATTGAGTTGTGATGTTGCAAGCATTAGACTTTGTGTGTGAGTACACACAAGCACACAGAATGATCAAATCACACTAACACGTACGATTCAAACTCGTAAGTAGTTTCCTAACTACTCCTAACACTTACTAATTTTCGGGACGAAAATTCCTTCAACAAGGGGATGATGTGACAATCCGACTTTTCACAATAACCTTGTTAACTAAAAAATGGTTAGACCACAGGCCCAATAAGACATATAAGGCCCAGTAAGGCCAAGGAAGGCCCAGTAAGGTTAAGGTAAGTCCAATGAGTCAAGGTAGGCCCAACAAGGCAAATGTGGGCCCAATAAGGCAAGGGTAGGCCCATTGAGATCTAGGGAGGCCCAATTACAAAATCAAGGCCCAAGATAGGCCCAATTATATTCTGTGAGGCCAAGTGGACAGAAGGTAGGCCCAATGAGTTCAGGATAGGTCCAATTGTATTTAAGAAGCCCAAAGGGATTAATCTAGTTCGACAATGTTTTAAATTAGTGACAATTCGATATTTTAGTTTAACTTCGTTAAATAAAAATTACCGAAATCACAGGAAATCAATCAATATTAAGTTGAAAGGATGGAAATTTGATGTTTGATATAATAGAACATTTAAGTTATGAAAATAACGGGTAAATATTATTCATAATGCTCAATTTTGACTATTAGAGTCAAAATTCGAAGTTGATTGGCAAGTGAAATTCGAATTCCATTGTAAAAAGCAGTTTTGGATCGAATTAATCATGTTAATAACTCTCATTGATGATTAGTAAACGTTTTTATCGGTTATTAATCTATTAATCATTGAATTGAAACCAATTAAAGACCACTAAGTCGAAACCGTTTAGTATCACTATCAAATTCGCATTCTGGGATCATAATTCATGAAATCGAAAATCCAGAACTTATAATCGGCATCTTCAGAGGCTTTTCCATATATCAATTTGAAGCAACAAGCTGTGGTTAAGAGACTCGATCTAGAACCAAGCCGAAAGCAAGCCTAAAATCGATCTACAGCAATTCGGCAATCAATCAAGTAAGTTTTTGTTTCTACACACTCTAAAGATTCCGATTAAGCCTAGCCCTAACCTCATTTCATGTATCAAAAGCGAATTGATTGGAGTCGAGTTCTAGGGTTCATATAAGAAACGGTTTTGGGGGTTTCAATCAAATAGATGGCGAGAATCAAATTAAAATATATAGAAAGCTTCATAAGGGACCGATTAAGGTTAATAATAAGTTAATTTCAGCAAAACATTTCGAATTCGTGGTTTTCGATTCTAGGGTTCTTGATGGGAAAACGATTTGGGGATTTCATAGCAAACGAGTTGGAAAATCAGATTGATTGTTATGGTTAGTATCAGATAGTTCCGATTAAGCTCAAGCATATATTAATTTGGGATTTTAGTACCAGATTTTAGGATTTTGATAATTAGGGTTATAAGAGTTAAAAGATATGGGGGTTTTGAGTTAAACGAATGTTATATTCAAATTAATCGGTTCTGATAACTTCGAAATTACTATTGCAATGAAAGCTTTATGGATTCATGGCTATCAAGATCGAATTCGTAACTAATTAGAACTAGGATTGCTTCGGCTATAATATGTAGGAGGATTTGGATTGGAAGAGTGTTTAAAACAATTTAGTTTTGAATTCTGATGCGATACCCTAGCGGGCTGAGTTGGTAGATCATGTGTTTTGCGAGTAGGAGGTCGCGGGTTCGAGCCAGGGGGTGGCCGGTTTTTGGGAAAAATACCATTTTTGGTATTTTTGAGATAACTTTCACGTACGAACTCCGTTTTAATCCGTTCGAGTTGCGTTGGAACCGTAACGGTAATACGAACGTATTAGAATAATAAAATTCATATTTTGTCCGAAAACGAAATCGCGTATAATTACGTTGGTTTAAATAAATAATGATGTGATTTATTTAAACGATTTCTAAGTCACGCGTACATACGTATGCATATCTATAACACTCTAACATACGTATGTTGACACGTATGTGATGTCGAGCACAAAACGACATTCCGAATAACTTTAAGTTATTGTTTAAACCACAGATTCTTCGTAGGAGGATTTCTTACACGTGCTTTTAGTGTGTGATCATTCTGCTATACTCAAAGGTGCGTACACGGCCCCTTTCTTATTTTAAACTGTTTTGGGGGAGAAAACATGTGCAACAAACTGTTTTTAGATACATATCACTTGCATGAGTTAGCTGTTTACATTATGTGAAAACATATCAACTTGAAAGTCCTTACACACCTCGAACCGTTTAGTTTGCTGTAATGCAAAGCGTGGTAGTTGGAAATAGATCTATTAGGTTTGACAAACCTCACCTGGTAGATGGGATCTACGCAGGTGTTTGACTGACCAAACACAATTTTACTATTGTTGTGATAGACAATAGTGGCAAGGCGAAAACATGCTATAGCATGGCAATCCGTCAGCTTCGGTGTCGAACACATATGTAAATAGTTTATATGACTAGCTATCATGACTGTGCATGTGTGATTATGTTATCTACAAATCTTGATATTCAACTGTTGTTTTGAACATTATGAATGCTTAAAACCTGTGTTATGCACCAACCTTTGTGTTGACTTGATTTGCATGTTTTCTCAGGACGCTAAGGCGCGCGTTAATGCTGGCATGGACTAGGAGATAGAGTCTCATGCATTTTAAACATTTTGAATATTTGAATTTGAACATTTAAGTATTGTGTTTTGTAATGTTTACTTTACAACTGTTATTGGTTTTAAACGCTTCCGCAACTTTTGTAAACTCTGATGTTATGTTTAAAGACCAAAGTATGTTTTGAAATTCATATAGAGGTCTTCGCTATGTCTAATGATCTGAGATCCTGGTTTGTCATGTTCCCAAACGGTATGATTCCGTTAGTTGAAAATTGGGGGTGTGACACTGTTGCATGGTTCGCCAAGGGAAGGTTCGCCACTCCTGCTGGGGTTCGGCAATGATTCACACAGCAAAGGTTCGCCGGTCACTGGTTCGTTGCCCTCTAACAGGTTCGGTCGTGGAGGTGATGATGAAGGTTCGGCTACTTTGAAATCCCCACGAACCTGCACCGGTTTCTCTTCATTATGCAGCCCCCAAATTCACTGTTTGATCATCCTCTTGCTGTTGCTACCCTCGAATAAGCACTAAAGGTGATGTGGGTTCAGTGGTGATGATCTATGGCCGGTTTTTAGGGTGGGGTTCGAACAACAACAACAAAAAGGATGAAAACCCTAACTTTTGTGATATTCAAACCTTCATACCTGATTTTTCAGTGGTTAGACGCTCCGATCTGCTGCACTTCTTGATAGAGGACGTTGAGAGCTTCGCGTGGACACCAAAAACACTCAAATCCGTTGAGAAACGACCAAGATATGATGATTTGAAGTTGGATTTCTAGTGTGAGGGTGTGTAGCCGGAAATGGCTTTTAGAGAGAGAGAAAAGTGAAAAATGAGAAAGAATTGCTTCACTTGGGGTTTAAATACCCCGAGGGTATTCGGGTTCGTTTCGCTTGCTCGGTTCGTATTTTCGTCGCGTTTCCGGATCGTAACGCGTGTAATTACGTAATATAAATAAAAGGATTTATTTTATGTGTTTGGGAAGTGGTTATTGCTAGTAATGATATTAAATGCTATTCTCATAATTTATTTATCGAAACTCATAAATATTACGCGTTTTATTATTTATTCGCGTGTTATGGTTTACGCGTCTAAATTTAAAATAGTTTTGCTTTAAATTTTATTTATGATGAGTTTCAAAATTGTAAAACAGGAAATATTTTATTTCCTTATCTTTATTATCGTTCGAATCGTCTTTCGTTTCGTTTCGTCAGAAAACGTCACTTACGCGCGTCTTCGTACAGAGCGCTAACTGCACGAACACGATCGTACGTTTCACTTTCTGATTTTGTTGTCTAATTTAAAATCATCGTTTCAGACCGTTAAACTGTCAGTTCTATTCGTACAGATCGTCACCTATACGAATAGTTCGTCGATTTAGCATTCCGTAACAACAACTGTTATTGTTTTGTTTTGTTTATCCTCACATACGTGTTATCCTGATAGATCCTAACAATTAAACTCATGATGGTTCAGTGTTACCAGATAATTACCTGACTCAAGAACCATTGTTCTGAACTTTGTTTCAGCTACATGCTTATGAACCTGTTGTTTGATAATATGAAATGACTTTGACTATTGATATGAACATGAAATAGAATGGAATGTGTATAGTTTGTGTCTGTTTACTGTTCGTGCTACTGTTGCGATCACTGTTCCGGCACCGGTTTCGGCACTGTTGTTACAGTCTCCCCTTGTTAAAGAAATTTCGTCCCGAAATTTAAGAGTAGTTATCGGTTACAACTTTCTCTGTAAGCACTCGGGGATTTCCGGAACATCATGTGATCTTCGCATTTCCCAAGTAAACTTTAGTTTGCGCCTTGAATTTCCAATAAACTTAGAAATGGAAATACAACTTTTCTTAGTTGTTTAATCTAACGAGCCATAACTCTGAGGATCATTACATAACGTATAAATGTTCATCCAATTGAATTCCTTCAATTGATATGATGAACGACTCATTAGTACGACATTTATTCAAGTTCGAGATGTGAAACACATAAAACATCCAACTAAGGTCATTTGGTGACCTCAATCTATGTGTCATAGCTCGAATGCATTTGATGCTCTCGAACTGTCTTACTTGTCGTGATGCTTGTTCGTCCTTTCATTCTAGTATGGACTACACCTTTAATCCGTCAGTCGGCGACTGAGATTGCCGACCTTAAGGAGCCTGGAATGGTGTGCATTCGATGCCACTATATTGACGGTTGTTGTAGGAAGATTTAATCGGTGGCATTTGGGTGTCCAAATTTCCACTGAAGTTTGACATACAGGTTCTCAACATATCCTCCAAGATCCGTGTCGCACTTTCGCTTCGACCGTCCTTTGGTGAACGGTGAGCTGTAATTATTTTTAAGTACATCCCTAGAGATTTCTGCGATGTGGGTCACAACTTCATTATGAAACTGTCGTCCCTATTCATAATGCTAAACGATAGTACCACATAACGCACTACTATTTATTTGCTGTATAATCCATCACTTTACCTATCACCCGAATCCACACACTATTTCGGTAGTAGGTATTTCATCCGGTTTATCTTCAGCTGTCTTTTGGCTCTACAATTTACCACACTCGTTAAAGTCTTCGTAGATGCCTCTCACGACCCTAGGTCTTGATCGTCAGATCGAGATCCTTAAGTCACCCATGGTGAATAATTAGGTTGTTTGACATAACCGTCTACATACTTCACCATTTGTTTAATCTATTCTCAGCTTGAAAGTTTACATTATACAGCGGGGAGGTCTACCTAAAATATGATAGAATTTTTAGGATAAAGGTAATGATTTACCTTCTCAGTACTCCTATACCCATCTGTGTGATGGTGTACATCTATCTTACTCTTACCCTAAAGTCATGAGACTTATGGAACCTATTATAACTTTTGTTCCAACTATTACTTATTCTCATCCAAATTTCAAATTGGGAGAATTTAAGATAAACCTGTTCTTCCTTTGACAGTTCCATAATATCCCTGAGATGTCGTTCGCGTTCTGTCTTGCTATTATAATAAGTCAGTATGTCATCCCTAATAGTAATGACAAACTAAGCAGATACGGTTTGCACACTCGGTTCATGAGGTCCACGAAATCATAGGTGCATTCTTTTATCCGAAAGGCATTACCATAACTTGGAATGCCCATAATCCATTCGGAATATTTCATCTGACATTCACAAATGATTTCCCTTGATCTACTTATTTACTCTTGAAAATAACCTGGCACAGTTCTCACATTTACCTTTCCTAACATCCTAGAGCCGGAGTTCTCAAATTTAGGTAACTCAATTTCTAGGAGATCTAGGTAGAAAATGAAAGTCTACACACTAGCTTTGACATTTTTAATTTCTAAGGCTTTTAGTGTTCTAGTTAGATAAAGTCCTATTCTAAATTACAGTAATTATGCCGGCATTAATGATTACTCTATCCCTTTTTAATCATCTAACCCTTATTTAACCTAAAGGTTCCTTCAATTATTATTATGATTATCTTTTCGGCACTGACTTTGCTTTTGACTAACTTAAATTTATTGTTCTTAAATTACAACAGACTATGCAGTTCTAATTAATATCCCAATAGATAATTTAAGGTATTAAGCTGATATTTGCATACCTATGGAGTCATCGGACTCCGAGTGTTCCCCAGGGGCTGGTAAAGTGAGTTGTTCCTCAATGTCTGCTGGGTCTGCTGGAGCCATTTTCCTAGGCAGTCCCTTGCGAAATGTCCATGCATTCCGCACGTGAAGCAATTGTTGTTATGTTGAGGGGAAGTAGAGGTGCTCGCTTTTTGTTCCCGTTTCCTAGTGGAAATAAACCGACACTGTTGAATCCAGTGTCCGTATTTACCACAATTCAGACAGTGTTTACAAGGTTTCTCCTCTCCATGATGAAAACCACATTTGACACATTTAGAAAATGCACCAAAATATTGACGAGGAGTAGAGGCTATTGGTGACCGACACTGTTGTATCCAGTGTCCCGTCTTCCCACAACGCGTGCATTGTACACCCGAAAGTTCAGCCAGATCATGGTAGTGACAAGCTGGATAGAGGGAAGCTTTTCCCTTAGAAAGTGCAGGATTTGTAGAAGATATCCCCACAGGGCAGTCTCGGGCAATGTGTTCGGACAGTCCGCACACATGACAATCTTTGCTGTGTCGAGGAAGGGGATATGTAGTGTTTCCAGGATTCTGGTTATGAGTCGGGGGATTATTACAATCACGACTCCAGTGTCCCTTTCCTCCGCAGTTCAGACAATGTTTGCACAGTTTATTCTTAGCATGGTGGAGACCGCACGTGGCACATAAAGGAAATTTGCTAACCTCCTGTTGGCATACTAATTCCATTGATGATCTGCATTGGTGGTCCCAATGGTTCACCTTACCACAATGGGTGCATTGCTTGCATGAGATTTCAGCACGGTGGTGATAGTGACAGTTAGTGCGAAGGGGTGATTTTCCAGCGTAACGCCTACGATTCTCTGACTCCGGAGCAACGGCCATCCGACGAAGGGGAATGGCCTCAGTGTAGATTTTAGGATTTCTTGATTTCTTAGAACGACTCCGTTTACGCTTCCTGCTTGTTTCTCCTTCTTCCGGTTCCTTTTTCTCTGCAGCAAGTAATGGGAAGTTCCTGGTAAATTCCTCACTGTTCCTGATCCGGGTGATGATTCCAGGGAGAATCGCCACCAACTGTTCAGTGATCAGTGTTGCAAGTACCTCAATGGCTGGGTCCGTCTCTTGTGGAGGTAGAGGCGGTGATGGCTGTCTTCTTGGTGACATTCTAATCATAACCAATAGAACATTGGTTAGTGCAATGATCGAATGCAGAAGACACAATGCAAGCAAACTCCTAATTCCTATGTTCTCTACATGCAGGGTCCCTAGGTTATAGTCTAGGCCAAACCGTTTAAATAAATGACCTATATTTCTCTATAACCATGGCTCTGATACCAATCTGTCACACCCCGAGCCGGCGGGGTAGGATCGGGTTTCCCCGACGGGCGGAAGGTTCCCGGGGCGCGATATCGAGAGTGATAATCGAAATGATCAGATTGTTCGCATTGCACATGATATATATATATATATATATATATGAGAAACTGGCTAAAATAAAATAAAATTTCAGAGTTAAATGATAGCAGTTAAGTTTACAATTTAACAATGTAAATCCATTATCACATCATAAATCTTCTATCTTGTAGCTGCACAAGATATACAAATAGACTGTATAATGATGCTTCAAAATATGCAGGTCCAAAAAGCTAGGTCCTCTATCAGATAACCTAATCCAAAGAAATAACTCTTCAGTCGACCTATTCGTCACCTGAGAAGTCATGCAAAAATAAAGTCAACACATGGTTGGTGAGTTCATATAGTTTCGTCTTTGAAAATGATTTGAAAATGATTTGAAATCCTCCTTCGGTAAAGACCCTAACCTCATTAACACCACATGTATCATCCAGATCGGTATGCTTATGTATAGGGCATACCCTTGAGTCGAGGCTACAACCCCGCCCAGACGCCATCCCACCACATACTAATCCACATAGGACATTGTTGTTAATGATAATTAGGCATTTTTACCCTACCATTTACCCATGATTTTTCTGTTCTCTGTTCCTGTAAATACAATCATTTGAAATCTCTATTGATTCCATAAGTTCCTCATAAAAATATGATCAACCACAGCAACTGTACAAACAGTTATAAATGCTTAATTAAATAACTAAATAAACATTTAATAAAATCTAAGTCCTAATGATTGGGGCCTTTGGTCATACTCGAGTAGACTAGTCTGTCAATCTAGGTACTTAGTAGTTAGGGAATCTGTAAATATCCTCAAACATACGAACTACAAGTCAAACGGTCTAGCTAGGACTTCTTGAAATGCAGGATTTTATGTTTCGTCTGTTTTTGGCGTATGTTATCTCTGATATTTCCCAGGCTTTCCCTTAAAAATGATTTATTGATTCGTCTGATTCTGTTACAAGATGTACTTGATTCGTTGATCATAGAATACTAGATTCATTGATCAATTGTACACTTGATTCATAGTTCAACAAACAATTGATTTGTAGAACATTGAATATTGTCTTTGCAAAGATTGTTTTGTTTGATTTGTTGAAGTCCCACACTTGTTTCACCAAAATGTTTCATTTGATTCATTGAATTCTCCTAATTGATTTGTCAAAATGTTTAGTTTGATTCCTTGAACTCCCACACTTGTTTTGTCAAAAGGTTTGATGTGATTCTTTTGAAATGTTTTGATCTGTTGAAATCTTTTAGTTTAAATCTGATTATTCACTTACTTTATAAGTAAATCAGTTAGTAAACCTACATAAAATCTTCCTAGACATGGTCTAGGATAACATTTATATATATGTAAAACATATAAATTTAAAAGCATTTAAGTAAACAATTTAAATAAAACAGTTTACGCATGCTTCTCAGCCCCGCGTTTTAAAAACAAAATGTTAGAAAAAGGGCAATGAACTCACCTGTGTTGCCGTGCAATGAACCACAAAAGATATGCGCACTCTTTGATTGTTGCCTAAGTATCTTTAGCACCTGAGTTATTTTAAAGAATTCGAATACGATAAGTACCTACAGGAATTGTCGTATCTATGGTTTGGTCTCGACGTGCAACTACGTGTCCTAGATTACTAGTGTGTTTCTAGAATTTCTCCTATCTAAGTTAAACTATTACCCATAAGTAACCCAGATCCCACATGAATCATTTAAAGTATTTAAGTAAAACATTTTCAATTTATTTCATTTTAAGTTAATCATTTATTTAGGAAAATCATTTAATTATATTGATAAGGTTTATAATTTATTTTCTTTTCATGAAAAGCGTAATTAATTTAAGAAAAGTGTAATTAAACATGATGGGCTTATATTAACCCATTGGGCCGTTCTTGGGCCCATTTATAACATTTTTGTTTCTGGTGTTTTTCTTGTTAGCTTACTGAGTAACTAACCTTGATGGTTTAAATAAACCATTTAGGTTAGTCATATGTCTTTGTAATTCTCAAAGGTTTTAGGTGTTAACATTAAAGTCAACCCTTAACCTTTTGGTTCTTGTTTTCACCCCTATTGTACTTCTCCCATGATATTGATATCTTAGTTTAAAGGGATTCAATTATGTTTGACTAAAAGAATGATCATCACCTATGCTGATTTCATACAATAATTGTGCTAGAATATCCTAAGTTAGATTAATAATCCATCCTAACATTGTTTTTATTGAAGTTTAGATCTTGTGGGCCTTATGTTAGGCCTAGCTTGTCATTGTGACACATTAGATTCCTATTGAACCTAATGACTAGCATGGCATTTTGTGAGTGATGTTAGGCTAAGTAACTTGGGTCGAATAGCTAATCTTTAATTTAACCAATGTACCACGGATCATCTTTGATATTGGACCAAATGAAATGGTCTCGGGCCTAATAATAGGGTCATTGGGCCTTAGGAGTTATGTGAGCTAACTTAATTTAAACGGACTACATGTGAGTCAAGTCCCGGACAAGTTTCATTCCCAATGAGCTAAATTTGAACTTGTTGGGCCATTACACACGTGGGACGATTAACACACCCATATATGGGCCGAGTATAGGCGATTGAGGCTATCTCTTTTAGGTAGGTGGCCTGCATAGAATAAACTGTGTGGGGCTATGGTTGGGCCGATTGGAAATCGCATGGTCCGAGTAAAATGGGCCGAACACGCGTGGGTTATCTGACTTGGGCCAAAATAATAATGTTGGGCCGGTTATTTTTTTGCATGGGCCAAAGGGTTTACAATTTGGGCCAAGTGGGCTACATCCTTCACATGGATCATGCAAAACATCATTGTGTCGGGTTTTGCTTGTGGGCCGAACCAAATTTAATGGACCAAATGCCTTGGGCCAGGTCAACCATAGTGGGCCGAATGGCCTTATGTTGATTCCAGCGAACCTGCATGGCAAATAGTCTTAGGTTCGGCTCTAGAGTGACAAGGTTCGGCTAAGGGCTATCGACGAACCAAGGGTTCGTTCCTGTTGCATGGTTCGCCAAGGGAAGGTTCGCCACTCCTGCTGGGGTTCGGCAATGATTCACACAGCAAAGGTTCGCCGGTCACTGGTTCGTTGCCCTCTAACAGGTTCGGTCGTGGAGGTGATGATGAAGGTTCGGCTACTTTGAAATCCCCACGAACCTGCACCTGTTTCTCTTCATTATGCAGCCCCCAAATTCACTGGTTGATCATCCTCTTGCTGTTGCTACCCTCGAATAAGCACTAAAGGTGATGTGGGTTCAGTGGTGATGATCTATGGCCGGTTTTTAGGGTGGGGTTCGAACAACAACAACAAAAAGGATGAAAACCCTAACTTTTGTGATATTCAAACCTTCATACCTGACTTTTCAGTGGTTAGACGCTCCGATCTGCTGCACTTCTTGATAGAGGACGTTGAGAGCTTCGCGTGGACACCAAAAACACTCAAATCTGTTGAGAAACGACCAAGATATGATGATTTGAAGTTGGATTTCTAGTGTGAGGGTGTGTAGCCGGAAATGGCTTTTAGAGAGAGAGAGAAAAGTGAAAAATGAGAAAGAATTGCTTCACTTGGGGTTTAAATACCCCGAGGGTATTCGGGTTCGTTTCGCTTGCTCGTTCGTATTTTCGTCGCGTTTCCGGATCGTAACGCGTGTAATTACGTAATATAAATAAAAGGATTTATTTTATGTGTTTGGGAAGTGGTTATTGCTAGTAATGATATTAAATGCTATTCTCATAATTTATTTATCGAAACTCGTAAATATTACGCGTTTTATTATTTATTCGCGTGTTATGGTTTACGCGTCTAAATTTAAAATAGTTTTGCTTTAAATTTTATTTATGATGAGTTTCAAAATTGTAAAACAGGAAATATTTTATTTCCTTATCTTTATTATCGTTCGAATCGTCTTTCGTTTCGTTTCGTCAGAAAACGTCACTTACGCGCGTCTTCGTACAGAGCGCTAACTGCACGAACACGATCGTACGTTTCACTTTCTGATTTTGTTGTCTAATTTAAAATCATCGTTTCAGACCGTTAAACTGTCAGATCTATTCGTACAGATCGTCACCTATACGAATAGTTCGTCGATTTAGCATTCCGTAACAACAACTGTTATTGTTTTGTTTTGTTTATCCTCACATACGTGTTATCCTGATAGATCCTAACAATTAAACTCATGATGGTTCAGTGTTACCAGATAATTACCTGACTCAAGAACCATTGTTCTGAACTTTGTTTCAGCTACATGCTTATGAACCTGTTGTTTGATAATATGAAATGACTTTGACTATTGATATGAACATGAAATAGAATGGAATGTGTATAGTTTGTGTCTATTTACTGTTCGTGCTACTGTTGCGATCACTGTTCCGGCACCGGTTTCGGCACTGTTGTTACAGTCTCCCCTTGTTAAAGAAATTTCGTCCCGAAATTTAAGAGTAGTTATCGGTTACAACTTTCTCTGTAAGCACTCGGGGATTTCCGGAACATCATGTGATCTTCGCATTTCCCAAGTAAACTTGAGTTTGCGCCTTGAATTTCCAATAAACTTAGAAATGGAAATACAACTTTTCTTAGTTGTTTAATCTAACGAGCCATAACTCTGAAGATCATTACATAACGTATAAATGTTCATCCAATTGAATTCCTTCAATTGATATGATGAACGACTCATTAGTACGACATTTATTCAAGTTCGAGATGTGAAACACATAACACATCCAACTAAGGTCATTTGGTGACCTCAATCTATGTGTCATAGCTCGAATGCATTTGATGCTCTCGAACTGTCTTACTTGTCGTGATGCTTGTTCGTCCTTTCATTCTAGTATGGACTACACCTTTAATCCGTTAGTCGGCGACTGAGATTGCCGACCTTAAGGAGCCTGGAATGGTGTGCATTCGATGCCACTATATTGATGGTTGTTGTAGGAAGATTTAATCGGTGGCATTTGGGTGTCCAAATTTCCACTGAAGTTTGACATACAGGTTCTCAACATATCCTCCAAGATCCGTGTCGCACTTTCGCTTCGACCGTCCTTTGGTGAACGGTGAGCTGTAATTATTTTTAAGTACATCCCTAGAGATTTCTGCGATGTGGGTCACAACATCATTATGAAACTGTCGTCCCTATTCATAATGCTAAACGATAGTACCACATAACGTACTACTATTTATTTGCTGTATAATCCATCACTTTACCTATCACCCGAATCCACACACTATTTTGGTAGTAGTATTTCATCCGGTTTATCTCTAGCTGTCTTTTGGCTCTACAATTTACCACACACCTTAAAGTCTTCGTAGATGCCTCTCACGACCCTAGGTCTTGATCGTCAGATCGAGATCCTTAAGTCACCCATGGTGAATAATTAGGTTGTTTGACATAACCGTCTACATACTTCACCATTTGTTTAATCTATTCTCAGCTTGAAAGTTTACATTATACAGCGGGGAGGTCTACCTAAAATATGATAGAATTTTTAGGATAAAGGTAATGATTTACCTTCTCAGTACTCCTATACCCATCTGTGTGATGGTGTACATCTATCTTACTCTTACCCTAAAGTCATGAGACTTATGGAACCTATTATAACTTTTGTTCCAACTATTACTTATTCTCATCCAAATTTCAAATTGGGAGAATTTAAGATAAACCTGTTCTTCCTTTGACAGTTCCATAATATCCCTGAGATGTCGTTCGCGTTCTGTCTTGCTATTATAATAAGTCAGTATGTCATCCCTAATAGTAATGACAAACTAAGCAGATACGGTTTGCACACTCGGTTCATGAGGTCCACGAAATCATAGGTGCATTCTTTTATCCGAAAGGCATTACCATAACTTGGAATGCCCATAATCCATTCGGAATATTTCATCTGACATTCACAAATGATTTCCCTTGATCTACTTATTTACTCTTGAAAATAACCTGGCACAGTTCTCACATTTACCTTTCCTAACATCCTAGAGCCGGAGTTCTCAAATTTAGGTAACTCAATTTCTAGGAGATCTAGGTAGAAAATGAAAGTCTACACACTAGCTTTGACATTTTTAATTTCTAAGGCTTTTAGTGTTCTAGTTAGATAAAGTCCTATTCTAAATTACAGTAATTAAGCCGGCATTAATGATTACTCTATCCCTTTTTAATCATCTAACCCTTATTTAACCTAAAGGTTCCTTCAATTATTATTCTGATTATCTTTTCGGCACTGACTTTGCTTTTGACTAACTTAAATTTATTGTTCCTAAAATTACAACAGACTATGCAGTTCTAATTAATATCCCAATAGATAATTTAAGGTATTAAGCTGATATTTGCATACCTATGGAGTCATCGGACTCCGAGTGTTCCCCAGGGGCTGGTAAAGTGAGTTGTTCCTCAATGTCTGCTGGGTCTGCTGGAGGCATTTTCCTAGGCAGTCCCTTGCGAAATGTCCATGCATTCCGCACGTGAAGCAATTGTTGTTATGTTGAGGGGAAGTAGAGGTGCTCGCTTTTTATTCCCGTTTCCTAGTGGAAATAAACCGACACTGTTGAATCCAGTGTCCGTATTTACCACAATTCAGACAGTGTTTACAAGGTTTCTCCTCTCCATGATGAAAACCACATTTGACACATTTAGACCAAAATATTGACGAGGAGTAGAGGCTATTGGTGACCGACACTGTTGTATCCAGTGTCCCGTCTTCCCACAACGCGTGCATTGTACACCCGAAAGTTCAGCCAGATCATGGTAGTGACAAGCTGGATAGAGGGAAGCTTTTCCCTTAGAAAGTGCAGGATTTGTAGAAGATATCCCCACAGGGCAGTCTCGGGCAATGTGTTCGGACAGTCCGCACACATGACAATCTTTGCTGTGTCGAGGAAGGGGATATGTAGTGTTTCCAGGATTCTGGTTATGAGTCGGGGGATTATTACAATCACGACTCCAGTGTCCCTTTCCTCCGCAGTTCAGACAATGTTTGCACAGTTTATTCTTAGCATGGTGGAGACCGCACGTGGCACATAAAGGAAATTTGCTAACCTCCTGTTGGCATACTAATTCCATTGATGATCTGCATTGGTGGTCCCAATGGTTCACCTTACCACAATGGGTGCATTGCTTGCATGAGATTTCAGCACGGTGGTGATAGTGACAGTTAGTGCGAAGGGGTGATTTTCCAGCGTAACGCCTACGATTCTCTGACTCCGGAGCAACGGCCATCCGACGAAGGGGAATGGCCTCAGTGTAGATTTTAGGATTTCTTGATTTCTTAGAACGACTCCGTTTACGCTTCCTGCTTGTTTCTCCTTCTTCCGGTTCCTTTTTCTCTGCAGCAAGTAATGGGAAGTTCCTGGTAAATTCCTCACTGTTCCTGATCCGGGTGATGATTCCAGGGAGAATCGCCACCAACTGTTCAGTGATCAGTGTTGCAAGTACCTCAATGGCTGGGTCCGTCTCTTGTGGAGGTAGAGGCGGTGATGGCTGTCTTCTTGGTGACATTCTAATCATAACCAATAGAACATTGGTTAGTGCAATGATCGAATGCAGAAGACACAATGCAAGCAAACTCCTAATTCCTATGTTATCTACATGCAGGGTCCCTAGGTTATAGTCTAGGCCAAACCGTTTAAATAAATGACCTATATTTCTCTATAACCATGGCTCTGATACCAATCTGTCACACCCCGAGCCGGCGGGGTAGGATCGGGTTTCCCCGACGGGCGGAAGGTTCCCGGGGCGCGATATCGAGAGTGATAATCGAAATGATCAGATTGTTCGCATTGCACATGATATATATATATATATATGAGAAACTGGCTAAAATAAAATAAAATTTCAGAGTTAAATGATAGCAGTTAAGTTTACAATTTAACAATGTAAATCCATTATCACATCATAAATCTTCTATCTTGTAGCTGCACAAGATATACAAATAGACTGTATAATGATGCTTCAAAATATGCAGGTCCAAAAAGCTAGGTCCTCTATCAGATAACCTAATCCAAAGAAATAACTCTTCAGTCGACCTATTCGTCACCTGAGAAGTCATGCAAAAATAAAGTTAACACATGGTTGGTGAGTTCATATAGTTTCGTGTTTGAAAATGATTTGAAAATGATTTGAAAACCTCCTTCGGTAAAGATCCTAACCTCATTAACACCACATGTATCATCCAGATCGGTATGCTTATGTATAGGGCATACCCTTGAGTCGAGGCTACAACCCCGCCCAGACGCCATCCCACCACATACTAATCCACATAGGACATTGTTGTTAATGATAATTAGGCATTTTTACCCTACCATTTACCCATGATTTTTCTGTTCTCTGTTCCTGTAAATACAATCATTTGAAATCTCTATTGATTCCATAAGTTCCTCATAAAAATATGATCAACCACAGCAACTGTACAAACAGTTATAAATGCTTAATTAAATAACTAAATAAACATTTAATAAAATCTAAGTCCTAATGATTGGGGCCTTTGGTCATACTCGAGTAGACTAGTCTGTCAATCTAGGTACTTAGTAGTTAGGGAATCTGTAAATATCCTCAAACATACGACCTACAAGTCAAACGGTCTAGCTAGGACTTCTTGAAATGCAGGATTTTATGTTTCGTCTGTTTTTGGCGTATGTTATCTCTGATATTTCCCAGGCTTTCCCTTAAAAATGATTTATTGATTCGTCTGATTCTGTTACAAGATGTACTTGATTCGTTGATCATAGAATACTAGATTCATTGATCAATTGTACACTTGATTCATAGTTCAACAAACAATTGATTTGTAGAACATTGAATATTGTCTTTGCAAAGATTGTTTTGTTTGATTTGTTGAAGTCCCACACTTGTTTCACCAAAATGTTTCATTTGATTCATTGAATTCTCCCAATTGATTTGTCAAAATGTTTAGTTTGATTCCTTGAACTCCCACACTTGTTTTGTCAAAAGGTTTGATGTGATTCTTTTGAAATGTTTTGATCTGTTGAAATCTTTTAGTTTAAATCTGATTATTCACTTACTTTATAAGTAAATCAGTTAGTAAACCTACATAAAATCTTCCTAGACATGGTCTAGGATAACATTTATATATATATAAAACATATAAATTTAAAAGCATTTAAGTAAACAATTTAAATAAAACAGTTTACGCATGCTTCTCAGCCCCGCGTTTTAAAAACAAAATGTTAGAAAAAGGGCAATGAACTCACCTGTGTTGCCGTGCAATGAACCACAAAAGATATGCGCACTCTTTGATTGTTGCCTAAGTATCTTTAGCACCTGAGTTATTTTAAAGAATTCGAATACGATAAGTACCTACAGGAATTGTCGTATCTATGGTTTGGTCTCGACGTGCAACTACGTGTCCTAGATTACTAGTGTGTTTCTAGAATTTCTCCTATCTAAGTTAAACTATTACCCATAAGTAACCCAGATCCCACATGAATCATTTAAAGTATTTAAGTAAAACATTTTCAATTTATTTCATTTTAAGTTAATCATTTATTTAGGAAAATCATTTAATTATATTGATAAGGTTTATAATTTATTTTCTTTTCATGAAAAGCGTAATTAATTTAAGAAAAGTGTAATTAAACATGATGGGCTTATATTAACCCATTGGGCCGTTCTTGGGCCCATTTATAACATTTTTGTTTCTGGTGTTTCTCTTGTTAGCTTACTGAGTAACTAACCTTGATGGTTTAAATAAACCATTTAGGTTAGTCATATCTCTTTGTAATTCTCAAAGGTTTTAGGTGTTAACATTAAAGTCAACCCTTAACCTTTTGGTTCTTGTTTTCACCCCTATTGTACTTCTCCCATGATATTGATATCTTAGTTTAAAGGGATTCAATTATGTTTGACTAAAAGAATGATCATCACTTATGCTGATTTCATACAATAATTGTGCTAGAATATCCTAAGTTAGATTAATAATCCATCCTAACATTGTTTTTATTGAAGTTTAGATCTTGTGGGCCTTATGTTAGGCCTAGCTTGTCATTGTGACACATTAGATTCCTATTGAACCTAATGACTAGCATGGCATTTTGTGAGTGATGTTAGGCTAAGTAACTTGGGTCGAATAGCTAATCTTTAATTCAACCAATGTACCACGGATCATCTTTGATATTGGACCAAATGAAATGGTCTCGGGCCTAATAATAGGGTCATTGGGCCTTAGGAGTTATGTGAGCTAACTTAATTTAAACGAACTACATGTGAGTCAAGTCCCGGACAAGTTTCATTCCCAATGAGCTAAATTTGAACTTGTTGGGCCATTACACACGTGGGACGATTAACACACCCATATATGGGCCGAGTATAGGCGATTGAGCCTATCTCTTTTAGGTAGGTGGCCTGCATAGAATAAACTGTGTGGGGCTATGGTTGGGCCGATTGGAAATCGCATGGTCCGAGTAAAATGGGCCGAACACGCGTGGGTTATGTGACTTGGGCCAAAATAATAATGTTGGGCCGGTTATTTTTTTGCATGGGCCAAAGGGTTTACAATTTGGGCCAAGTGGGCTACATCCTTCACATGGATCATGCAAAACATCATTGTGTCGGGTTTTGCTTGTGGGCCGAACCAAATTTAATGGACCAAATGCCTTGGGCCAGGTCAACCATAGTGGGCCGAATGGCCTTATGTTGATTCCAGCGAACCTGCATGGCAAATAGTCTTAGGTTCGGCTCTAGAGTGACAAGGTTCGGCTAAGGGCTATCGACGAACCAAGGGTTCGTTCCTGTTGCATGGTTCGCCAAGGGAAGGTTCGCCACTCCTGCTGGGGTTCGGCAATGATTCACACAGCAAAGGTTCGCCGGTCACTGGTTCGTTGCCCTCTAACAGGTTCGGTCGTGGAGGTGATGATGAAGGTTCGGCTACTTTGAAATCCCCACGAACCTGCACCTGTTTCTCTTCATTATGCAGTCCCCAAATTCACTGTTTGATCATCCTCTTGCTGTTGCTACCCTCGAATAAGCACTAAAGGTGATGTGGGTTCAGTGGTGATGATCTATGGCCGGTTTTTAGGGTGGGGTTCGAACAACAACAACAAAAAGGATGAAAACCCTAACTTTTGTGATATTCAAACCTTCATACCTGACTTTTCAGTGGTTAGACGCTCCGATCTGCTGTACTTCTTGATAGAGGACGTTGAGAGCTTCGCGTGGACACCAAAAACACTCAAATCTGTTGAGAAACGACCAAGATATGATGATTTGAAGTTGGATTTCTAGTGTGAGGGTGTGTAGCCGGAAATGGCTTTTAGAGAGAGAGAGAAAAGTGAAAAATGAGAAAGAATTGCTTCACTTGGGGTTTAAATACCCCGAGGGTATTCGGGTTCGTTTCGCTTGCTCGTTCGTATTTTCGTCGCGTTTCCGGATCGTAACGCGTGTAATTACGTAATATAAATAAAAGGATTTATTTTATGTGTTTGGGAAGTGGTTATTGCTAGTAATGATATTAAATGCTATTCTCATAATTTATTTATCGAAACTCGTAAATATTACGCGTTTTATTATTTATTCGCGTGTTATGGTTTACGCGTCTAAATTTAAAATAGTTTTGCTTTAAATTTTATTTATGATGAGTTTCAAAATTGTAAAACAGGAAATATTTTATTTCCTTATCTTTATTATCGTTCGAATCGTCTTTCGTTTCGTTTCGTCAGAAAACGTCACTTACGCGCGTCTTCGTACAGAGCGCTAACTGCACGAACACGATCGTACGTTTCACTTTCTGATTTTGTTGTCTAATTTAAAATCATCGTTTCAGACCGTTAAACTGTCAGATCTATTTGTACAGATCGTCACCTATACGAATAGTTCGTCGATTTAGCATTCCGTAACAACAACTGTTATTGTTTTGTTTTGTTTATCCTCACATACGTGTTATCCTGATAGATCCTAACAATTAAACTCATGATGGTTCAGTGTTACCAGATAATTACCTGACTCAAGAACCATTGTTCTGAACTTTGTTTCAGCTACATGCTTATGAACCTGTTGTTTGATAATATGAAATGACTTTGACTATTGATATGAACATGAAATAGAATGGAATGTGTATAGTTTGTGTTTTTTTACTGTTCGTGCTACTGTTGCGATCACTGTTCCGGCACCGGTTTCGGCACTGTTGTTACAGTCTCCCCTTGTTAAAGAAATTTCGTCCCGAAATTTAAGAGTAGTTATCGGTTACAACTTTCTCTGTAAGCACTCGGGGATTTCCGGAACATCATGTGATCTTCGCATTTCCCAAGTAAACTTGAGTTTGCGCCTTGAATTTCCAATAAACTTAGAAATGGAAATACAACTTTTCTTAGTTGTTTAATCTAACGAGCCATAACTCTGAAGATCATTACATAACGTATAAATGTTCATCCAATTGAATTCCTTCAATTGATATGATGAACGACTCATTAGTACGACATTTATTCAAGTTCGAGATGTGAAACACATAACACATCCAACTAAGGTCATCTGGTGACCTCAATCTATGTGTCATAGCTCGAATGCATTTGATGCTCTCGAACTGTCTTACTTGTCGTGATGCTTGTTCGTCCTTTCATTCTAGTATGGACTACACCTTTAATCCGTTAGTCGGCGACTGAGATTGCCGACCTTAAGGAGCCTGGAATGGTGTGCATTCGATGCCACTATATTGACGGTTGTTGTAGGAAGATTTAATCGGTGGCATTTGGGTGTCCAAATTTCCACTGAAGTTTGACATACAGGTTCTCAACATATCCTCCAAGATCCGTGTCGCACTTTCGCTTCGACCGTCCTTTGGTGAACGGTGAGCTGTAATTATTTTTAAGTACATCCCTAGAGATTTCTGCGATGTGGGTCACAACATCATTATGAAACTGTCGTCCCTATTCATAATGCTAAACGATAGTACCACTTAACGTACTACTATTTATTTGCTGTATAATCCATCACTTTACCTATCACCCGAATCCACACACTATTTCGGTAGTAGGTATTTCATCCGGTTTATCTCTAGCTGTCTTTTGGCTCTACAATTTACCACACTCCTTAAAGTCTTCGTAGATGCCTCTCACGACCCTAGGTCTTGATCGTCAGATCGAGATCCTTAAGTCACCCATGGTGAATAATTAGGTTGTTTGACATAACCGTCTACATACTTCACCATTTGTTTAATCTATTCTCAGCTTGAAAGTTTACATTATACAGCGGGGAGGTCTACCTAAAATATGATAGAATTTTTAGGATAAAGGTAATGATTTACCTTCTCAGTACTCCTATACCCATCTGTGTGATGGTGTACATCTATCTTACTCTTACCCTAAAGTCATGAGACTTATGGAACCTATTATAACTTTTGTTCCAACTATTACTTATTCTCATCCAAATTTCAAATTGGGAGAATTTAAGATAAACCTGTTCTTCCTTTGACAGTTCCATAATATCCCTGAGATGTCGTTCGCGTTCTGTCTTGCTATTATAATAAGTCAGTATGTCATCCCTAATAGTAATGACAAACTAAGCAGATACGGTTTGCACACTCGGTTCATGAGGTCCACGAAATCATAGGTGCATTCTTTTATCCGAAAGGCATTACCATAACTTGGAATGCCCATAATCCATTCGGAATATTTCATCTGACATTCACAAATGATTTCCCTTGATCTACTTATTTACTCTTGAAAATAACCTGGCACAGTTCTCAAATTTACCTTTCCTAACATCCTAGAGCCGGAGTTCTCAAATTTAGGTAACTCAATTTCTAGGAGATCTAGGTAGAAAATGAAAGTCTACACACTAGCTTTGACATTTTTAATTTCTAAGGCTTTTAGTGTTCTAGTTAGATAAAGTCCTATTCTAAATTACAGTAATTAAGCCGGCATTAATGATTACTCTATCCCTTTTTAATCATCTAACCCTTATTTAACCTAAAGGTTCCTTCAATTATTATTCTGATTATCTTTTCGGCACTGACTTTGCTTTTGACTAACTTAAATTTATTGTTCCTAAAATTACAACAGACTATGCAGTTCTAATTAATATCCCAATAGATAATTTAAGGTATTAAGCTGATATTTGCATACCTATGGAGTCATCGGACTCCGAGTGTTCCCCAGGGGCTGGTAAAGTGAGTTGTTCCTCAATGTCTGCTGGGTCTGCTGGAGGCATTTTCCTAGGGCAGTCCCTTGCGAAATGTCCATGCATTCCGCACGTGAAGCAATTGTTGTTATGTTGAGGGGAAGTAGAGGTGCTCGCTTTTTGTTCCCGTTTCCTAGTGGAAATAAACCGACACTGTTGAATCCAGTGTCCGTATTTACCACAATTCAGACAGTGTTTACAAGGTTTCTCCTCTCCATGATGAAAACCACATTTGACACATTTAGAAAATGCACCAAAATATTGACGAGGAGTAGAGGCTATTGGTGACCGACACTGTTGTATCCAGTGTCCCGTCTTCCCACAACGCGTGCATTGTACACCCGAAAGTTCAGCCAGATCATGGTAGTGACAAGCTGGATAGAGGGAAGCTTTTCCCTTAGAAAGTGCAGGATTTGTAGAAGATATCCCCACAGGGCAGTCTCGGGCAATGTGTTCGGACAGTCCGCACACATGACAATCTTTGCTGTGTCGAGGAAGGGGATATGTAGTGTTTCCAGGATTCTGGTTATGAGTCGGGGGATTATTACAATCACGACTCCAGTGTCCCTTTCCTCCGCAGTTCAGACAATGTTTGCACAGTTTATTCTTAGCATGGTGGAGACCGCACGTGGCACATAAAGCAAATTTGCTAACCTCCTGTTGGCATACTAATTCCATTGATGATCTGCATTGGTGGTCCCAATGGTTCACCTTACCACAATGGGTGCATTGCTTGCATGAGATTTCAGCGCGGTGGTGATAGTGACAGTTAGTGCGAAGGGGTGATTTTCCAGCGTAACGCCTACGATTCTCTGACTCCGGAGCAACGGCCATCCGACGAAGGGGAATGGCCTCAGTGTAGATTTTAGGATTTCTTGATTTCTTAGAACGACTCCGTTTTCGCTTCCTGCTTGTTTCTCCTTCTTCCGGTTCCTTTTTCTCTGCAGCAAGTAATGGGAAGTTCCTGGTAAATTCCTCACTGTTCCTGATCCGGGTGATGATTCCAGGGAGAATCGCCACCAACTGTTCAGTGATCAGTGTTGCAAGTACCTCAATGGCTGGGTCCGTCTCTTGTGGAGGTAGAGGCGGTGATGGCTGTCTTCTTGGTGACATTCTAATCATAACCAATAGAACATTGGTTAGTGCAATGATCGAATGCAGAAGACACAATGCAAGCAAACTCCTAATTCCTATGTTCTCTACATGCAGGGTCCCTAGGTTATAGTCTAGGCCAAACCGTTTAAATAAATGACCTATATTTCTCTATAACCATGGCTCTGATACCAATCTGTCACACCCCGAGCCGGCGGGGTAGGATCGGGTTTCCCCGACGGGCGGAAGGTTCCCGGGGCGCGATATCGAGAGTGATAATCGAAATGATCAGATTGTTCGCATTGCACATGATATATATATATGAGAAACTGGCTAAAATAAAATAAAATTTCAGAGTTAAATGATAGCAGTTAAGTTTACAATTTAACAATGTAAATCCATTATCACATCATAAATCTTCTATCTTGTAGCTGCACAAGATATACAAATAGACTGTATAATGATGCTTCAAAATATGCAGGTCCAAAAAGCTAGGTCCTCTATCAGATAACCTAATCCAAAGAAATAACTCTTCAGTCGACCTATTCGTCACCTGAGAAGTCATGCAAAAATAAAGTCAACACATGGTTGGTGAGTTCATATAGTTTCGTGTTTGAAAATGATTTGAAAATGATTTGAAAACCTCCTTCGGTAAAGACCCTAACCTCATTAACACCACATGTATCATCCAGATCGGTATGCTTATGTATAGGGCATACCACTGAGTCGAGGCTACAACCCCGCCCAGACGCCATCCCACCACATACTAATCCACATAGGACATTGTTGTTAATGATAATTAGGCATTTTTACCCTACCATTTACCCATGATTTTTCAGTTCTCTGTTCCTGTAAATACAATCATTTGAAATCTCTATTGATTCCATAAGTTCCTCATAAAAATATGATCAACCACAGCAATTGTACAAACAGTTATAAATGCTTAATTAAATAAATAAATAAACATTTAATAAAATCTAAGTCCTAATGATTGGGGCCTTTGGTCATACTCGAGTAGACTAGTCTGTCAATCTAGGTACTTAGTAGTTAGGGAATCTGTAAATATCCTCAAACATACGACCTACAAGTCAAACGGTCTAGCTAGGACTTCTTGAAATGCAGGATTTTATGTTTCGTCTGTTTTTGGCGTATGTTATCTCTGATATTTCCCAGGCTTTCCCATAAAAATGATTTATTGATTCGTCTGATTCTGTTACAAGATGTACTTGATTCGTTGATCATAGAATACTAGATTCATTGATCAATTGTACACTTGATTCATAGTTCAACAAACAATTGATTTGTAGAACATTGAATATTGTCTTTGCAAAGATTGTTTTGTTTGATTTGTTGAAGTCCCACACTTGTTTCACCAAAATGTTTCATTTGATTCATTGAATTCTCCTAATTGATTTGTCAAAATGTTTAGTTTGATTCCTTGAACCCCCACACTTGTTTTGTCAAAAGGTTTGATGTGATTCTTTTGAAATGTTTTGATCTGTTGAAATCTTTTAGTTTAAATCTGATTATTCACTTACTTTATAAGTAAATCAGTTAGTAAACCTACATAAAATCTTCCTAGACATGGTCTAGGATAACATTTATATATATGTAAAACATATAAATTTTAAAAGCATTTAAGTAAACATATTAAATAAAACAGTTTACGCATGCTTCTCAGCCCCGCGTTTTAAAAACAAAATGTTAGAAATAGGGCAATGAAGTCACCTGTGTTGCCGTGCAATGAACCACAAAAGATATGCGCACTCTTTGATTGTTGCCTAAGTATCTTTAGCACCTGAGTTATTTTAAAGAATTCGAATACGATAAGTACCTACAGGAATTGTCATATCTATGGTTTGGTCTCGACGTGCAACTACGTGTCCTAGATTACTAGTGTGTTTCTAGAATTTCTCCTATCTAAGTTAAACTATTACCCATAAGTAACCCAGATCCCACATGAATCATTTAAAGTATTTAAGTAAAACATTTTCAATTTATTTCATTTTAAGTTAATCATTTATTTAGGAAAATCATTTAATAATATTGATAAGGTTTATAATTTATTTTCTTTTCATGAAAAGCGTAATTAATTTAAGAAAAGTGTAATTAAACATGATGGGCTTATATTAACCCATTGGGCCGTTCTTGGGCCCATTTATAACATTTTTGTTTCTGGTGTTTTTCTTGTTAGCTTACTGAGTAACTAACCTTGATGGTTTAAATAAACCATTTAGGTTAGTCATATGTCTTTGTAATTCTCAAAGGTTTTAGGTGTTAACATTAAAGTCAACCCTTAACCTTTTGGTTCTTGTTTTCACCCCTATTGTACTTCTCCCATGATATTGATATCTTAGTTTAAAGGGATTCAATTATGTTTGACTAAAAGAATGATCATCACCTATGCTGATTTCATACAATAATTGTGTTAGAATATCCTAAGTTAGATTAATAATCCATCCTAACATTGTTTTTATTGAAGTTTATTTCTTGTGGGCCTTATGTTAGGCCTAGCTTGTCATTGTGACCCATTAGATTCCTATTGAACCTAATGACTAGCATGGCATTTTGTGAGTGATGTTAGGCTAAGTAACTTGGGTCGAATAGCTAATCTTTAATTTAACCAATGTACCACAGATCATCTTTGATATTGGACCAAATGAAATGGTCTCGGGCATAATAATAGGGTCATTGGGCCTTAGGAGTTATGTGAGCTAACTTAATTTAAACGGACTACATGTGAGTCAAGTCCCGGACAAGTTTCATTCCCAATGAGCTAAATTTGAACTTGTTGGGCCATTACACACGTGGGACGATTAACACACCCATATATGGGCCGAGTATAGGCGATTGGGCCTATCTCTTTTAGGTAGGTGGCCTGCATAGAATAAATTGTGTGGGGCTATGGTTGGGCCGATTGGAAATCGCATGGTCCGAGTAAAATGGGCCGAACACGCGTGGGTTATCTGACTTGGGCCAAAATAATAATGTTGGGCCGGTTGTTATTTTGCATGGGCCGAAGGGTTTACAATTTGGGCCAAGTGGGCTACATCCTTCACATGGATCATGCAAAACATCATTGTGTCGGGTTTTGCTTGTGGGCCGAACCAAATTTAATGGACCAAATGCCTTGGGCCAGGTCAACCATAGTGGGCCGAATGGCCTTATGTTGATTCCAGCGAACCTGCATGGCAAATAGTCTTCGGTTCGGCTCTAGAGTGACAAGGTTCGGCTAAGGGCTATCGACGAACCAAGGGTTCGTTCCTGTTGCATGGTTCGCCAAGGGAAGGTTCGCCACTCCTGCTGGGGTTCGGCAATGATTCACACAGCAAAGGTTCGCCGGTCACTGGTTCGTTGCCCTCTAACAGGTTCGGTCGTGGAGGTGATGATGAAGGTTCGGCTACTTTGAAATCCCCACGAACCTGCACCTGTTTCTCTTCATTATGCAGTCCCCAAATTCATTGTTTGATCATCCTCTTGCTGTTGCTACCCTCGAATAAGCACTAAAGGTGATGTGGGTTCAGTGGTGATGATCTATGGCCGGTTTTTATGGTGGGGTTCGAACAACAACAACAAAAAGGATGAAAACCCTAACTTTTGTGATATTCAAACCTTCATACCTGACTTTTCAGTGGTTAGACGCTCCGATCTGCTGCACTTCTTGATAGAGGACGTTGAGAGCTTCGCGTGGACACCAAAAACACTCAAATCCGTTGAGAAACGACCAAGATATGATGATTTGAAGTTGGATTTCTAGTGTGAGGGTGTGTAGCCGGAAATGGCTTTTAGAGAGAGAGAGAAAAGTGAAAAATGAGAAAGAATTGCTTCACTTGGGGTTTAAATACCCCGAGGGTATTCGGGTTCGTTTCGCTTGCTCGGTTCGTATTTTAGTCGCGTTTCCGGATCGTAACGCGTGTAATTACGTAATATAAATAAAAGGATTTATTTTATGTGTTTGGGAAGTGGTTATTGCTAGTAATGATATTAAATGCTATTCTCATAATTTATTTATCGAAACTCATAAATATTACGCGTTTTATTATTTATTCGCGTGTTATGGTTTACGCGTCTAAATTTAAAATAGTTTTGCTTTAAATTTTATTTATGATGAGTTTCAAAATTGTAAAACAGGAAATATTTTTTTTCCTTATCTTTATTATCGTTCGAATCGTCTTTCGTTTCGTTTCGTCAGAAAACGTCACTTACGCGCGTCTTCGTACAGAGCGCTAACTGCACGAACACGATCGTACGTTTCACTTTCTGATTTTGTTGTCTAATTTAAAATCATCTTTTCAGACCGTTAAACTGTCAGATCTATTCGTACAGATCGTCACCTATACGAATAGTTCGTCGATTTAGCATTCCGTAACAACAACTGTTATTGTTTTGTTGTGTTTATCCTCACATACGCGTTATCCTGATAGATCCTAACAATTAAACTCATGATGGTTCAGTGTTACCAGATAATTACCTGACTCAAGAACCATTGTTCTGAACTTTGTTTCAGCTACATGCTTATGAACCTGTTGTTTGATAATATGAAATGACTTTGACTATTGATATGAACATGAAATAGAATGGAATGTGTATTGTTTGTGTCTGTTTACTGTTCGTGCTACTGTTGCGATCACTGTTCCGGCACCGGTTTCGGCACTGTTGTTACACTTTGTGTCTACAACGATCTAGTCTTCAATACAAGTTAAAAGACTAAAGCAACAATTTTTTTTTATATAAACTTTGTGGCTATACGGACGCTTGTTGCTATTTTTTTAAAGTAAAATTGTTTTCGACTTAAAACGATTTTTTGTAGTAAGTTTACCAAATTAGTTATTTTTTAATATTTTCTAGGGACCAATAATAATGATATGTTAGGTCAAACTTTTTTATATTATTTTCCTAATATTATAAATATTTTATTTTTTCTTGAAATATAATGCATCAAATCTATTAAAATACAAATTACATAATACATCCAAATATTTCAATAGAATAAAAAATTATTCAAATTAAACCAAATGTGTTACTGTAACAAATTTCCTATATTTTATGTTGCCATTGTTGTTCTATCATGAGTATTAGTTACATTTGTTGTTACTCTGATTGTTTATGTTGTTGCTAGAATTGTTACACTAGCTTATTCATTTGTTGCTACAATTGTTGTTGGATAAGGTGTATGTAGTCTACATATAATGGGTGGGATGACTCGCAACATGACAAACTGTTGGATTTAGTTATGCACTTGCACAATACTTTGTCCATGTTTCTTCTTACAAGTTATTATATGTGGAATACTTTATCAAGAGTATCTCAACGACACTTGTACACACAAGCAGAAAGAAAGAATTTTCACAAGTAAATACTTCAAGCTAAATGTATATTTCTCTCACAAGCAAAGTGTACAAGATACTAGTAACAAATTAAAGCTAATTCTAGCATTCTATTATAGCTTAACAGACCAAGCTATATTAATTACAATTAATACAAATGACTTCAATGACTTTTACATTAATTGCATATACTACAAAAGGCATTAAGTAAGTATAGAAAGCAACACTGCATCGGAAACTATTGAGCAATCTCCAATCTTGTTCTTAAGAAGAACGTTGGTAAAACATCATAATGTCTAGTTGGCTTGAAGACCCTCCGATAAGTAAAATATTGATCATTGAAATATTAATGTCTTCCAGTGTATTGTACTCTTCAGAAGCTTTGTCTTCTGTCTGATTATCGAATGGATATTGTTATTATTTGGAATTATTCAGTTTTACGAAGGTTAATTATTCCTTTCGATGTCTTCTTGGACTTGTAAGAGATATGATTGGCCAAGTGAGTTTGTGTTTTGGTAAGCACGAGCCTTCTATGTTCTCACACTAACACTTCTTATATATTGATGCCTTTGACCTAATGCAGATTCCATAAACCAAATCTCGTTAACTAACTATGAATTATTAGACTAATTTGCATTAAATAATTAAAACAATTAATGTTTATAGACAACATAAAACTAATATTAAAACAATAACCAGTTTGTAAAACTGTAAATAATAAATGACAACAATTTCCAAATTTCAATCAACCTTCATTTCAAACAAATACTAACAAAACTAGTAATAATTACAACATTTGGTATATTAATTTAGGTTTAGTCATTTTGAACCACTAAATTAGAAGTTGGATATATAAAGTCCATTAAAGTAGATTCAAAGCTATTTTAACTCAAATTTTATACCATACCAATTCGCAAATTTCCTCTAACTTATATTAATAGCAGCATATAAGAACAATACTAACAATATTAATTTTAATCTATTAGAGTGAGTACGTTGTAAAAACATAAAGGCTAGTTCTTCCAAAAACATTCTAGGTCCTTGGCATCACCACACTCCTAGAAGTCCGAAGCAAGCATTGAAATGATTAATTTATCCTTCAAAAATCTGAATATTTCTAGAAGATAACTTTGTTCTTCCAAAGACAAGACTGAATACAAAGATTCCGAAGATCAAGACGTTTCATATCTTGATGATCTTCCGAAGAGTTGCAGCTTCCTAGAAGATTAAGAAGGTTTCAGAGTTGTTTTTTATATCATTACAGCCAAATGAGAAGAAATTTCCATGATATTCAGTAAAAAGAATTAACAATCAAATCAATAGAAAATCTTGGGCATTAATTCATTGTGTATTGTATGTAATTAATGTAAAAGTCAATAGAGCCTCTTGTCTTAATTGTGATTAATATGGCTTGGCCTGTCAAGCCATAACTGTATACTAGGTTTAGGTTTAGTTTGTCTCTAGTATTTTGTCCAGCCTTTTATTCCTACAAGAATATAACAACAACTCTTATTATATAACCTTTCACTTGTAACTTAGCATAGTGTCTGCCTTTGGTAAAGCGTCCTGTACACTTTGAAAGAAATATATTTTGAAGGGTGAAACATTTTATGTGTTTTTTGTCTTTCATCATTAGAGTGCATGTAAGAAGATTGATAGAGATTCCGCATCTTTCAATCTTGTAGAAGATAACTTGCTAAGTGTTGTGCAAGGTGCATAACCCTATCCAACAAGTGGTATAAGAGCTTTGGCTCTTTAACATAAGTAACTAACCATCCTTAAGTTACGAGTTGTGTGTCTTCTACTTCTCACCATTCAAGATTTCACTATTTAATGCTCAAATGGTTATCATTAGCAAGCATGACACATAGAATGGAACTCTTTACAAACCATACATGTTTACCCCTAACGATTATGATACATGGAATGTCTGGATGGAAGGATTCATCAGGAACCAAAACATCAAGCTCTGGAAGTCAGTTCTTGAGGGTCCCTTTATTCCAACGTTGTTGCTGCTGGAGCTGGAGGATCTGCTATGCCAAAAGACTCATCTCTCTATTCTGACAAGGATTACAAAAAGATGGAAGTTAATTGAGAGTCGCTTTGGTTAATCCATATCTCTATCTAATGGTTCGTGAAGACTTGTTTACATATTCAAGTTTTAGACTTGATTTGCAAGAACAAGGCTAGAGCTCCCTCTCAGGTCAAGAATCCGGTGCCTAGCTTGTTCTTTAAGTCTTGTATTTATATTTAAAATAGAACAATTATACAAGTAATAGTGGGAAAACAAATCCATATAATTCATAGAATGTTTGGGTATAAATACCGAAATATTAATACAAAGAAGACAAAGAGTAATAAGACAAGCAACTGACATTACAGACTCTAATACATACGACAGACGTACAAAACTATGGAAAAAAGTTAACAACAACTGCAATAGTAAAAACCTAAGACTAAAGCCTTCAGTGGTTATTCAGTCTTAGTCTTCGTTAGTTGTTATCCATGGCTTGCTTCAGAGTCCTTTCCGCGTTTGCTTTTTCGTGGTCATTCTTGTAGTGAAGTGCTTCCGAAGATATGCTTCCGAAGAAGATCTTCTGGAGTTATTCTTAGAGGATCTTTCGTTGTTGCTCAAATGAAGGTCTTCCAATATTATTCTGAGGAAATTCTTTCGTTGTTGTTCGGAAAAATGTCTTCTGATGTTATTTGGAAAAAGAGAATGGTTATGAGAAGGATGGTTATGGCTTATCAGTCCTTATTTTTCAACAATCTCCTCTTGACAGCTGGAGCCAAATCCATTTATTCTGTATTAAGAATTTCAAGCGTAACCAACCTTTTAGATCACACATGAAATCTTGCACCTGAAAATGTCCCAAGTCATTTCCAAGATTAAGTTGCAACACTTTCCTTAGGTCTGTATCTGATAGGTATAACATAGAATACCAATTTGTGAAGGAGGTTGTGGAGCCATTGTACCTTTCTATCACAATAAAACTGGTACAATCATTAAAGTACAATCTTCTGATTCGTGAGTACTCAAGGAATACGTGCTTGTATTTATTGAAATCTGGGTTTGGCTCTTTTTGAGGGCTGAACTATTTGGGAACAAGTAGAGTAGGAGGAACAGTTTTTGGTTGTAAACCTTCTGATATAGCTCCACTTATTATTTGACCCATAATGCTGTTTGTCGCTGCTTTCGGAGATTCTATCAAGGTTGAGGATTTGTGGAGGGTGATGACAGAAGATGATTCCTTCCATAGCTCAGGATGGTCCTCATTCTCATTTTTGAGCTTAGACCATTCATTATATAAAATAGTGTCCTACCACCTCATGATAGCACTCTTTGTATCCCAACCATTTTGGATTAGGATGTGCTTTATTCTTCTCCTCTACTATGCCCTTTTTTAATCTACTTGCATCTCCCTTTAGTCTGGCAGTGAGTTGATCGGCTTCATTCCTTAAACTGATGATGTCCCAGTTCATGAAGGTCTCAACTTTATATTTACCTTCATCCAACAAGAATTTGATTATTTGCTCCCTCTCAACTTCATAGTTCTTCTGTTGTTGAAGATCCATCTCAGTGATCCTATCTTGATAGGCTTTGACAACCTAGAGGCTTGAAGATCAGCTAAGACCTTATGTTCTTTTTCATTCTCCATAGTATTCACTTTTTCATGCTCTTTATTTGTGGGGAATTTCCTCTTAAGGTGAGAAGGACTGTCTGTTAGTAGAAAGTTGAGGGTTCTCAGTTGAAGTGGCAACTGGATTTATTAGAGAGGGGCTTCTGGTAGGAGGAGGGGAAGTAGAAATCTCCACATTATCATCAATCACTAGTTTCCTTTTTTTTTGGGATTTTAGTGATGAGTTGGGTTTGTTATCATAAGAGAAAGAGTTTGACTATATATTTGAGGCTGGATGCTTAGAGCATTTGGCTAAGCTTCATTTGGTTCTCTTTTCCATACCTTTCTTTCTTCTTGAGAAAGAATGTTTTATCCCAGGTTGAGGTTAGGGGGCTTCTTTGAATGATTCAAAAGGGTTTGAGATGTATATTGAGGTGTAACCTAGTATGTACAGGAGAGGTAAGGTTAAAATTTATTTGAATAGGGGGTGGTAGTGGTTGTTTGTGCAGGGTTGGAAGTTATTTGGACAGGGGCTATTTGGGTTTCAACAGTTTTCTGGGGTTCGAAGTTTGTTGTAGTTTAGTGGTTATTTGGATGCCAATGATAGATATCGTTGTTGTAGGCTTTGTGGCTTTGGGTTTTGGTTTTCAGGTAGCACCAGAATTGCTGTTTTCCATTTGAGAGTCAGCTTCCTTCTCTTTTTGTGCCAAGCTTGCTAAGGTAGTTTCAGCTTCAAACTGTTGCTCTAGAGCAGCTGTTGATCCATAGCAGCTTTCAGATGAAGATGCCTGCATTGGATTCGATTGGTTTTTAGGACTTTTTCATTCAATACCTTTTTGAACAACTTCGTGTGTGTAGTCACATTGGTTTGAAGACTTTGAACAATAGCCATAAAATCCCTGACTGTAGTGTCAGTTGCAGCATGACCTGAGTCCATCTCAGCAGTGTCATGTACCCCTATTTTCTGGTTATAAGGATTTCTAGCCTCATTGTTATGCGCTTCATCGGTTATTGACATAGGTGGAGTCTTATTTCCTGATCCATCTATATGAATGCCACTTGGACTATCACATGAGTTGGATGCTCCAACTATATGGTCTGAGTGTCTAGATGGATTAGGCACCCTGGCCTCATCCTCATCCTTAATGGGTGTGGATTGTACATTTAGGACAGGGGTTTAAAGTGGCTACTCCTCAGTATCAGGAGAACTACGAATCCTAAACGTGAATCAATCTCATGGATAATTTGTTTTATAGTTTCATGGATGGTATGGGTTTCACAAGCATAGTGTAGAGCCCAACCAGAAGACAAAGACTGACAAATTCAACTCGAGACAAGATGAAGACCGAGTTTTTGTAGTTTAGTGAACTTTACGTGTTACATTTTCGTTTACTTGTAAATTTCGTGAACTTTTGATTTCGTGTACATAGGTTCAAGTACTCCTAGAGTAGTATATCTAGACACATTGTATATTGTTCTAGGGTTGGATTCCAAAGGTAGAACTCTTCTAGACTTATTGAAGCAGATACTGTAAAGTTCATGTTTTTTAAATAGAAATTAACTTTTCAATTAAATTTCTATCTTGTATCATGGATTCCGCACATCATAGAACCGTTTAGTGCTGATTCAGTTGATAAAGTTTGGTTCTTTACCGAGTTAGGGACCTACGTGTAACACCCCGACCGATGGCGGAAACATGAGGGTGTCATGAAGTGTAGATTGTTCATAGCACAAGGTATATAGTTGTAAATAAATCAAACTTCAATTTCTCATTAGTTTCAACATTCAACACATTGTAAATTCCAAACCCTAACTATTACATCAAATGAATTCAAAACATCGAACATAAATAACATCAAATCCAAGCTTAATATAGGTAATTGGCATTTCCACCTGAAACATTTTTAAAAATCAAGTGTAAACTACAAAGAGTTGGTGAGTTATCATAGGTTTAATCATATAGCAAGATATTTTAATAATAAATAAGTTAACACATGCTAATACCAAGCACAAAAGGCACAAAGATTGTAAATGAACAAACATTTGATCAGATAGTTAAGTTTGACTAGTAGGGAACAATCACCGTGAGCTTTCTCCCCCTAGGAAAACCCATCCTAGGTGGGTGGTCAATCCAATGGTCCATTATTGCTACCAATAGATAAGTTGTGATCAATGCAATGCTCAATAGATAAGTTCAATAGATAAGTTCAAAAGTTAAGTTCAAAAGATAAGTTCAAACAACTAAGGCCATTAAGCTAAGTTCACATGGTTTAAAGATAAATAAAGTTCAAAATAACATGTTTCACCCCAAAAGCTCAAAATAAGTGAAAGAGGGGCTATGAAGACTCATCTTGATGAGTGAGATAGCTTTTGCACAATAATTGTCAAGTTCTAGCTCAAGTTGTATCCCAAACACAATCACCCTAGATAGTTCATCATGGATAAGCTAATGTAGCTATGTCTCTAAGAAATCCCTAAGTTTAGATAGTTCATTGAGTTCGGTTTGTTTTTGGTATAGTTTGAACATGTACAATTGTTTTGTTTAAAGTGATATTAAATCTCACAGGGTTATAGTGTAAAAATATACATTTAATTTGTAATAAAATTTTCAAAAGTTTGAAATTCTTTAAAAATGTAAACCTTAAAATGTTTTAAGTTTAGAATTTAGACGTTATAAATCTAAAATAGTTTTATATATTTAAAGTTAAATACCTAATCAAATAATTACTATGATTTAATAATTTGTAGCTAAGTTTAATAATATCGTATTTAAATATATTTATTTATTTATATATATTTTAATTTTTTTTAAATTATTTATATAAGTTTTACAAGTTAAAGCTAAGGTTTAATATATATATATATACATATATATATATATACACATATATATTAGATATAAAACATTTATAAAAATATATGAATTATTTGTATACTTACAAAATATGGTTATGATTATATGAAATATAATTTATCATAATCATAAGTTACTAATATATATATATATATATATATATATATATATTTTTTTTCAATCATAAAAATATTATTCTTAATCATAGTTATAGATTTTAATTTATAAAAATATTTTGTGAAAACAAATATTAAAAAAATGAGTTGTAGAACAAAAATTATGTTAAGATACCAAAAAATGGTCCAAACCGGCTGGAACCCCTGATCTCAACTTTCAAACCCGAATGACATAACCAGTTGATCTAAGGCTTCAGCCGCAATAAAGATCCGTAAGAATTAGTTTTAACATCACCCGGATCCCTTTCCCCATTCTTAGTTCATAGAACCACGAAACCCTAATACTACTTGAATCAAACATGATCTATTGCATAAATGATCGTTCTCATATTCATGGGGCTTTTTTTCTCGGTAATAAGAAGATCATAATAGGATAAGAATTACTTACTGGGTGATCTTCGATCGTGGTTTTCGCTGTAGCGGCTAAGAGTTGAAATAGGGTGGGTTGCAGGTCTTAATTTCACTTCTTACCGTGCTTGTGAGAGTGTTTGATTGTTACAGAAGGTTTTGTATAGTTCGAATGCACCAGTGGGTGAAGTAAATTGAGTTTTTATACTCAAAATCCTCAAGTTTGAATAATGCGTTTCCAAAAGTATTTTTGGTAATGGTTCACGATTGATATGCTATTAATTCGATTAATTAGTGATTGAGGAGGACTAATACTCTTAAACCTTGCCATAATCGACCATAATTAGCTATAATCGAGTGGTATTGATCTGGAGTTAAAAACGGGTCAAAGGAATGGGTCGTGGGTCGGCTTGCAAAGAAACGGGTAAGGGGGAAATAAGGTTTGGAGATGGGAACTTTGGTGTAGATTACTCCGGATCGATCAAATGAATTCTATTAACAATTCAATCTAGCAAAAACCTAACTTAAATTACATATTATGAAAGCAATCTATTACAAAATGACCTAACATTTGGTCCCTCCTTGTTTTTCTCTTTAATAATAGTTTCAAAATTTGCAAGAATAGTCCCCCAACTTTGTATTAACCATTTATGATTGTTATAAAATTTGTATAATTTATTTAAATTTCAAATAAGATAATATAAATAAAGAAATTATTGGTTTAAATCTTATATAATTACTACAAGGCTATTTTTAATATTTATTTAAAGTTTATGAAATTTATTATAATTAAAGCATTTAAAATTTTATAAATGTTTTATTTATTAAATATGTTTTGTGATTGTTATTAATTTATTTGATTAAGATCTTTATTTACAAACATGTTCTAAATCTTATAAAACCTATAGTAAATTTATAAATAACTTTAAAATATGTTTTTTTATATCATTAACTTATGTAATTTTAAATATTTACATACATATTTAATCATATACATATGAATATTAAAGATGTTGAAATTAGTTTTCTCATATACATATATATGTATAATAACTCGTAGATGACGTCATAAATTATTTAATAAATATAATTGTTTATTACAAATTACATGAATGTTACACTACAAGTGGTATCAGAGCTTGGAGGCTCTTTTTAGCACAAAGGTAACTGCTTTTTGGTTCAAGTTTGCTACTTTATTGTTCATCTCCACACCATATAGCTACTTTATAAATTTGGGGTTCTGGATCTTGAGGAAATTTCATCTGGAATTTTTCAAGTGTTTTTCGAGAATTGTGTTTCGAGTACTGGGCTTCATGAACTGATCTTCAGCCACTTGACATCGTGATCTTCATTTCGGTTACTGGGCTTCGTAAACAGGACTTCGGGAACTTGATTTCGAGTACCTTGTTTCGTGATCTTGGGTTCGCATACTTTGAGGATTTCGAAAACCCTGAGAATTTCGTATACTTAAGAATTTCGAATACCTCTCATCGTGTACTCCCTTTCTTGACTTCGCATACTGACCTTCCAGGACCTCTTGGACTTCGAGAACTTCTTGGACTTCACATACTTACTGGATTTCATGAACTGAGAATTAGCTTCTTCTGATCATGGCTTCCAAGAACATAACCAATCTGCCCAAACTGCTTAATTTGGACAATGAGATCGGGATAGGTACCAAGCCTTCTAGGCTTGTCTCAGGTGACAATTTTCAATACTGGAAATTCAGATTTCAGTCTTTCATCAAATATACCAATCCAAAGTTGTGGCGTTCTATCGAGGAAGGGCCTTACGTGCCCATGTATGAGAGTGAGCTGAATTGATTGATCCCTAAAGTTCCTGAATTATTTACCGAGAATGACATTCTGCTTAGGGAGAAGGATGAAAAGGCATATGTCTCTATCACCATGGCATTATCCGCTGAAGTTGCTCACGGGTTCAAGGAGCAGAAACTGCTAAATAATTGTGGGATGCATTGGTTGAGCGTTTTGAAGGCAATGAGGATATGCAAGAGAGTAGGATTGAGACATCGGTTCAACATGTTCAATCACATCAAGGGTGAAACTCTAGAAGCTCAACTGAACCGATTTACTCACCTAATGACAGAGTTGACTAGCGCCGAGATAGAGATGACCAAGGGTGAGGTCAATAAGAAGCTACTGAACTCTCTTATGTACAATTGGAACTCCAATTGTACAACTATTAAGAGGACCAAGGACATGTACAAGACCACCTTAAGCGAGCTGATCTCCATTATCAACTCATATGATATGGATGATAAACAAAGAGCATTGTATCATGCCAGCTCCATGGGCATCACTCCAGCTTCAGAGAATGTAGCACTTCTGTCATCTATGAACTTCCAAGAATCACATCTCACACTATCCCATATGAGACTGCTTTTCTCTCCTTCGGGCAAGCTCACTCAGTGCCCAAAGTCAGTGTAGAAAGTGAGGAGAACCTGCTACTGTTCAAAGGATTCATGAACAGTTATAATGCTTTTATTTTAGGTGAGTTGGCCCCAGCCAATCTAACACAAGACAATCTTGAGCAGATTAATCCGGCTAATATGGAGGAGATGGATATTGCATGGCAGATGACAATGGCAGTCTTCAGGGCAAAGAAGTATATCAAAAAGTCAGGGAAGAACCGTTTTGGGAACAACCAGGGAAGAATCTCGTGTTTGATAATTCGAAGCTCAGATGTTACAATTGTGGCTAGCCAGGTCAATTTGCTCGAGAATGCAAGCAGCCGAAGAATGCTAAGGAAGCTGACAAGAAGACAGATGATTCCTCCAGTGTTGGAACATCTAAAGCTTTGGTGACTCAGGAGTCAGACGCTTATGACTAGATCGATCAAGGGTAAGAATTGGAGATGACTCTGAGTCACGCATTCATGGCTGAGGTGGACGGCAAGCGAAATGAGGTAACTGTAAATCTTTGCTCTACCTCTTGCGTTGACAAAGTTTTTAACTATAGATCTCACAATGATTCATTGATCAAGTTGGTCACCAAACTAAAATACTTTAACTCTGAATTTCTTAAAAATGAAGAAATTTTGAAAAAGAAACTTGATGCCGAAAGGTGTGATATTTCAAAGTTAAAGGAACTTTTAAGTGACAAGGAATCTAACTATCGGGATGCCAAGCGCCAGATAGAAGAGATTACCTTAGAGTTAGATCAAGTTAAAACTGAGTTGTCCAAAACTAAAATTAGAGCTGAAAAATATGACTACTCAAATAACTTGGTGGCTAAGATGATCAATGCTGAGATTAGGGGAAGATAGCCAACGGGACTTGGTTATAGTGAGGTGAAACCTCCTTTTAACCACAATTATTCCATCTTGCCCAAAATCAACAAGTCTGTTGATGACCTGTTGGTTAGACCGAAGGTATGAACTACTGGTTCTAACAAACCAGTTTCACTCACAGTTGATCCTATGTTGTCTAATTTAAATCGTTATGATGATTCAGAGGTTTGTGCAGAAGGTTTAAGTGTTTCAGGTCAGAATGAGGAGGAAGAAGAAAGAAGTGCTGGGATGAGCACATATTGTCCTGTTTCATCTAAGAAATCACAGTTTTCAGTTCCAAAAGTTGATTTTGTTGGAAAAATTGAAATAATTAGCATTAAATCAAATGAAATGATTAAGAATTTTTGGACTAAATATGTTAAAACTGATGTTGATGTTAAACTCAAATGTGTCCTGAAATTAATTGCATCTCTTTTGATAAAAAAGGTAAACATGGCTCATTCCACAATCACAAGAGAGACGGTTCAAACTTAAATACTAACTGTGAACCTTATGTTCCAAGTGGGTCATTGGAACAAGTCTCCACAAGCACATTTCCTGGTCAAAGTGATTGTGATGTAAAGCCTTTTGACCCACAAGAGTTTTAGCGAAACATATGTTGCTTTGATTGTGGGAGACCAGGCCACATAGCCAGACATTGTCTGGACAGACCCACTGAATTCTTGTACGGGAAGAATCATAATGTCACACCTAAGGCAAAACCAGTCTGTAAACCATTGAGGACTGAGCAATCTTCCAAGCCTAAGGTGAAACCTCAGAAAGGACTCATAATCATCACATTTCCAGAAACAAAAAAGGGGCTAAACCAAATCAAAATGGTTTTCATAAACAAAAGAAAGCAAGAGTTTTCCAATCTGAAGTTAAAACACATTGGAAGGTGTTGAAAGCTCCGGATCTGTAACTTGAATTATATTAACAGTTTTATCTATGCGGAATCTAGATAACACCTATATGAATCAAAGACAACACAATCATACTTGTAAATATCATTTTCATTGATAATGAAATCAATTACAACTTGCACACAACAAAGAACACACAGTTCTGTACTCACACACTATTCTGAGAATTACAAATTCTGTCAAGAACTTTTGACAAAACAAAAAAACTGCAAATATATACAAACACCAGACGAACCTGCCCGAACCCATAGGTTCGCTGGACGAACCTTTACAAAATAATACAATAGGTTCGTTTGAACTAACCACCAATGCCTAGGTTCGTGGGCTAGACGAACCTAGCATGAACCTATCTCCAACCTTTCTAAACTAAACCAAAATAGACTTAAAAGCAACCTGTTACAATATGCCCCAACAAACTCCCCCATAATAGTTGCTGCAAGTCTTCAAAATCTTGATCTTTGGTCTTCATTCTTCAGTTCGAGTCCCACTCGATGACTGATCTTCACAATCATTATCTACTGCACGTACAATCACTGATCTTGGAATCTTTGACAATCTTTCAGCTTCAATCCTTGCATCTCTTTCATCAATCTCTTTTTTTAAAGCCATCGACTCCACATACAAATAATTAACATCTTCCCAATTACATCCTGAATGAATTCCCAAAGTAAAACACATTCTAGAAATGATTTGGAATTGTAAAGCCATATCCGTATAACTGACTCCAACATCATGATAACCTTCTCTTGCATAAATCAAAGCTTCATTGAGAGTATCAATGTCTTGTATAGAAAAATTCACAAGCCATACAGGATCAAGTAATCTAATAACCCTCCATTGATTGTTTTCTTTCAACAGAATAACAGCTTTAGAAGATCTTTCATCATAAAACCATAATTTGAAAAATGGAGTCCAATCTTGTTCTATTTTCCTTAGCCTTGGTCTTGAGTACACCTTAGGCTTTGGATAAACACAAGAGTTATGCTTCAACATAGAAAATTGAGGAACTAACCAATTCCAGCCTTTCTTTGCTTCACGCTTCAATAAAATCTCAAATCTTTCATTGTGATCAGTTTGAAATGGCTTGATCATCTTTAATCTTGAAGGTTGCATACATTCAAAAGATGGTAAAGACATCAAATCATAAACTTTTCCAAAATATTGACACCCATCAACTCTCTTCACAACATAAAAACCCCTATTCTTCAACACACCTGGAATATTATGATAATAACCATAGCTCAAAATCCTTCTGTGCATCTTCGATTTTGATCCAATCTTAAATCTTGAAGCTTGTCTTGGATGTTTCAAAGGAGAAGGCTGATCAAATTTTTCAATAAACTGTTTGAAAATCATCAAATTATCAATAGTATACTTCTGTTCAGCTTGATTCTCTCTCCACAATTCTATTGGTGTTTTAATCTTCAACTTATCACTTAACCCAACTTGACACTTATCACTAGCTTCAACATCAAATAATTTTGTCAAAGTTGGTAAGTTATAAAGATTTTCTTCAGAAGACCCACCATCTTCAAATTCAATTGATCTTCCTTCTTCTCCAATAGACATATTTCCAGATATACTTGCATTTTGAAGCTCATTTACTTTCACCCTAAACAAATCAACAAGTTCTTCCTTTGTGTAATGATATTCAATCTCACCTTCTTCAAGTTCTTTGCCTTTACTTGATTCACCAACATTTCTTTGTAACTCTTCTTCTCCAGTTTGTTTAAACAACTCAACAAGTGCAGGTAATGTCTCATTATTAACTTTCTCTTGACATTCCTTATCAGTAATATCTTCAATCTCAATTTCTTCAAAGTCTTTTGCTTGATTTGGATCAACAACATAAACTGGATTCACATCTAATGAAATTCCTGATGGATTGTAAATCACAATCTCACCTGTAACATAATTCAAACCACTTGAACCACTAGCACCAGCTACACCATCATCATCACCATCATGATAAATGTTAAAACCTGGATGTTCATCATAATCAGAATCTTCATAATCTACTTTCTCCTCATCATCTTCACCTTCTATATTGACATTAATAGGATCAAAAGCATTTTCTTCAGAAACTTGAACTTCTACATTATCGTCAAATCTTGCTTCAGTGTGAATAGCTATAGAAGATTCACCTTGAATATAACTTATCTTTTTCTTTAACTAATTTTCTTCCTCAAGAATACTTATCTTTTCATTCTGTTCTTGAGCAGTTCTTTCCAAAGAAACAACTATATCATTCATAGACTTCTTTTCTTTTTGATCCTCCTCTCTCCATCTCTATGATTGAGTGATATGAAGCTTCATTGTATCATGTTCAATCTGAATCGAAGAAGAGGATTTCTCAGAATCAACTTTCTCCTTCTGCTTCTTATACTTGTCAAACTCTTGAGATAGAAGAGATATCCTACGTCTCAACTCTGAATCATCATAATCCAAGGAGAAATTCAAATCCAAATCATCTAAACCTTCAAACATCGTATCAACTGTTGAAGCAGAAGTCTCTGGAAATGAAGTAGTAACAGTAGCTGCTTCAGCAAAAGGTGCAAAAAATGGTTTAACACACACAAGAACATGAACTGAAGTACTTGGCATCGTAGACTCAACAGATATAGGAATAGATGATGGCATAACTGAAACATGTACAGAAGAAGTAACAACTGAAGAAGATACAATAATGCTTGGTGATTTAGTTTTCTTCTTTCTAGGAGCATTAGCCATCCTTTTCTTTTTCTTTGGACGTGATGATTCTGGCTCATCTTCTGCAATATTAAAATCAGGATCATTCCTTTCTTCCTGGTCTTCCCTTCTTTGTTGTTGTTGAATGGGATTTCTTTTCATCCTGCGAACCATTCTGTTACCTACTTGTACATCTTCCATCTCAGATTCAGTTAAATCCTGTTCCATTTCATCAATAAGATCATCAACATCAACATTTGATGGTGATGCAGTAGCAGTTGTTTGTTTAGATACAAAAGGTTGATCAAGATAGATAACTTGATAAGGCTCTAATGTAGATTGAGCAGCACTTGGAGTTTATTGTTCTTGTTGATGAGCTGAAGAAGATTGTTCACGAGCTTGTTGAACTTGTGGATCTTGTGGAGGTAGAGGTGGTGGGTGGTGGTTGATCATCATCCATTTGTTCATTTTCATAACTGGAATCGTCATTTCTCCATGCTTCATTAAGTGGTGCAACATAATTAGCTCTTGCACTTGAATCTGCCATATGCTTTAACTTCAACCTGTCATCCACAACTCTTGTCAAACTCTGTTCATGAAATCTCTTATCAATAAGCATATGTACAAATCTTGGATACATCAAGAACTTGTCCTTGGCTTTTGTGATATTATCAGATAAATATCTGAAAATCATTGCAGAGAAGTTGAATGGCTTGTTTAGAATCAAAGCAACCATAGCTGATCTCATAAGATCTATCAACTCATCAAATGTACCCCTCCTCATACTCATGCAATGAAGTAGTACATGTGCTAGAAACTTGTACTAGAGAGGCAGCTTTCCTTTCTTGATCGAATATTCACTGTACACTCCAAAGTATTTGATTCTCATGAAACAACCTTTAATACACTGTCACACCCCCTGCACCGCGTGCAGAATCCACGGCGCGATGAAGATCGAGAGTTGAATCATGCACAAGTATTGAATAATCATAACCACAATGCATTACTAGATTTCAAAATATTTAGACCATTGTTTAGTTACAGACATTCTATCTATCTATCAAGAGAATGACAACTACAGACCCAAAATATAGTTTACAAAATAAGACTTCAAACAAGACAATTAAACAATCAGGATTTAGTGTGTATCTAATCCATCCTAGCTTGTTTCTTCATCTTGTTCTATCTTAAACGGTCTCCTTAGTTGTCCTTTAGAATGTCTTAAACCTGATTACCTGAAACACGTGAAAAGTAACTGTCAACGACAAAAATAGTTGGTGAGAACAATAGGTTTAACAGTTGTAAATATGAATTTGCATTGTAAGGCATATGAATAAACAATGATTTAAAAGACATGGATGGTTGCAACCCAAACTAACATCAAGTATGTAAAACGTGTCCAAACAGTCATCAGACTGTTTGCTAGAAACCAACATATAATCAAGTCCCAAACTACGTTTGGAGTTAGAAAATTTTTCAGCAACATTGATATAACCATTCGTAACCAAATCCTGCAGTTAGCTTTTAAAACAAATTTAAAAGCTAACTCCAGAATTAGGTCTGCCCGTGTCCGCTTTCCCTTGTTGTGATCACCCAGTACTAAGGCTAAATGAATATGTAACTTGATGTGTGTATAAGTTTGTTCACAACGATGAACACCATGCTTTTGAAAACTTGAATTGAAACCCTTTGATTTAATGCCTTATTTGAATACCATGATTTGAAAACCTTGCTTGAATACCATGAATTGAAATCCTTTGATTGAATACCACAATGAAAACCATTGGTTGAAGACCTTGTATTGAAACCATTGATAGAATACCAAAGATAGTGTCCTTGTGTAATAACAAGGTTTATAAAGTATCATTTTATTGAAAACACAAGATTTTAGTAATAGAGTTTATAAAACTTATTCTTTAAAAGAGTTTAACATTTATAAAACTACTTGTGACGAACATGTATAAAACAGTTTAGAGAACCTTTTATAAAACCTTTTAGTAAAAATATGTTTAACAGTATATAAAATCCTTTAAGACAGTTGATAAATCCTTTAAAACAGTTGATGAATCCGTTGAATTTGTACAATGAACCTGTAATGTTTGTAAAGTAACATAAATCCTGTATAATGAAATATGTTTGTAATAAGAGTGTTTGATCACGTGTTCCACCCCAAAACAGTTGTAAAACAGTAAAAGAGGGGCTAATGTTCCCTCCTGTCTGCAGTAGACTCTGAGCTATACAAATAGCAAGTAGCAAACATGACTTCTAACTGATTCCTATATCATTGTAATCATACATAAGATATAAGATTTATGATTGTATAGACTTTGATTTATTGATTGACTTGAGTTATCATGATCTTGATTAACTCTAGAATACTTGTTCTCATGTTTAGAAATGTTGTGTGAATTTGAACATCATGATTGAATCACTTGATTGATAATTGATTTGTGAAAAGAAGTGTCATGCTCTTTTATGCACAACTTGTTATGCATAGAATAACATATGTTTATGAGTTTGATAAACCGTGTTGAACATGTAGTCGAATAGATGTTCCAATCGTTTAAGTCTTTGGGATGGTGACTTGATCCCATCATTATGTTAAGTTATAACTTAAACTGAATAAGATCAGTTCACACTACTTTAAGTTGTGGACCAAACATTTGCCTTGAGCCCATGAAACCATTGTGGGATTAAACAATGTCATAGGTCTCTTAGGTTAGACATGGGCCGATTTAATCGAAATGGGCCAAATGTTTCGTGGTGTGGGCCGAATAGTAGCCATGGGTCAATTCGATTGGGCCGAGAATAAGGGGATGGGCATTAAGAAAACGTGGGCCAAGACAAAACCATATGGGCTAATGGTGTGCGTGTATGGACCTGAACAAAATAAGTTGGGCCATGAACTTGGGCCGGTTGTTTGTCTGATCATTATATCGAAGAAAAGGGGTCCCATGGCAGCAAACCTATCTGGTTTCTATTTGATCAAGGTTCGGCCAGAAGGTGATACCACAGGTTCGGCTAAGCCTCGCCCCCATGCTAGGTTCGTGACAACTCTCTAGGGTCCGGGATGCTACTAGGGTTCGCCGCAATACATGAAGGTTCGACCGAGGTTAAGGGTTCGGTTTTCATGGGGTTCGGTGAAGGTTCGTGAAGCCATGCAAGGGTCGTGGCTCCTGCAATAAGGTTCGTTCTCAACACAATGGTTCGGCGCTGACATGGTTCGGGAACACCAGGGTTCGGGGCCTCATAAGGCTCGCCGGTTGAAGAAAAGGTTCAGCCGGTCGTAGGTTCGTTGCTAGTTGGAGGGTTCGCCTGCATAGGATGGTTCGTCGAATGCATGAAGGCTCGGTGCAGGTTCGTCGAGCTTATTGACCACATAGGTTCGGCAGCTGGTGAGGGTTCGGCTGTAACCGAAAGGCTCGTGGCCCCAAGGGTTCGGCGTCCACGACCACCAACGAACCTGTCGCACCTGCATCATCCTCATGGAGCATTTCGACTTCCAAAGCCTGTGTCGTGACACTGTTGTTCCAGACTCACTCCCGAAGGTATAGGATCGATATTACTAGGGTTCTAAACCGGGTATAGCATTGGTTGACAATAACACACCAAAAACCCTAAGTTTTGTGTTTTTCAAGCATCAATGCCTGGATTTTGGCCGGCTAAAACCTTAGATCCTTTGTACTTCTGTGTAGAGGAGATCACGAGCTACACGTAGGTTCAAGAATCACCGAAATCCGTTGAGAAACGAAGGAGATACGCTCGTTTAAAGTTTGGATTTCTAGAGAGAGGTGGGAGACGAAAATCTAGAGAGAGAGAGGGTTGTGGCTGAATTTAATGAAGGGAAAAGCCTTCTTCATGGCTTTTATACCACGAGTAATATTCGGGTTCGTTCCGGTGGCTCGGTTCGCATTTTCGGAACGTAACGCGCATTTTACGCGATTTAAATAAAATAGTTGTTATTCTCATCATTTTGATGAGTTTCAAAATTGTAAAAATGTAAAATAATTTATTTCACTTATTTTTACTCTTCGTGCGTTGACAGATCGTTAAACAAATACAATTACGTGTATACCCGCAATCGCGTACGTTTTTCGATTGTAATAATTATTTATCGTTTACTCGTAATTATAAGTTCAACATTCGTATCATTATGGATCGTCACCCATAACTGTACTCAGTCTCGCTTACGTATTACGATTTTGTTTAATTAATTCATTTGTCATACTATTCGTCTAAACACTATGCACTAACACTATCCCATTAGACCGAACGCAGTATATGTATAGGGCATACCCCAGAGTCCAGCTAACTGCCTTATCTGACGCCGTCCCACCACTGTTTCGATATAATATGATACTGTTCTTACCTAGCGAAATCGACTGTAAATAAATAATACATACTTGTTCCTAATTAAAGAATTCCTATAACACACAAACACAATCATGAACATATGAATCACATTGACTGATTTGACATGAATACACATTGTTCTAACACTGTTTACGACTACCATGATTAAATGTACAGATGTTACATACACCTTTCAGGAATCAAAGTCATTCCTTCAGGTTCTCCTACAAACCTCAAGACTCTACGAACATCAGATTCACTGATTCTCATCACTTGTCCAAGCACAGTAGCCTCAATGAAAAAAAACATCATCAACAATGATCAATCTAGCCGACTCCCATAAACTTTGAATATGAGATCGATAAATGTGACAATGACTGGATATAACATAATAAATCATTGATCTTCTCAAAAACTCAATCATAGGTCTAAAGTCCTTGCGATTCTTTGCTATAGGATCCAAGTAAGCCCAAATGTTGTGTTTATCACCAAATGCTATGTTTTCCATATCTGCAATTTAAATAAACATATATCATAAACATAATTCAATTCATGATCAAAAAATTAAAAAAACAATTCTAAGTCCTAAGTCCAACAAACCTATGCCCTTAGCCGAACCTTCATATGTGAACGAACCTAGATTACTGACAAACCTAATTTCAAGTTGACGAACATAAATTTCAAACGAACCTAAAAAACAGGTACGAACCTTTGGTCAAATGAACCTTTAACAATTAAAGGTTCGGTCATTGACTCAGAAAAGGTTCGGCCCAAACCTTTTTTATGTCAAACGAACCTGTAAACTTAACGAACCTGTTTGAAATTCAAATCAAAATTCAAATTTAGGAATTAGAGCAAATTAAACACATCAATACATTCACCATGAGTCGATTAACAACTTTAATGAAAGCATTTTTTTTTCAATCTTTGATGAAAATTGATTTATTCAAAATTTTAAAGGTTCTACTAACTGAAATTAAAACCTAGATTTATACAAATCCAGCCGGTGAAATTTCAATCCATGTACCATTTTGAAATCAAGACAACACGACAAATCTAATGATATATGGCAAACACTCAGATAATCACGAATTCGAAAAAAGCAGTTTCAACCACTCAGAGGTTCGTTTCTAGCAACAACAGTGAAAGTGACGAATCTAATACACGAACCTTTGCATTTATACTTCCACAAGGTTCAGACGAACCTTTAAACAACACTCTGAACGATCCAATTTAAATGAACCATTTAACAAACCCGTTGAGCAAACCTTGTTTGACGAACCTGTGAACAAACCTTCTGAATCATATTGCCTTGCAATCATCTGCACAAACTGATTGAGTTAATGAATGTATTAATCAGCAAATCACAATCCAAATATGATTGTCAGTATGTGAGTCCAAATTAAATTTAATCACTTAGCTAAGATATCAATTGAAACCAAAACAATCACATACTTTATGTTCCTCATTCACTTGAACACATCCCCGATTTTTGAATTGTTAACCAAACAATGATATTCTTGAAACAATTTAATTCAATTATGTTACTAGTTTGAGCATGCAAAAACAGGATATAAATTTTTTTGAAAACAACAAAATGTAAAACAAGTTGAAATTGTTCAAGATCTTAGAATCAAGGTTGATACTTTTGTATGCACAAATGATCCAGATAATGAACAAAACAATAACTTAGGATTAAGATTTTGACAATCAGATCGATATTCTCATATACGCAAAGATTTTCCAAATCTTAATCAATCCAAGAAAACAAATTTGAATTTTCAAATCCTTAACAATCAGATCGATACGTAAGTATACACAAAGAATGTTTCAACTTTGAACGAAAATAAAAGAAAAAAAATTATAATTTCTTTTAAAATTGAACAACATGATCAAAAACTAGCATTTAAGTAACCTTAAATCAAGAAGCAATCATTGTAAGATCAAAAACCACGCTTTTAGGACAAAGCTAAACACTGTATCCTAAGCAAATGTTGTAACATCACTGTATTTCAGGTTGTCCGTACATGTACGACTGTACTGTTACGACCTGATATGCTAATTATTAATGATAATGAATTATTGGATGTTATTACTAATATTGGTATACATTAAGAACATATTATTACATGCATAAACCATGGGAAGTTTAGTTGAAACACAACTAAATAGAACCAGAGAGTTTATTGCAGTTACATTTCACAGATTATTGATTGTGTTTTGGAATGGAAAGGAATAAGGAGTTTGATAGTGTTGGGTACTAAACATAGTCAAGGACACATGGTCATGGTTTATCGAAATAGCGGTGGGACGGTGGCTAGGGCAGTTGCGACTGACCCTCCATATGCCCTATACATATGCATCTTTCGGTCTATCATGGATGTGTCAGTGATATGGTTTAGTGGGATTGGATTGGGAAAAATTATAATATTAAAGATAATAAGATAATGAAAATGATATTGGAAATGATTTAGCGATGGTGAGGTTACGAACATAACTTTAACGCGAATATTAATTCAGAAATATTAACTTGATAATGTATTCGCGTAAGTGACGATTCACACGAATATAATTATTAAGAATAATATTTAGAAACGGTATTCCATAAATCGTAAATCGAATCGAAATACGATACGAGAGTTGGATTCGGAAAGGTGACGATCTTTACGAATACGTACGTAAGTAACACGTTTCGACGAGATAACAAAATAATAACTAACGATATTAAATTAATAAATGGAAATTAATAACGTTTATTAGGAATCACAACCTAAGACGGATTTTAAACAAATCGTTTATTTAAATAAATAACATAACGAAATTATTTACGAAACAACTTTATTTAAAGAAAATGGTTTTATTTAAAACGAAACATAATTATTTAAACGTTTTATATTTAAATATACATTTACGAGCAAAACCGATCGTTTTTATAATTTTTATCACGATAAAAACGAGACCGAGTATGTGGGGACGGAACGCGATATAAGAAAGAAGAGTTACACCATCTTCCTCTTTTCTCAAACCCTTACTCTCTCTCTAGAAGCCATTTCTGGCCACACTTTCTCTCTCTAACTTCTCTCTACCATAACTTCTTCGTTTCTCAACGGATTCGCGAGATCTTGGTGCCACATCGTTCGTGTGATCGAGGAGGATACAAACCCACGAAGAAATTCATCATTTCGTTGACATTTCGAGGTGAATCTAAGTTTGAAATTTCGGTTTTTTATGGTACCTCACGAAATTTATAATATATTGAGTTTATAACCGGTTTAAACATTAAAAACTAGATAGTATGAATACGTGGGAGCTATGAACGAATCTGTAACTGAGATGGATGATAGAAGTGTTAAGGAACAACTATACTCGAGCTGTGTTTGTGAGTTGCAGGTTCGCGAACCTCCATAGGCACGGCATGGAGAACGACCCAAGAAGGGGGTGGCCGAACCCACGATGGCCAAACCCTAAAACTACAGAAGCTGTGGTGGATGTGCTGAACGAACCTGGAACCTTCAGATGAGCCTTCTTTGTTCAAATATGCATTGACTCAGCCGAACCTTAGCACCATAATCAGCAGGACCTGGGTCATGAACCTGCTGCCATCAGGGAACCCACGAACAGGTTGCATGGTGGCCGAATCTTTCTCATCTTCCCGAACCTTGCATAGTCCCGAACCCTGTGAACCCATGGATCACCGAACCTGAGTTGGGTTGCGAACCTGGGTGGGTCGAATCCTACCCAACAAACCTTCTCCTAGCCAACGAACCTCCATAGGGTGAACCCGGGTGCATGCCAGCGAACCTTCGGATGGTGATACCACCGAACTTGTGCATGTGGATGAACCCTAAGGTGATTAACTCTTAGCCGAACCTTTCTTTTTTATTTTAGCCGAACCATGACCATTGAGTCTGTTGAGCCGAACCCTGAGTGTTGGCCGAACCTAAGGGTTACCAGGCAATAGGTTCGCTGGAATGTGACCAACAAAAACCTAAGTGTCATTTAAACTAAGATTTAGAATGAAAGGAGGAGCAAGATCATCTATAAATACATATATATTTATGCATGCATGGGAAATCTTAATTATCACCTTTTCCATAAGAGGAATAAGGTTTTAATTTAATAATTTACCTAAATTGGAAAAGTTGTGTAAAGAATCTAAGTTAAATTCCTAAACAAAGTGGATTTTTACAACTTAAGTTAAAATGGTTAACCTAATGGATATACATGAATGCACTCTATAAGTATATACGTATGAATAAGGTTATTGCCCTTACAACATGTGTAACTTCAAAATTTTCATTAAACATTATGTTGAGTAATTGAATAAATCAACTAGTGATAAACCTATACTATACAATGAGAGTTGGAAGTCTAAATGATTATCATTCTAACTTGGGTGATAAATCTAAGTAACTCGCACACCTAATAACTAAAGGACAAATGAATATAAAGAACTTAATTATTATCAAACATAGATACTTATGAGTACGAAACACACGATAATTATAGATTGTTGAAGTGTTTTGGGTTTCGCATACGCGAGCGCGCATTCTACGCAAACACTGATTCTAAGGACTCAGGTGAGTTCTCATAACCTCCTTTTAAACTATTTTGTTTTAAACTTGGAGGTTGAACATGTATACCAGATTTGCACATTATCTTAATAACATATGGATGACACCTGTTTATTGTTATGATATTAAGATTATTGAATTATCATAATTCCATGGGTCGTTGTTAATTCACTTCGGTCATCTGCAATGATTGCATGTATTGTCACTATTCCATGGGTCGTTGTTTATTGACTTCGGTCATCTGCAATGATTGCATGTATTGTCACTATTCCGTGGGTCGTTGTTGTTTACTTCGGTCATCTGCAATGATTGCATGTATTGTCACTATTCCGTGGGTCGTTGTTGTTGACTTCGGTCATCCGCAATGATTGCGTGTATTGTCACGTGGATTGCCACAACTCCGTGTATCGTTGTCATTGACCTTGGTCATTCACGGTGATGCATGTATTGTCACTTATACTAATTGAAGTTAATGATGACTGAGATTAGTTGAATGTATATGTGATTGTGTGTTGGGTTATGTGTTGGATTATTTCGCAGGTGCTCATGTGGATTTTCTCAGGGAACTATAAATTTTTATAATCATTTTGTAAAACATTTTTAGATATAAAAACTTATGATTACTCACCAACTATTTCGTAGTTGACACTTGATTTTTACATGTTTCAGGGAACGAGGAGAAGTAGTAGGGCAGGATAGCTCTACACCTTTTGGACATCATCACATAGGATTCTTGGACTTAGCTAAAATTACTGAAATTCTGGAGACTAGAGTTTAGTTAGTTTAGCTAAATCTTTTGTGTATTTGATGTAACTAATTCATGATGAACATGATTTTTGTGTAATTAATTTGGTTGATTAATTGATATGTGATTAATTTAAATTAGATGCCCATGAGCTTATGAACAATCTACACATCCCTCGTGGCATCCCGACGTTTCCGCCATCGGTTAGGGTGTTACAGATTGGTGTCAGAGACTGGGTTATAGGGAATTAGGTTACTAGAAATGGTTGACCTAGTCTATAACCGTAGGATACCCTAGTATGAATTATTTCATACACTAGTTATTATATTCAGGATTCATGCTTATATGTTTATTACATGTTATTTGAACTCCTGATTATATATCTGATTCACATGTATTAATTGCTGATTTTATGCTTACTTGTGCCCTAATGATTCGATAAGGACATGCATGTGGTGTATCGTAAAGGTGGTGGGACGTTAGCTGGGGCAGTTGTGACAGACCCCTACATATGCCCTATATATACAATTTACGGTACATTAGGTGGATGTCAGTATTGAAGAATAAGGGAACTACCCATTTGGGAAATTATTTGCTTAGGAAATTAACTGCTTAGGAACTTATCTTCTTTAGGAATTATTTGATTGGTCTTTGATCACCAGACAAGGACACACTAGTGGTATACTACAAAGGTGGTGGGATGGTGGCTGGGGCAGTTGCGACTGACCCCTACATATGTCCTATACATATACCATTTGTAGTATATTTGGGGTCTGTCAGTGTCAGGAACTTAGGATATTATTAGAAAGTGCTGGGAAAGTTGTTGATGGAGTGTTGTTTGGATTTGGTTTGGATTGACTTATTGGATAATCATATTTTACGGACACATATAAATTCACTTATGAAGCACACTTATTGGACACGTGGGGTGTATAGGATCAACAAATGATATGAACACTTAGTGATAGACAGAAGACTTGGATGATGATATAGACACTTGGTGAAAATATGAACGCATAGTGACGATACTAACACTTGGTGATGGTATGAACACTTGATGAGAGTAAATCATAGGGAGGATATGAACACTTAGTGACGATAAGACCACTCAGTGATGATATGAACCCTCATTGATAATTATGAACATTGGGATATGGTATGAACTTTTAGTGAACTTAGACAATAGGGAAAATTTAATGTCAGGTGAACTTAGACATTAGGTGAACTTAGAAATAGGGAAACCTACATGTCAGGTGAACTTAGACATTAGGCGAACTTAATTGTCCAAGGGAACTAGAGATCACTTCACTCAAAATTATCCTACCTAGGATAAGGTTTGTGAAGTGAGGTAATGGTAAGATACATGATACACCCTGAATTCTAACAAGGGCATAATCGTGGTGCAATGCAACGGTGGTGGGACAGCGTATGAGGCGACTGCTGTCAAATCTATGTATGCCCTATATATAAGCTTGTTGCACTGCATCGGGAGGTTGTCAGTGTTGGTATAAGGTGGAAAATGTTTGAAACTTAGGACTAGTTAGTATATATTAGATATGACCAACCAGGATGCGTTAGTGTAATATTAGGAAATCACTATTTTGTTATGAGTTTAATAACAGATAGGAGAAAAATATAGTTCCTATATGTAATCCTAACTGTTGAAATGAACTCATTTGACATAGTTTGTACGACTTACATTGTAAACGGTAGTAACATGTTTCTAACTATCTCAGAAACATGCCGCCGCGCCGTCACAACGAAGATGATACGAACAATGGGGATGCTAACAACAGTAATGCCAACTCGGGCATGCATGAGTTAGCAACACTCATTACTGGATTGGTGAATCAACTAACTCAAGCCAATCAGACTCTCAATCAGAATAGAGGTGGTACAAACCCACCAGTCTGCACGTTCAAACACTTCAACTCCTGTAATCCACTGAAGTTTACGGGTTCTAAGACAGCCATTGGTCTGCTGCAGTGGTTTGAGAGCATGGAAAACACCTTCATCAACAGTGATTGCCCCGAGAATCTGAAGGTGCGCTATGCCACAAGTGTTTTCCAAAAGAGAGCACTGACTTGGTGGAATGGCGAGAAGCGAACTAGGGGAGTTGATGCTGCCCTAGCACTGACATGGACGAAGGTCAAGAACCTGATAACCACTGAATTCTGTCCTGGTAGCGAGATAAGTAAACTTGAGACTGAGTTCTAAGAACTCAAGCAAGACAGTGGAGAGAATGTGATCTACAATACTCGCTTCCACGAGTATAGTTTGCTGGTACCTCACCTGGTGACACCATTGGAGAGAGCTATTGAGAAGTACATAGGCGGTTTGCCTATGCAGATTCAAGACACTGTATATGGAAGCAACCCTAAAACACTGGAGGCTGCAATCCGTCTATCTGCTACACTCACCGATAATCACGTGAAAGCTGGAACACTCACATGAAAAGGATCAAGGAAAGATGATACAAAGTCCACTGCCAAGGAGGCTTCTGCTGAAGTCAAGACTGAACAAGGCAGTTCATCTGAAAGCAGCGACAAGAAACGAAAGACCAGAAATTGCGTTGTTACTACTCCTGCTGCTAAATCTGCTCAACAATCATCAAACAACACCACTGCCAGAAATTATGTTGGGAATACTCCCCAATGTAACACCTGCAAATATCATCACATGCCTAACTTGCCTTGTCGCGTCTGCAACAATTGTGGCAAGTACGGTCACTTTGCTAATGTTTTTCGGAGTGCACCGCAAGCACAAAGGATGCAACCTGCTCCGCTTGCACTGCCAGCTCTGCAAGCGCAACTAGTTCAAGCTGTACCTGTTCGCCAGGTACCTGTACATGCAAGAGCCTGTTACGAGTGTGGTGAAGTGGGTCATTTTAAGAATCAATGCCCAAGACTGACGGGAAACAATCAAAGGGTGGCTCGAGGCAGAGCGTTTCAACTGAATGCTCCAGCTGCTCAGGCCAAACAGGATGTGGTCAATGGTACATTTCTGATCAATAACTCTTATGCATCTGTCTTATTTGATTATGATAGGAGTTTCGTTTCATATGATTTTGAATGCATGCTTGGTAGAACACGTACAAACTTAGATAAACCGTTTAACATGGAAGTCGCTGACGGAAACACTATTGATATTGACACTGTTATTATTGGATGTACTGTGAACTTAAGTGATCACGTTTTCCCAATTAATCTTATACATATGCACCTTGGTAGCTTTGATGTTATCATAGGCATGGATTGGTTAGCCACCCACAAAGCAGAAATCATTTGTCATGAAAAATACCTTCGTATTCCCTTACCTTCGGGTGAAACTTTAAGAGTTTTTGGGGAAACTTCTAGCAAAGGTCTTAAGCTGATGTCATGCACTAAAGAACACAAGTACCTTAGGAAGAAGTGTATAGCATTTTTAGCACACATTGTGGAAAAGAAAGAGAAAGGAAAGAGCATTGAAGACGTTCATGTGATAAGAAATTTTCCTGAAGTATTTCCAGATGACTTGCCGTGTCTTCCACCAGAACGTCAAGTAGAATTTCGAATTGACTTAGTACCTGGTGCGAATCCAGTCGCCAAATCTCCTTACAGACTTGGGCCTTCGGAGTTACAAGAATTGGCGAGCCAGTTACAAGAACTGACTGATAAGGGATTCATTCGCCCAAGCCATTCGCCATGGGGTGCACCGGTCATGTTTGTCAAGAAGAAGGACGGGTCATTCAGAATGTGCATCGACTACCGCAAATTGAACAAGCTGACAATCAAGAATCGATATCCACTGCCGCGCATCGATGATCTTTTCGATCAACTTCAAGGCTCAGCATGGTTTTTGAAGATCGATCTTAGGTCTGGGTATCATCAGCTTCGTGTACATGATGATGATATTCCCAAGATGGCTTTCATAACAAGATATGGCCATTGAATTTCTGGTAATGCCTTTCGGCCTTACTAATGCACCAGTGGTTTCATGGACCTCGTGAACCATGTTTGCAGGCCATACTTGGATAAATTTGTTACTGAGTTTATTGACGATATTCTGATATACTCAAAGAGCAAAGAAGAGCAAAAACACTTAAGTTGGTTTTGGAGATCCTAAGAGAGGAGCGACTGTATGCCAAATTCTCCAAGTGCGAATTCTGGCTTAAGGAAGTTCAATTCCTGGGACACATAGTCAATGAAAAGGGTGCTCACGTGGATCCTGCGAAGATTGATACGGTGAAGAATTGGAGTACACCGAAGATACCAACGGAGATTCGATCATTTCTTGGACTTGCCGGTTACTATCGGCGGTTTATTTCGAATTTCTCCCGGATTGCTGTCCCTCTTACTTCTTTAACTCAAAAGGACAAACCTTATGAGTGGGGACCAAAGAAAGAAGAGGCATTTCAGACTTTGAAGCAGAAACTTTGTGATGCTCCTGTCTTGACCCTGCCTGATGGAAGCGATGATTTTGTAGTTACTGTGATGCATCCAACCTGGGTCTCAGATGTGTCCTCATGCAACGGGGAAAGGTTGTGGCATATGCATCAAGACAGCTGAAAATTCATGAGAAGAACTACACTACATACGACTTGGAACTTGGTGAAGTCGTGTTTGCTTTGAAGATATGGAGACATTATCTTTATGACACGAAGTGTGTAGTCTTTACAGATCACAAGAGTTTGCAACACATTCTGAATCAAAAAGAGCTTAACATGAGACAATTGAGATGGGTTGAACTGTTGAACGATTATGACTGTGAAATTCGCTACCATCTTGGTAAAGCGAATGTAGTAGCAGATGCGCTTAGTCGCAAAAGTCATGTTCAAATCCATAGTGTCCGAGTGCACACTAATCTCCATAATGATGTTCGCACAGCCCAACAACACTCAGTGGCTCAAGATAGCCTGAAAAATGAGATGTCTTGCGGGGCCGAATTACTGTTGGAAACTAAGGATGATAGTTTGATGTAATACGTGAATCGGTTGTGGATACCGAACCGGGATGATCTTAGGATGATGATTTTGGATGAAGCTCATAAGTCTCGTTACTCAATCCATCCGGGTGCCGATAAGATGTATCAAGACCTCAGAGCCTTATACTGGTGGCCTGGAACGAAGAAGGATATTGCTAAGTATGTATCCAAGTGCCTCAACTGTGCTAAAGTCAAGGCTGAATAGCAGCGACCTTCGGGATTGTTAATACAACCAGAAATACCCATGTGAAAGTGGGAGAATATATCCATGGATTTTATTACCAAACTCCCACGAACCGCAAGCGGTAAGGATAGCATTTGGGTGATAATTGATAGATTAACCAAGTCAGCTCATTTCTTACCGATACGCGAGACGTACCCTATGCGGAAATTAGCTCGTATCTATGTTGAGGAGATCGTTAGTCGACATGGAATTCCCTTAAGCATAATATCGGATCATGATGCTCGTTTCACTGCACGATTTTGGGAATCACTCCATGAAGCTTTTGGAACAAGATTGGATTTTAGCACCGCTTATCATCCTCAAACGGATGGACAGACGGAGCGGACAATTCAGGCACTTGAAGATATGTTGAGAGCTTGTGTCATCGATTTCGGTGGCAACTGGGATAGCCATCTACCATTGGTCGAGTTTTCGTATAATAACAGTTATCACGCGAGCATTGGTATGGCGCTGGTTGAAGCTCTTTATGGCAGAAAATGTCGGTCACCTATTTGTTGGATCGAGGTCGGCGAATCGCAGATCACTGGCCCCGAGATTATTCAAGAAACGACTGACAAGATCCGCCAGATCCGTGACAATCTGTTAACTGCACGTAGTCGACAGAAAAGCTACGTGGACAAACGACGGAAACCTTTAGAGTTTGAAGTTGACGATATGGTATTACTTAAAGTATCGCCCTGGAAAGGAGTGGTGCGATTCGGGAAGAAGGGTAAGCTTGCTCCACGTTATGTTGGTCCTTTTAAGATCCTCGAACGGATCGGGAAGGTTGCCTACAAGTTGGAACTTCCTCCTGAACTTAGCAATGTACACCCAACGTTTCACGTGTCCAATTTAAAAAAATGCTTAGCTGATCTGGATCTTTAGGCACTCGATGACATTCGCGTCGATGATACCATGCACTTTGTTGAAAAAACAGTTGAGATAATGGATCGTGAGGTTAAAAAGCTTAAACGAAGTAGAATTCCAATTGTCAAAGTACGATGGGAGTCCAAGCGTGGTCCAGAATTCACCTGGGAACGAGAAGATCAGATGAAGCTTAAGTACCCACATTTATTCACTACGGTCACTCCAAGTTGAATTTCGGGACGGAATTCTCTTAACTAGGGGAGACTGTAACATCACTGTATTTCAGGTTGTCCGTACATGTACGACTGTACTGTTACGACCTGATATGATAATTATTAATGATAATGAATTATTGGATGTTATTACTGATATTAGTATACACTGAGAACATATTATTACATGCATAAACCAAGGGAAGTTTAGTTGAAACACAACTAAATACAACCAGAGAGTTTATTGCAGTTACATTTCACAGATTATGGATTGTGTTTTGGAATGGAAAGGAATTAGGAGTTTGATAGTGTTGGGTACTAAACATAGTCAAGGACACATGATCATGGTTTATCGAAATAGCGGTTTAGTGGGTTTTGGATTGGGAAAAATTATAATATTAAAGATAATAAGATAATGAAAATGATATTGGAAATGATTACGCGATGGTGAGGTTACGAACATAACTTAAACAAGAATATTAATTTAGAAATATTAACTTAATAATGTATTCGCGTGGGTGACGATTCACACGAATATAATTATTAAGAATAATATTCTGAAACTGTATTCCAGAAATCGTAAATCGAATCGAAATACGTTACGAGCGTTGGATTCGGAAAGGTGACGTTCTTTACGAATACTTACGTAAGTAACGCGTTTCGACGAGATAACGAAATAATTTCTAACGATATTAAATTAATAAATGGAAATTAATAACGTTTATTAGGAATCACAACCTAAGACGGATTTTAAACAAATCGTTTATTTAAATAAATAACATAACGTAATTATTTACGAAACAACTTTATTTAAAGAAAATAGTTTTATTAAAAACGAAACATAATTATTTAAACGTTTTATGTTTAAATATACATTTACGAGCAAAATCGAGCGTTTTTATAATTTTTATCGGGATAAAAACGAGACCGAGCACGTGGGGACGGAACGCGATATAAGAAAGAAGAGTTACACCTTTTTCCTCATTTCTCAAACCCTTACTCTCTCTCTAGAAGCCATTTCTGGCCACACTTTCTCTCTCTAACTTCTCTCTACCATAACTTCTTCATTTCTCAACGGATTCGCGAGATTGGTGCAAAATCGTTCGTGTGATCGAGGAGGATACAAACCCACGAAGAAATTCATCATTTGGTCGACATTTCGAGGTGAATCTAAGTTTCAAATTTTGGTTTTTTATGGTACCTCACGAAATTTATAATATATTGGGTTTATAACCGGTTTAAACATTAACAACAAGCTAGTATGAATACGTGGGAGCTATGAAGGAATCTGTAACAGAGATGGATGATAGAAGTGTTAAGGAACAACTATACTCGAGCTGCGTTTGTGAGTTGCAGGTTCACAAACCTCCATAGGCACGGCAAGGGGAATGAACCCAAGAAGGGGGTGGCCGAACCCACAGTGGATGTGCTGAACGAATCCGGAACCCTCAGACGAACCTTCTTTGTTCAAATCTGCATGGACTCAGCCGAACCTTAGCACCATAATCAGCAGGACCTGGGTCACAAACCTGCTGCGATCAGGGAACCCATGAACCGGTTGCATGGTGGCCGAACCTTTCTCATCTAGCCGAACCTTGCATAATCCCAACCCTGTGAACCCATGGATCACCGAACCTGAGTTGGGCTGCGAACCTGGGTGGGCCGAACCCTACCCAGCGAACCTTCTCCTAGCCAACGAACCTTCATAGGGCGAACCCGGGTGTATGCCAGCGAACCTTCGGATGGTGATACCACCGAACCTGTGCATGTGGGCGAACCCTGAGGTGATTAACTCTTAGCCGAACCTTTCCGTTTTATTTTAGCTGAACCATGACCATTGAGTCTGTTGAGCTGAACCCTGAGTGTCGGCCGAACCTAAGGGTTACCAGGCAATAGGTTCGCTGGAATGTGACCAACAAAAACCTAAGTGTCATTTAAACTAAGATTTAGAATGAAAAGTGGAGCAAGATCATCTATAAATACATATATATTTATGCATGCATGGGAAATCTTAATTATCACCTTTTCTATAATAGGAATAAGGTTTTAATTTAATAAGTTACATAAATTGGAAAAGTTGTGAAAAGAATCTAAGTTAATTTCCTAAACTAAGTGGATTTTTACAACTTAAGTTAAATTGGTTAACCTAATGGATATACATGCATGCACTCTAAAAGTATATAAGTATGAATAAGGTTATTGCCCTTACAACATGTGTAACTTCTAAATTTTCATCAAACATTATGATGTAGTAATTGAATAAATCAACTAGTGATAAACCTATACTATACAATGAGAGTTGGAAGTCTAAATGATTACCATTCTAACTTGGGTGATAAATCTAAGTAACTCGCACACCTAATAACTAAAGGACAAATGAGTATAAAGAACTTAATTATTATTAAACATAGATACTTATGAGTACGAAACACGCGATAATTACAGATTGTTGAAGTGTTTTGGGTTTCGCATACGCGAGCGCTCATTCTACGCAAACACTGATTCTAAGGACTCAGGTGAGTTCTCATAACCTCCTTTTAAACAATTTTGTTTTAAACTCGGACGTGGAACATGTATACCAGATTTGCACATTATCTTAATAGCATATGGATGACACCTGTTTATTGTTATGTCTAACATCAGTGCCGGAAACGTCACCAGAACAGTGATCTCTAACAGTAACACGAACAGTAATCAGGTACGAACTATATGTGTTTCATTTCATGTCATATTAATATCATGTTTCATTATCATTTCATGTCCTCAACGAGCAAATTCAGAATCAATTCAGGAAACAAAGTTCAGAACTATGGTTTATGAGTCAGATAATTATCTGGCGATACAGAACCATCATGTTATTGTTTGTTAGGATTTTATTATGTATAAAAGTATGTGAGGCTTTACATAACGAAATAACAACGGATGTCGTTATGTGAATGCTAAACCGACAGATTATTCGTATAGGTGACGATCTGTACGAATATATTTGAAAGTTTAACTTTCTGAATGATATCCGATAATTAGAAAACAATATTGAAAAGTATAGTTATCGTCGTGTTCGTACGAGTGACGATTCGAACGAATACGCGCGATGACTGTACGATTCGATTCTAAAACTGTTAATTAAATCTTTCTGAAAAATTTAAAATAAATAGAAGATATTTAGTTAATTTACAAGGAATAACCACTTAAAATAATTTTATAAATTCTATTTTAAAACTGTAACGTTTAGTCACGAAAATGTAGGAAAACCGACGATTTTACGCGAAACCGAACGAACCCGGGTATTTTTGGATCATTTATTGTGACATTTACAGCCACAACTACCACCACCAACCAAGTTCATACCCCATTTTCGTTCTCACTCTCTCTCTCTTCTTTCTCTCTCTAAAAAGCCAAGCAATAACTCCTCCATTTCTCCACGAAATCGAGTGTTTTTGGTGTCAAAACGATCACCATCACTTGTAGATCACGAAAGTACAACGGATCTAAGGTTTTATCCAACTGATTAGAGGTAAAATCCATGTTCTTGGTCGGTTTTGGGGTTTTGAAAACCCTAGTTTGAAACTCATTTGGAAGCCGGTTTGATGTTATTCTAAGCCATAGGAAACACACCACAATACATTAGAATGATGTAGGAACAAGACCCACTAAAACCACGAGTGATTAGTTCGAAATCGATGGTTTTTCACTATGGGATTCAACATGGCCGAATGAAACCCCAAAGGCACCGAATGAGATGAACTTCTTTAGGCCGAATGTCCTCAACCGAACCACCTCTTCTTTCGCCGAATGTCTGCTGATCGAATAGTCATCATTCGGTTTGAAAGATGTCCTAGCTAGACTGATCGAATATGAGACACATGTTTGATGATATTTACAGTATTCCTTAACTGTTTTGAGGAACATCTGGGAAATGCTCAAAGATAACATGTGCCAAAGAACTAAAGAACTATACGAAACTATGGACGGTCTAAAGAACTATAAAAGCCTATATATCAAAAGATGTCCTAGCTAGACTGATTGATTATAGGTCATATGTTTGATGAGGTTTACAGATCTCCTTTACTACTAAGAACCCTGATTGCTATACTAGTCTACTCGAGTTGACCAAGGCCCAATCATTAGGTCTTAGATTTTATTAAATGTTTATTTATTTGTTTAACTAAGCATTTATTGAACTGTTTCTACAAATGAAGTGTTGATCATGATTGTATGATGAACTTAAGGAATCCATAGAGATCCCAAGCCTTTGTATTTACAGGAGCAAAGAACTGAAGAACTAAATGAGTTATTGATGGGGTAAAATGCTTAATTATCATTAACAGCACTGGCATATGTGATTTAGTATGTGGTGGGATGTTGGCTGGGCGGGCAGTAAGTTCGATCCTACATATGCCCTATATATAAGCATACCGAATTGGATATTGTAGGTGGTGTTAATGAGATTAAGGTTGTTACTTAAGAGTCTAACAAACGTGTAATGTATAGGAAGAACTATGGTGTGATGTAAATGAAGGATAGGTAAAAATGCCTAATTATCATTAATAACAATGTCCTATGTGGTTTAGTATGTGGTGGGATGGCGTCTGGGCGGGTTGTAGGCTCGACCCTTTCGTATGCCCTATATATAAGCATATCGAACTGGATATTACAGGTGAAGTTAATGAGGTTAGGGTTTTCACCGAAAAAGGGTTAAAAAACTACTTTTCAAATACTAAACTATATGAACTCACCAACCATGTGTTGACTTGATCTTTTTGCATAACTTCTCAGGTGACGAACATGTCAATTAAGAAGTTATTGCTTTTGGACTAGGACTTCAGATAGAAGACTTAGTATTTTTGGACCTGCATATTTTTGGGAACATCGTTATACAATATATTTTGTATATCTTGTGTAGATACAAAGTAAATTTATGATGTTGATGGTAGATTTACATTGTTAAATTATAAACGATACTGATGTAATTTAACTTTGTTATTCTATTCTATTTAGCATTTCTCATTTATATCATGTGCAATGTAAACAATCCGATCATCACGATTATCATTCACGATATCGCGCCCCGGGAACCTTCCGCTCGATGGGGAATCCGATCCAACCCCGCCGGCTCGGGGTGTGACATTATGATATTCAGATTATTGAATTATCATAATTCCATGGGTCATTGTTGATTGACTTCGGTCATCTGCAATGATTACACGTATTGTCACTATTCCACGGGTCGTTGTTGATTGACTTCGGTCATCTGTAATGATTGCATGTATTGTCACTATTCCGTGGGTCGTTGTTGTTGACTTCGGTTATCTGCAATGATTGCATGTATTGTCACTATTCCGTGGATTGCCACAATTCCGTGTATCGTTGTCATTGACCTTGGTCATTCACAATGATGCATGTATTGTCACTTATATAATTGAAGACATTGATGACTGAGATTGGTTGAATGTATATGTGATTGATTATCTATGATTATTTGAAATACGTGATTGTGTGATTGTGATTGTGTGTTAGGTTATGTGTTGGATTATTTCGCAAGTGCTCATGTGGATTTTCTCAGGAAACTATAACCCTTTATAATCATTTTGGAAAACATTTTTAAATATAAAAACTTACGATTACTCACCAACTACTTAGTAGTTGAAACTTGATTTTTCTATATGTTTTAGGGAACGAGGAGAAGTAAGTAGGGCAGGATAGCTCTACATCTTTTGGACATCATCACATAGGATTCTTGGACTTAGCTAAAATAACTGAAATTCTGAAGACTAGAATTTAGTTAGTTAGCTAAATCTTTTGTGTATTTGATGTAACTAATTCATGCTGAACATGATTTTTGATGTAATTAATTTGGTTGATAAATTTATATGTGATGAATTAATTAGACGCCCACGAGCTTAGGAACAATCTAGACATCCCTCGTGGCATCCCAACGTTTTCGCCATCGGTCGGGGTGTTACAAATGTATCCCACAAAGTATGATCATAATTTTGTCAAATGTAATCACAACTAAGTTATAAACCTACCAACATATCATACTTAGTAATTGTGAATGCTCTTTATGTTTAAGTTCTAGTATGATCCAGATGTGCTTCCGATTGCTACAATGTACCATCATTTCTCACCAGGTCGAATCAATTTCTCAAATTTTTATTTTTTTTTTCAATGTTTTTTTAAGAATTTTATATTGTTTATGTGTTTTTGATTTTTCAAATTTCCCCCCCCCCTAAAACCTAAAACACAAAACAAACAAAAAAAATACTATATATAGAAAAAATATCTGATGTTAATTTAATAAAAATTGATTATGAAGGAAATTGATTTGGTATGACTTCATCCATGACCCAAATTCCATTAAGTTTGAGTAAATACTCAAAACGAGTTCGTTCAAAAGCCTTGGTGAGAAGGTCTGCATGCTGCTCATTTGTGTGTATCTTCACCACATCAATTAGTGTCTTTTCATAGCAATCGCGTATGAAATGAAACCGAATATCAATGTGTTTGGAACGCGAATGATACAGTGGGTTTTTTGTAATAGCAGTGTCAGCAGCGACATACTCAGCTTCGCATGTTGAAGTAGCTACAGAAGTTTCCTTTTTACATTGCCAAGAGACAAGCCGTTCCCCCAAGAATTGTGCATCACCAGTTGTGGACTTAGCATCTGTCTTGCATCCTCCATAGTCGGAGTCACTGTCGGCATTGAAGGAAAAGTTATCATCCTTAGGATACCACTGACCGGTGTCTGGTATACCCTTCAGATAAGTAAGAATCCGTTTGACTGCTATCAGATGAGACACTTTAGGTTTAGATTGATATCTGGCACAGATACTTGTAGCAAAAACAATATCTGGTCTTCATGCTGTCAGATACATCAAATTTCCAGTGATCCCATGATAACGTGTGGGATCAACCCACTCCCCCTTAATATCAGGCTCAATCCCGTTATTGGGCTGAATGGGTGTGGAAATTGGTTTTGAATCAAGCATGCTAAACCTTTTTAGCACATCTTGAATATATTTGATTTGGTGTATGAAAATCCCATTATCGGTTTGGTCTACATGTAAACCAAGGAAGAATTTTATATTTGACATCGCGCTCATCTTTAATTTATCAATCACCTCTTTGACTTCCAAGCACATTTGTTCATCGGTAGATCCAAAGATGATGTCATCCACATAGACCTGAACAAGGAGAATGTCCTTGCCCTTTTCCCGAAAGAACAAAGTTTTGTCAATCTGACCCCTATTGAACCCGTGTTACATAAGGTGAGTCGATAAAGTCTCACACCAGGCACGCGAAGCCTGGTGAAGACCATACAGTGCTTTCTCTAAGAGGGAAACCTGATCCCAATGGATTGGATCCTCAAAGCCCGGTGGCTGACAAACATACACTGTTTCCTTCTAGGAACCATACAGAAAAGCAGATTTAACATCGAACTTAAATACTTTGAACTTCTTGTGGGCAGCAAAAGCAAGAAAAAGACGAATTGCTTCTAAACGCACCACAGGTGCACAAACTACACTAAGATCTCCTATAATTTGATCAAGTGGATGATTGACATGAATGCGTGTGATAGGCAATTGCGGTATAACCGCATCATGATCAAGATTGTTAATGTTTTGATCAGAATCCTGATCATGGGAGATAGCATCTTCAAAAACCTCATTTTCATCCTCTGATTACCAATCATCATTAAGAACCTCTGAAGTACCTTCCTCATGTGGTGTAATGGTTTCATCTCTAGGTTGATGATAAATTCGTTGTTCATCTGAATTCTGCAAATCATACAACATTTGTAAGGTTATTTCATCATCAGAAACAATTAAAGACATATTAAAAGACTCAAACAACTTATTGTAATCTGAAAGCCAATATGGATCCTTCCCATTTGGTATAGGTGTATGTCGTTGGACATTCACATGATACCACAATTCCACAACACCCGTACGTTAGTTAAACACACGTTTGTTTGGAAGACTATAACCGATAAAGAAACTCTCTTCAACTTTAGAATTGAATTTTGAATCCCTTTTCAGCATTGTGCAAGGAGCCCCAAAAGGTTCCAAGTGTTCTAGATTGGGCTTCTGATTTTGAAGCAATTCATAACAAGTTTTATTGTGTCTTTTGAAAATTAAAACTCTGTTAAGGGTAAAACAAGCAGTAGCCATAACTTAACTCCAAAAACCAATGGGAAGATTAAATCAGCTAGCATCGTTCTTGCAGTTTTAGTCAAGGTCCTATTCTTTCTTTCAGCTACACCATTCATCTAAGGATCATATGTGTCACACCCCCACCTCTCGTCACCTGATCATGATGTCACTGAAATGGTTGCGGAAGCATAGTGGTGATGTCTCCAAGATGAGGGGTGACTTACTTGATCCGATATCATAAGAACAAAGATTAATTTAAGAGAGATACATTACAAGGATGTCGCAATCACAATCAACATTACATTACATAATCTAAATTTATTACATTTATTTAATTACAAGTGCTTAAAGTGCTGCATCACCGGGTGGTCACTGTCTTCCTGCAAAAAGATTTAAATTTGAAAACGTCAGCACAAAGCTGGTGAGATCATACAGTTCAAGTTCCACAAAATGATATGTAATTATAAGTTCTCAAAATGTTCAGTTCCAGATAACCATGGGACCTGTATCCAGTTCCTTTCTGACGTTCTTGTTCTACAAGATACTACCCGTCGGTAACATCTTAATGCCTCATTATCTTAATGTCTATCACAACATTAAGAAGTTCTAAAAACAGGAAACAAACATTCACACAAGGGTAGTTGCAGCTCCCAACAAATGGGCGGTCAGCCGATAGTACTATCAATGTTTCCCCGTTCAAAATCAAGAAACAGTTGCACCATAGTTCTTCACAATTGGTTTGCCCTGGCTAATCTCAGCCGGAGCTTTTGCCTTGGTTTTGCCAAACCACTTTCGTTTAGTACCTTTAGAAACATTAGAGGTACCGACATCACTACGGCTCACCGCCGTCTGAGTTTTCAAAGACAGAGTACCACTCCTTACCGCCTCATTAATTGTATGTTTCAGAGTTGTGGGTTCAGCTGCAGTCACCATCCCCCGAATCTGGGGAATCAAACCCTTAATGTACTTCTCAATCAATGCTGCTTCCGTAGGAAACATATCGGGAAGTAAACAAGTAAGTTCGTGAAACCGATCGGTGTAAGCCAGACAATCAGCACCGATCATAGAGTGATTCTAGAATTCCTCATGGAGTTCTTGAATTTCAGTGATTGGGCAGTACTCTGATCTAATCAGAGTTTTAAAATCGTTCCAGCCCATCGAGTCGACTGTAGCTGTGCCCGAAGTCTTAGCCTACGTATTCCACCAGGTTAAAGCTGTTTCTTTCAGAGAACATGCAGCATAAGACACCTTATGCTCCTCCAGACACTGGCTGATTTTGAGTTTGGTTTCCATCTCCTTAATCCACCTTAAAAGACCAGCCGCTCCTTCCTTGCCTGTAAAAGTAGGAGGGTTGCAAGAAGCAAAGTACTTATATGTACACCCTTGCTGTGGTGGATCAGAAACAGTTGCTTTTGTGGTTGTTGTACCGGTGGTAGTATGAGTTTCTACGTGACCACCAGTAGCATTATGTTCAGTATGATCGTGGTCCCCACCAGAACCTGCAGTGATATGTGGTTGGTGTTGTGTCAGAACACCACAAGCAGATAGTTGTTCTCGCACAACTCGTGCTATCATGGCTTCGTTTGTTTCAGATCCACTTGTACCTGCAGGTGGAACAGTGCTTGCTCCAGGGTTCAGTGGTGGAGCAATATTTGTTTCCAAATTCTCAGGTGGAACCATGTTCACTTCCGGATTAACACGTGGATCCGGATTTGATTCAACATTCAAAGGTGGAATTTGATTCTATTCAGGGTTTGTAATGTTCTGGGCAGCTCTCTTAGCTGGTCGACCTCTTTTAGGAGCCATTATTCTGCTCACTAGCAGACAAACTCAGGTCAGTTCAAGAACATTAAAGATATAACCCGTTCTATCACATAAATTCAATCATATTCGGTTACACTGAAAATTTATATTGAAATGTGATTATAAAGAATACAATATAACTACATGAATTCAGTCCAGATATGTTCTCCATACACACAGATCACACAGATGTTCGTAGTTATACTCAGTCCTGTTAATTAAAAAAAAACATGCTAAAATATTTCACTGCTCACAGTACTGTGATATAAATATATTATTACCCATGTTTTTGATAAATTAAGATTCAGGACATTGATAAGTTCTCACATTGATATGTTTTCACATTGATAAGTTCTTACAGTGATATGTTCTCAGTTCATGCACTAGATTTGTTCTCACACAGACAATAGATATGTTCTCGTACAGTATGGCTCCCGTACTGTACTTTTAGCAATAGATATGTTCTTATTTAGATCAGTTCGCATACAATATTGCTCCCGTACTGTATTTAAGCAATAGATATGTTCTTAAATTGATATGTTCTCACACAGAATTGTTCTCATAGTTCTATGATACATTGCCACTCAGGCAATAGATATGATATGTTCTCACATAGAATTGTTCTCACACAGAAATGTTCTCACAGTTCTATGATACATTACCACTCAGGCAATAGATATGATATGTTCTCACACAGTTCTGATTACAGTTCACACAACACCCAAATAGTACATTACACAGATCAATACACAAAAACACCCATTTTATTACATTATTATCGTCAGTTTATACAGACTACCGAGACAACACACAACATTACAACCAGAAAAGAAAAGAACACTTCCCCAACATCTAATCCTTCACTGACTGCATACAGGTGATATGAAGATCCCAGAATGATCTCCTGAACATACTTATCGCATAAAATACGATAGGAAGGAAAATATCATGGCCACAACTGCGATGATCACCGCCAGGGCTATCATCCTGGTCTCAGTACTCACCACTCCAAACCATGCTAAGAACTCTGTCACTCTCTCTCTCACCCACATCCTGGTCACCAATGCCACTTGCCGCCAAAATGCAGCAAGCATAATCTGTCCCCAGGTCATCCTCAATCTATCATCAATCGCGGTTCTCCATGATCGAGTATCAGTATCCAAAGCCTTCACTTGATCCATTAGGGTCAAGTGGGAAGTAAGGATCTCCAATATGGTCATACGAGTATCCTCAACCGTAGCCTGACATTGCTGCAGGCTCTGCTGTGTCCCCTGCAAGTTCTGAGTAACTTGCTGCAACTGTGCCCTCAGGCAGATGGGAGGATTCTCCCACCTCGTGTATAGCATGAGGCTCGTCGCTGGAAGCCAGCTGCCTCCGTGGAGGTAATCCCGTGGTCTTGCGGGCTTGACCACGCATTCTCTTGAGTCCATCCCAAGCCGGGACTCTTTGTGGTGAAGGACTGTGTCATCCCTCTGCTGCAACATTCTCAGCACGAGGCTGAGAGCGTCCAGGTGATGCTACCTGTGCTGGTGGTGGTGGTGTAACTGGTCTGGGAGCTGACTGTAGGTGTGGTGATGCTGGTGGCGCCTGTGGCACTACAGGTGGCGCCTGTGAGGCTGCAGTCGATGCTTCAGAAGGATCCGAGTCAGATCCCGAACTAGAGCTAGGAGTACCATCCACAACAACATGAGGAAATCTCTGATAAATATACTGTTCACCTCGGTCGGACATAGATATACAATCAAAATTTCTAATGAGTATCATGAAGTAAATATTAAATAACAATATTTAATATGAACATGATATGATGCTTCTTCCTATCTCAAAACAACTATTCGTCCTTATAGTTAATGTTCTGCTTGAATTAAATTAAACTAGAACGCAAACGTGTTGTGAATTTCAGTTATGCTGGCCACTCATAACTGGAATTCGTACCACCTAATTATTCTGGCTTTATCCAAAACAAATATTGTTCGTTATTTATGTTTGGTGCTCTCTGTGTCACTATACGAGCCTATGGTTATAGTCTAGGTTTCTAAGTCAACCTAATTCTCTATAACCTGTGGCTCTAATACCACCCTGTCACACCCCCACCTCTCTTCACCTGATCATGATGTCACTGAAATGGTTGCAGAAGCATAGTGGTGATGTCTCCAAGATGAGGGGTGACTTACTTGATCCGATATCATAAGCACACAGATTAATTTAAGAGAGATACATTACAAGGATGTCGCAATCGCAATCAACATTACATTACATAATCTAAATTTATTACATTTATTTAATTACAAGTGCTTAAAGTGCTGCCTCACCGGGTGGTCACTGTCTTCCCGCAAAAAGATATAAATTTGAAAACGTCAGCACAAAGCTGGTGAGATCATACAGTTCAAGTTCCACAATATGATATGTAATTATAAGTTCTCAAAATGTTCAGTTCCCGATAACCATGGGACTTGTATCCAGTTCCTTTATGACGTTATTATTCTATAAGATACTACCCGTCGGTACCATCTTAATGCCTCATTATCTTAATGTCTATCACAACATTAAGAAGTTCTAAAAACATGAAACAAACATTCACACAAGGGGAGTTGCAGCTCCCAGCAAATGGGTGGTCAGCCGATAGTACTATCAATGTTTCCCCGTTTGGCCCCACATGGGTTCACTAGATACAGTTCAAAAATGAGGACTTTTAAGTTCTGTGATAGTGTTCTGTTCTCAGGAAAAATCCCATGAAATCCACAAGTTCTCAACAATCACATGAAATCACTCAGATAACAGTGATACATATCATATAGTTCCAAAAAGTTCAACAGTGTTCCCCAATGTTTATAAAAGATTAAAAATAAAAGGGGTTGTACGAAACTCACCTGATAATACAGATGTAGCAGAATACCTCAAAACTGGTAATAAAAGGGTGATTCTACATTTATTTATGTTTAATGAGTTATTTATGGTTTCAACTTACTGATTAGATCTTTTTGAACGTTCAATGTCAAAGACATTGCTTTGAAAGTCATCAAACCGATATTAAGTATTTAATTAGTTATTTTGTAATCATATCATACAATGTATGATAATGTAGGAACCTACATCGCATTAGATTCCCAATATAAGGTTGATGACGCTCTTGATTAATCATAATACTCTCGGATTAACCGAATAGTTAATGTTGTTGATTATGATACTATAACAGTTTCTATATAATTTAATGGCTTAGGAATGATCAATCCTCGTTATGGATTACCCAAGCATCATGAAACATCACAATGTAGCATTCAAATAGGTGTAATAACCAGGTTTAACATACTAATCTGACTGTTATCATAAACATCAGATATTCGTTCCAACGAGTATGTTAATGATCGTGATTAGTTTGAAACACTTGGATTTAACCTTGCATTTCAAGGATTAATCCAACTAATCACCTACATTGTTATAATCAAATGGGTTAAACCATTATAATCATGGGTATGGTTTCATGCAAACCGGGCATTACAACGGATCAAAACAAGGATTTAATCGTTAAAACATCGTGTTCTTCGTTTATAATCAATCCTAGCCATCATCTAGGCAATAATCAACAATCCTAACTATGTCATTACGTTCAAAATAAATATCAAATCAATCATTATCAAAATAGAAGGTTTAAACGGATCATTACCTAATCTGGCGGATATCTGCGGTTAAAACAACTATCAGAGCTTGTAGAGATGATCCCGGGTGCGATCTATGGCTTCTGATGGCTTTAGAATGGTGATTTGATGGTTGCTTGGTCGAGTTTTCGTCCGGTGGGTCGAGTTTATGCGAGAGGAAGAAGAATAAAATCTTCTGCATGAAAGTCTGATGAAGTAGATCAGATTATTGCACAGCCTGACCCGTCGCGTACCGCGCCGGGAAGCTAATAGGGGCTTCGCGTACCGCGAAGATTTCTGGAAGAATCCTAGATATTTTACATGCATCGCGTACCGCGGAGGACTCTCAACCCCTCCATCGCGTACCGCGATGAGTCCAGTCGTCCAACACTTAGAAATTTTTCTTCGTTTTTCGATTTCGGGCAATCCAGGACTCCGTTTTGTGCACGGTTTTCGTCCACGTTCATCATTTCTCGCATACTATCGATCTGTAACAGTTACAATCATTAAATCAACGTGTATTTCTAGAACGATAAAATGTGCTCACATCATTAATGACGTAATTCTCGTATGCAACTGTCACAATATGGTGCACTGAATTGCTGCTGAATGCCTTTGGAATTACAAAACTCCTCTATTTGATTATTCTTGAACTTAGTCCCATTTTCAGATCTTACATGCCTCACCCTCAGCTTATATAATGTGTCCAACCTATTAATCAACAAAACAAAGTTTTCATAAGTTTCTGATTTATATTTCAAGAACATAACCCATGAAAATATTGAAAAGTCATCAGTCAACACAAAACAATAAGAATCACACGACATATACTCTTCACATTAATGGGTCCAAAAAGATCTATGTGAATAAGTTCAAGAGGCATGTCAATAGAAAAAATTTTCTTTGTTTTATGAGACTTCCCTTTCTGTTTACCCCATTTTACATGAAACACACACATCCGGAAGTTAAAAATGTTTTACAGCTACACCATCAACTAAATGATTATGTACAAGATGGTTCATTTTTCGGATGTGGATATGTCCCATCCGCCTGTGCCATGAACGTGTATCCTGTTCAGTAGCTTTGGACACCAGGCACGTTTCCACATTATTTACTGTCTCCGCTTTTGCCATGTCAAGCATGTAGAGATCCTTGTTACGCTCAGCTGTCATTAGAATGCACTCCTTTGAAATCTTGAATCCTTGCTTGAGCACGTAACACCTCTCTTTGTCAAACATCACTTTGTAATCTTTATCACAAATCTGCGAGACAATCAACAAGTTGTTAGTTAACTCTTTACAAAAATTAACATTTTCAAAAGAAACCTTCCCATTTGTCAAACTACCAATCCCTGTAATTTGACCTCCTTTGTCTCCAGCAAAGTTCACATAACTTCCCTTCACAAGCTTGACATCTCTTAACAAGCTCAATTCACCAGTCATATGGCCGGAACATCCACTATCAACAATCCAATGATTGCTAATATGGCCCGTGGATGTAACCTACACAATAAATTAAAAAAAAAGTAGTACTTAAAAGGGATGACCCCCGCCATTTTGGCGTCGAGTCTCCTGGAATGAACCTTTTCCATTCTTCTGTGATGACTTGATTGAAAAACCATCATCACTTGTATGCTCCTCTTTCTTAGAGAATTCATCACCCGACTTGTTCTTGGGTTTCCAAAATGATTTAGATTTAGTAGGCTGTTTTGTAAATGAAAATCTTGAAGAAAAATTTTCAAATGACTCATCATCAGATGAAGTAATAATTTTCACAATCTTTTTAGTGTTTCTTTTATTTTCAAAAACTCTTTCCTTTTGCTTAATTTCTTCCTTCACCCAAAAACAATCAGGCTTGAATTTTCTAAGAACTTTTATTTCATCTTCACTTGGTCTATCTTTCCTAGAACTCCCACTTGAAACAAGCACCCGAATCTCCTCATCATAACTCTTTCTGACTTTTTTATTTGGGCAATTAGCAGAAATATGCCCTTTACCACAACAAGTAAAACACTTGCGTGTTTCTCTTGGTGAGAAAGACCTCAAATTACCACAATCACTCGAACTGAATCCTATATTGCAGCCAACAACCAAATGACCTGTTTTACCACATCGATAACACTTCCTCTCTTAAGTTTGGGTTTTTGGTTTGAGTTCATCATAAAAACTTGATGAACTGAAAGGTCTTGAGATAACCTTAGAAGATGAACATCTTTTATTTGAATTATCCAATTTCTTTTGAAAATTCTTTGATTTAACCTTGTGCCCAACCCCAAGATTATCAAAGAAGAAATTCATCTTTTCCACTTTATTAGACATCACATTTTTCTTTTGAAAATTTCCACTCGACTCTCCTTGATGTGCATAAAATGATCTAATATACGTAATTGGTTTAAGAGTAGTGGTTGGTTTGGTTTTAGTCACTGGTTTAAAAACTTGTGTGGATTTAATTACCACCTTGTCAACTTGTTTAATTTCATATTTTGACTGCTTGGTTTCAATAGTCTTTTTCTCAACACCTTTTACTTTGTATCCATTTTGTCTCAAAATTTCGGAAGAGTATTCAGGCTTAGTGATGTCTTTGATGATTGAGGCATCACTGTTAAGTGATACCCTTTCATCAGAACACGAGACTCTAGCATCTACAATAACATTTTCAGACTCAGACTCGATTAAAGAAGCTGGATGCACTTCCAGACAAGGGTCAATTTGTGGCCTTGGAACATAGCTTAGAGGAGGTGGTACTGCATGAAATCCCAAGCCAGTAGTATCATTCGATGACCTTTGCACAGCAGCAAAGTAATCGATAACATACTGAGAATTCTGATAATTCTCGAGCTTGCTTTTGTGCATTTCTTCCTCTGCTCTAGCTGCTGACAATTCTACTTTCAACTTTTTTACTAATTCGAGGTGCACAGAAACTGCATGATTATTTTGCGAAAATTTAATTTTTAATTCCTCATTTTCGTTACCCAAATCTACGATCTTTTTATCAAAATCTTTTTCTCTTGAAACTAACTTTTTGTTTGCTTCAGTGCACTCGATCAGTTCAGCAGTCAGTTGAGCATTTAATTCCTTCAACTTTTCAATTACCTCCAAATGTTCATTATTTACCTCCTCAGTCTTTTCTTTCCCCTTGCTTCTTTCTTCAGCCATAGAAGCATTTAGCTGACAATTATCTTCAACTTTATAATCTTTCACCATTGAAGCCATAAAAGCACCCATTAGATCATCATAAAGTTTGCCCCAGTCGTTCCTTCATCTGCTTGACTGACTAGAGCTTTGGTTGATTCTTCAAGCTTCTTCTTTTGCTTTTGATAAGCTTATTTTGACTTGAATGGATTTAAGTTGCCTTGCTTCTTTGGATTTTTTCATTCTCGAGAAAAATGACCCAATTCACCACAATTGTAGCATTGTGTGGCTTTTGGATTGAAACCGAACTTTGTGTTACGATCAAAAGTGAACTTCTTTCTTGTTTTCTTCTCATATTTTTTAATTCTTCTGATTGCACTCGCCAAAGCCCACTGTGTGTCAATAAGTTCTATTTCATCTTCATCTATCTGCTCGTAATCTTCAAAAGTTAGAATACAATTCCTAATCCATCTAGCTATCTGTTCATCATACGCACTGAGCACACATGAAAGTAATGAGATGTGATCTCTAACAGACTCTACAGTCACTTTTCCCATATTTGTAGTATTTAATGAAATTCGAGTGGCAGACGAAGAATCAGAGTTCTTCTCTTTCTCTAAATAATATGAACTTGGATTGGTGTAACTAGTAGATGCAGATGGTAATGAAGTACTCTCAGTAGTACTTGAGACAAAAGTTGTCTGTATTTTTGCTGACTAAACAGGAGGTGTGACAACTGATGCACCATAAACTGAAGGATCCTGTGTTACATTAACTCTTCTAGCTTTCCTTTTGTCCGTCATTTCCTGTTCTTCTAACTTTTGAATAAACTCCATAAGTGTCATTCCTGGAAGATTTTCTCTGAAAATCAATACCAATGAGTTCCACTTATCTGGCAAAGCGTCTGCAAAGCAATCTATCTTCTCTTCTGTTGAATACTCAATGCCACATTTACGTACTTATGCCAACAAGTGTCGATATCTAGTAATCATAGCATCAAGACTCTCATTTCCTATGTAGTTGAAATTCTCAAATAATTTTCTCAAATTAGTTGCTTTCATCGTCTTGAGTTTAGTATTTCCCTCCACTCTAGCCTTCAATGCATTCCATAACCCATATGATGACTTGTGTTCATCAAACTGATGAAGAAATTATTTAGGAATAGCTTGGCTTAACATCCAATATGCTTTCTTGCCAGAATCATATTTCTTTCGTTGTTCAACATCCAATTGATCAAGAAATTGATCAAGATCCGTTCCAACCCCATTCGGTCGTTCATATGGTAATAAAATTTCCTCCCAAAGATTTGTATCAGTACCATTCAGATGTGTTTTAAATCTACCTTTCCAGTTCTCGTAATCAGATAAATCAAGAAGTTTTGGTAATTTGTTTGCGCTCCCAGATTCAATTTCAATAATCAAAATACTTTGAATCTTTGAATTTTGATTCGTAACTGCTGCAACCATATCCGCCATTTTTCAAAGATGATCGGCGAACCTTTTACAGTTTTTCAAAACTCACGAACCTGATTATATCTCATAAACCTTTGATCAAAAAATGATACTACACGAACCTTTCAATCAAACGAACCTTCTACAAAACCTTTTTACTAAACGAACCTTCTCCAAAACCTTTTTAACCAACGAACCTTTATGACCAACGAACCTTTTCCAAAACCTTTAGATCAACGAACCTTCTTTAAAACGTTTTAACCAACGAACCTCTTTAAAACCTTTTGACCAATGAACCTTCAGTCTAAATAGGTTCTTCCCATGAACCTTAACGAACCTTAGGGTTCGGCTGTGAATCAACTAGGTTCGTCTCACGAGCTCGTAGTTTTGGCTTGCAAATTTCGGCAGGAAAATCTTCAAGATTTGGAGGGAAAACCTTCAAAACTTCAAACCTTTTAGTTTACTGATTTGACGAAAATTTTTTGATTTTAACCAGCAAAATGTAAACAGATGATGATGAAATGTCAGAAAAACATTCAGATACTGAAAATCACGCTTCAGCGATTTCCAGAATAGTCAAGTATGATTGATAATCTTCAAAAACTTGTATAGAACTCCTCCAAAAGCTCTGATACCGCTGTTGAAAGCTCCAGATCCGTAACTTGAATTCTATTAACAGTTTTATCTTTGCGAAATCTAGATAACACCTATATGAATCAAAGACAACAAAATCATGCTTGTAAATATCATTTTCATTTATAATGAAATCAATTACAACTTGCACACAGCAAAGAACACACAGTTTTGTACTCACACACTATTCTGAGAATGACAAACGCTGTCAAGAACTACTGACAAAACAGAAAACCTTCAAATATATACAAACGCCATACGAACCTACCCGAACCCATAGGTTCACCAGACGAACTAATAGGTTTGCTGGACGAACCTTTACAAAACAATACAATAGGTTCATTTGAACTAACCACCAATGCATAGGTTCGTGGGCCAGAAGAACCTAGCATGAACCTTTCACAAACCTTTCTAAGCTTAACTAAAATAGACTTAAAAGCAACCTATTACAATATGCACCAACAGAAGGGTACATGACAACTGAAACCTCTAGTAAAACTAATTGATCTTGGCAGTGTTAAGAAGCAGATCAGAGTGAACAAGCCAAAGGACAAAGCCAAAGAAATCATCAAATTGCCAAAAGTGCATAAATATGTAAAGATTTGGGTACATGTTTCTCATTAAATGTTTGCATATTGTGTAGAGACGGCCTAATAAGCTGAAGAATGTCTGGTATGTTGATAGTGGTTGCTCCTGGCACATGACTGCGGATTTCTCTCAGTTGCATGAAGTCACACTGTTTAATGGAGGATATGTCTCATTCGCCGAAGACAAAGGTGGGAGGATAAGCATGAAAGGAACCGTGGTGAATGTTACCTTGAGTTTTGAAGATGTATACTACGTGGAGGAAATCAACCATAGTTTGTTGGGTGTCTCTAAGATCTGTGACAAAAGCTTCTCAACACACTTTGTTAACAAGGAGTGTTTGATCTTGAAGCCGAGTTTTGTAATTCCAGAGAAGTAGATCTCGATGAGGACTCTGAGGATTAATAAACACCTGTTTGTTCTCAAAGCCATCGGAGACTGATTGTTTGTTGTGGCATTGCAGACTCGGTCATGTTAACCGGAAGAATCAAAATAGATTGGCCAAGGGAGATCTCGTGATTGGACTTCCTTCAAAGGACTTGTCTTCCATTTGAGAATTGCATCACATGTGTTTAGGGGAAGCAAAATAAGAGACCCGACAAGCAGAAATTATTCAATTCAATTTCATCCATTCTGCAACTTCTTCACATGGATCTATTTGGACCCGTCAATGTAATGAGCATTAGGAAGAAGTTATATTGTCTTGTGATTACAGACAGATGATTATTCCAGATTCACTTGGGTTTTCTTTCTTGCTAAGAAGGATGAGACAATATAGATCCTGAAGAAGTTCATCACCTTGATAGAGAATCAGAAGAACTTGAAGGTGAAGGTGATCAGAAATGATAATGGCACAGAGTTTAGGAATCAAACTCTTATTGATTTTTGCAATGGAGAAATGGATTGATCGACTGTATAGTGCAGCTCGTGCACCTCAACAAAACGGAGTAGCTGAGAGGCGGAACAGAACGCTTATTGAGGTTGCACGGACCATGATGTCCAAGTCAAAGCTGCCAATCTTCTTCTGGACAGAAGTTGTCAATACAACTTTCTATGTTCAAAACTGTGCACTACTGAACAAGCGCCACCAGAAAACTCCCTATGAGATTTTCTTGAATCAGAAGCCTAAGGTCGGTCACTTCAGGGAGAAACGCCTTTCCAGGGAGAAACTTATTTTGCTTCCCGAATCGGACAACGCCTTTCCAGGGAGAAACTTTGAGTAAGACTCGGTCACCGACTTGAAACTCAAGCGGTTTCCGACGTCGATCAGCATAACTCTTCTGTCGATCTCGTGCGGCCTTAAGCCGTGACTGAATGATTGTGATTTTGTCTGATGTTTCCTGAATGAGTTCTGGTTCTACGACCTGTGAGTCACCAATCTCGGTCCAACAGACCGGTGATCGGCACTTTCTACCATATAGAGCTTCGAATGGTGCACATTGAATGCTCGTATGATAGCTATTGTTATATGAAAACACAATGAGTGGGAGATGAGTGTCCCAACTTCCACCGAAGTCAATGACACAAGAACGAAGCATGTCCTCAAGTGTTTGGATAGTCCTTTCGCTTTGACCATCGGTTTGGGGATGATACGCCGTGCTAAGATTAACACGCGTTCCCAAAGCCTTTTGCAATGATTGCCAAAAGCGAGAAGTGAAACGACTATCACGATCAGATATGATTGATGTTGGAGTACCATGACGTGCAATGATTTCGTTGATGTACAGAGTAGATAGCTTCTCCATTTTGTAATCCTCTCGGATAGGGAGAAAATGAGCAGATTTGGTGAGTCAATCAACGATCACCCAAATCGAATCGAATCCTCGCGGAGTCCTCGGCAACTTGGTTATGAAATTTATGGAAATTTGTTCCCATTTCCATTGAGGAATTTCAGGTTGCTGTAGAAGTACCGAAGGTTTTTGATGTTCTGCTTTGACCTTTGAACATGTAAGACATTTTCCCACATACAGTGCTATGTCTTTCTTCATTCCCGGCCACCAGTAAGATGTCCTCAAGTCCTGATACATCTTGTCGGCTCCAGGATGAACTGAGTATCGCGACTTATGAGCCTCATCACAGATGAGTGTGCGCAATTCTTCAGACTTCGGAATCCAAATGCGGCCATTGAGATATAACACCCCATCAGCTCGAGGTTCTAGTTTCTTCTCAATACCACAATCCAAGTCTGTCTTGAGTTGATTGTTTGTTACTACTTGTTGTTGTGCAATACGAATCAAGTCTTTCAAGTTTGGCTGTGTGTTGATCTCCATGGCTCTTACACGAATTGGTTTGACTGGTTCCTTGCGACTAAGAGCATCCGCCACCACATTGGCTTTACCCGGATGGTAACGAATCTCACAGTCGTAATCAGTTAGAAGCTCAACCCAACATCGTTGTCTCATGTTGAGTTCTTTCTGATTGAGAATGTGTTGTAGGCTCTTGTGGTCTGTATAGATGACACATTTAGTACCATACAGATAGTGTCTCCAAATCTTCAATGCGAAGACCACAGCCCCTAACTCAAGGTCATGAGTAGTGTAGTTCTTCTCGTGAACCTTAAGCTGTCTTGAAGCATATGCAATGACCTTGTCCCGTTGCATAAGTACACAACCGAGACCAAGGTTTGAAGCATCACAGTAGACAATGAAATCATCACTGCCTTCTGGAAGACTAAGGATAGGGGAGTTGCATAACTTCTGTTTAAGAAGTTGAAATGCATCTTCTTGTTTCTGTCCCCATATAAACACTTGACTTTTCTGAGTTAGTGTGGTAAGTGGCAAGGCTATCTTAGAGAAGTTCGCAATGAATCTTCTATAATAACCTGCCAAACCCAGAAATGAACGAATCTCTGTTGGAGTAGATGGGGTAGTCCAGTTCTTAATCGCCTCAATCTTTGCTGGATCTACATGAATTCCATCTTTGTTTATGACATGTCCTAAGAAGTGAACCTCCTTCAGCCAAAATCCACATTTTGAGAATTTAGCATAAAGTTGTTCTCCTCTTAGTAGTTCTAGGACTTTCCTCAAATGATCTTCATGCTCTTGTTCTGACTTGGAATAAATCAATATATCGTCAATAAAGACTATAACAAACTGATCCAAGTATGGCCTGCAGACTCGATTCATCAAGTCCATGAACACTGCAGGTGCGTTGGTCAACCCAAATGGCATGACCACGAACTCATAGTGTCCATATCGAGTCCTAAACGCCGTCTTTGGTATATCCTCATCATTTACTCTTAACTGATGATACCCAGATCGTAAGTCAATCTTAGAGAAGCAAGTTGCTCCCTGTAATTGATCAAACAGATCATCGATCCTGGGCAGAGGATATCTATTCTTGATTGTCAACTTGTTCAGCTCACGATAATCGATACACATACGAAATGAACCGTCTTTCTTTTTGACAAAGAGAACCGGAGCTCCCCATGGAGAGAAACTCGGTCTTATGAAACCTTTGTCTAAAAGTTCTTGAAGCTGACTAGACAGTTCTTGCATCTCAGACGGTGCTAATCGATACGGTGACTTCGCCACGGGGTTTGCTCCAGGGACGAGATCAATTCTAAACTCCACTTGTCGGACTGGTGGTAGTCCAGGCAAGTCTTCTGGAAATACGTCTGGATAATCTCTGATAACTGGAACATCTCCAACTGCTTTCTTTTCAGGTTTCTTTTCCACTACGTGGGCTAGGAAAGCATAATATTTCTTCTTCAAGTACTTCCTCGCCTTGATGCACGATACAATCTTCAATTCGCGGCATGGTTTCTCGCCGTAGACTATCATCGTTTCGCCGGACGGTAAGGGAATTCGGATAAGTTTCTCAGAGCATACGATTTCAGCATTGTTTTTGGACAACCAATCCATTCCTATCACAACTTCGAAACTTCCAAGTGTCATAGGAATAAGATCGATGAGGAAAGAATGGTCGTTCAATCTTAATTCACAACCATGGGTAATGGAATCTACAACTATAATCTTACCATTCGCTACTTCTACTGTATAGGGAGCAGTAAGTATAGATAGTTGCATATTAAGCACAGAAGCAGTATGAGCAGAGATAAAGCTTTTATCAGCACCAGTATCGAATATGATAGAAACATAGTGATCATTGATAAGAAATGTACCCGTGATGACTGCCGGCTCTTCACGTGCTTCAGCAGTTCCAATAACAAAAGCACGAGCAGCAGCAGTGGTGTTGTTGAGTTTTGGACACTGGTTTCTGAAGTGTCCCTCTGCCCCACAATTATAGCCGGCTCTTCCACCTGTAGCAGTAGTGGTAGTGGTAGAAGTTGTTGCAGCAGCAAGTTGAGCAGCTCGGCATGTAGCTGCAAAGTGTCCCATACGCCCACACTTGAGACACTTCTTGCAAGGAGTGTTGGGCAGATGATGATACTGGCATTTGGTGCAAAGTGGAAACTGGCCAGTATAAGGCTTTCTGGCATTAGCTGGTTGTGGCATAGCAGTGATAGGTGTGGCATGAGTAGGTGCAGCCGCAGTCAACAATGCAAAGTTCTTGATTGTCTTTTGCTTCTTCTTCTTGTGATGGTGCTGTTCAGGCTTCTTGCCTTCTTCAATCTGTGCTCTCTTGAATCCCTTTCGGGTGAGCACTCCAGACTTCACATACTCCTCAGTAAGAGTAGCACCAAGTTGGATGGCTGCCTCCAAAGTAGTAGGGTTATTACCCATGACAGTTCCCCTGACTACTAAAGGTAAACCTTCAATGTACTTCTCTATCCTGCGGGATAGAGGAGTAACCAAATGGGGTACCAGAATGCACAACTCATGGAATCGAGTTGTATACTTGGCGTTTTCACCACTGTCTTGCACCAGATTCCACATCTCTACCTCCAATTTCTTTAGTTCATGACGTGGACAAAACTTTTCCACAAGCAGATTCTTGAAACCGTCCCACGGTAAAGCTAAAGCAACTTCACGTCCTCTGGTGTTCTTCTCAGAATTCCACCAAGTGAGTGCGCCCTTATGAAAAGCGCTTGAGGCCATCTTGACCTTCAGATTCTCAGGGCATCCAGTGAAGTCGAGAATGTCCTCAATGCTCTTTAACCACTGTAGTAGACCAGTAGCTCCTTCAGTACCAGCGTACTTAGGAGGCTTAGCATCATTGAACTGCTTGAAAGTGAAGTTAGCAGTTCCAGTAGTTGTAGCATTTGAGTTATGTGCTGAGTCACTAGTACTTCCCCGAAGATTTTGGGTAATATCAGTGACCATACCAGGGATTACATCCCGCATATGAACAGCGATAGCTCGAGCAATCTTGTTGATCTCATCGTCGTTGCCACTTGTTGAACCCCCTCCGTTAGGATCACGTCGGGGAGGCATTCTACGAATAGAAGCCACAAGCGGGTCAGTAGTGAGGAAAGATACAATTGAATTTTCATGATAAGGTCAGTAATATATCCATACTACTAGTATTATCATTCAATTGTAATATGATCCAGTACACGTATAAGTTATCAACTTATTTACATACTTATCATGTGAGTATGTGAGTATGTGCGATGTCTCATGATCTCTTTCCACCAAACCTACACACTGACACTTTTCCGATATACCGAAGATAGCTTATATATAGGGCATACGAAAGGGTCAAGCAAACTGCCAGCCCAGACGCCATCCCACCACCGCTTCGATATACCACGATCATGTCCTTGCTAGCATTTGGTAACATGTTTGTACTGATTTCCAAGTGTGTTCCATTGATTAAGAATCCCATGATCTTTGATCAATTTGAACTATGATTGATTCCATGATTGAACTATGATTATGTTATGCGTGCACCTACTAACAGTTGTTAACATGTAGAACTAAATCATACGTGTGTTCTACACTTTCCTGTTAACCTATGTCAGTAAGTACTAATGATGTAATCACTTAAGAATTTCACTTAAGGTTTACATTTAAAGAATGTTCACAACTTGATTGATTCACCATAATGTTTGGTTCATCCAAGTTTGAATTTCACTATGATTTGATTCACCAATGATTGTTTCCCAAATGTTTGTATCCCATGTGTTTGACTAACGTTCAATGATTCCAGTTGCTCCTGAATCCTCACTCCAAATACGAACGCCAGATTCCCCCTAACATACTGAAATAAGCTTATATATAGGGTAAGCTCTCACCGACCCACCACTTACCTCAGCACGTCAGCGTTAATCCGTCGTTCATATTTGAGGCTAAGATTCCAACTGTTGCTTGATTATGATTGTTTCATGATTGCCACCTGTTCTCAGAATATGTTTATGATTATGTAAACCATGGTTCTTAATTTGCTTGAAATTAAAACCTTAGGTTTTAGCATGTGTGTCCTAGGTTAATTAACCTAGGTTCTCAATACCTACGGTATCGAGTATAATGATCTCTTGTGAGAACTTCAACTAAAGAATACTGTTACACAGATTCTAAGTTATAAAGTTCCTATGACAATGAACACCTGATAATGATAACAATGATAACAATGACAAGGATTTCAAATCAAGATTCTAAATTAATAGTTCTTGACCTTTGAATTCCTATAATGAGCATGACAAGGATTTCAAATCAAGGCTCTAAATTAATAGATCTTGACATTTAAATTCCTATAATGAATATGACAAGGATTTCAAATCAAGATTCTAAATTAATAGATCTTGACCTTTGAATTCCTATAATGAATATGACAAGGATTTCAAATCAAGATTCTAAATTAATAGATCTTGACCTTTGAATTCCTATAATGAGCATGACAAGGATTTCAAATCAAGACTCTAAATTAATAGGTCTTGACATTTGAATTCCTATAATGAATATGACAAGGACTTTAGATCAAAGATACCAATCTTTGCCTCTAAATCCTATAATGAATATGACAAGAAATTCATATCAAAGATACTGAAAATACAGATCTTTGCCTCCGAATTTCTATAATGATCTCTGTGTGAGAATTTCTGATCAAGGATACTAAGAATACAGATCCTTGCCTCTGAAATCCTTAAATGCATATGTGTGAGAATTTAATCCGGTTTCTAAAATTATAGAATTCCGATTCAAATTCTTTGACTCGATATCTAATCTTAGTAAAATGTCCCTAAGATCTTTCAAGCTTAATGTAGACTTAATGCTCACTTAAGTTACTTAGCTCCTAAGTTCCTCAAGCCTATAGCACTTAGTCCTATTGGGTAGCTTAGGTTATAGTCTAGGTCATTAAACATTGGGTTTTTCCTAGTTCTCTACAACCTTGGCTCTGATACCAACCTGTCACACTCCTGCGCCGCGTGCGGAATCCACGGCGCGGTGACGTATGAACAGTTGAATCCTGCACAAGTATTGAATAAGAACAACCACAATGGATTACTACATTTCATAATGTTGAGACAGTTGTTTAGTTACAGACAATCTATCTACCAAAAGAAAGACAACTATAGACCCAAAATATAGTTTACAAAATAAGACTTCAAACAAGACAATTAAACAATTAGGATTTAGTGTGTTTCTAATCCATCCTAGCATGTTTCTTCATCTTGTTCTATCTTAGTATGGTCTCCTTAGTTGTCTCTGAGAATGTCTTAAACCTGATTACCTGAAACACGTGAAAAGTAACTGTCAACTACAGACGTAGTTGGTGAGAACAATAGGTTTAATCATTTGTAAACATGAGTATATGATATAAGGCGTAGGTAAGTTAAAACAACATAAGATTCACACGGATGAGCTGCAACCCAAACTAACATCAAGTAAGAAAATGAGTGTAAACAGTCCAATCACTGTTCGCACGAAAACCAACATATAATATCAAGTCCAAACCACGTTTGGAGTTAGATTATGTATAGCAATTTTGACGAAAACATATGTAACCGAAATCCGCAGTTAGTTTATAAAACAAATTTAAAAGCTAACTGCAGCAATCGGCCTGCCCCAATGTGTGTGTCCGCTTTCCCTTGTTGTGATCACCCAGTACTAACGCTAATGAATATGATACTTGATGCTTTTACAAGTTTGTTTACAACAATAGACACCATGTTTCTGAACCTTACTTTAACAGGATGTGTTAATGCCTTATTTGATAACATGAATTGAAAACCTAGATTTAATTCCACGAATTAAATCCTTTGTTTTGAATACCATGAAATGAATCTGTTGATTTGAATACCATGAAATGAACCACTTGATTTGAATACCATGAAATGAACCACTTGATTTGAATACCATGATGTGAACCACTTGATTTGAATACCATGATGTGAACCATTTGATTTGAATACCATGAAATAGTGACCTTGTGTAACAACAAGGTTTATAACAAAAGAGTTTATAAAATCATTTATTTAAAAGTGTTTATCCTTCATAAATACATTTGAGTAAATCTGTTACAAAACAGTTCACAAATCCTTTATAAAACCTTTTTAGTGAAAAGAGTTTAATAGTTGATAATTCCTTTAAAACAGTTGATGAATCCCTAGGATTCGTAAAATGAATCCCATAATATTTATAGGAATACACACACCTTGTGTAATGAAATATGATTGCAAACGATTGGTTTGATCACGTGTTCCAAGTTATAAAACAGTAAAAGAGGGGCTAAAGTTCTCACCTGTCTGCAGTAGACTCTGAACTAAAACAGATAGCAAGTAGCAAACAGGACTTCTAATTGATTCCTATAACATTGTAATCATACATAAGATATAGGATTTATAATTGTATAGACTTTGATTCATTGATTGACTTGTGTTCTCTTGAACTTGATTAACTCTTGATTACTTGATCTCATGATTATGATTGTTGTGAAATCTTGAATGTTATGATTTGAATCAATTGAATGATCATGGGTCAATGAAACATATGAAATGTTCTTTTGTGTTCAAACTTGTTGGTACACATCACATGTGTTTGAGAAATTGATTAACCTTTGATAAACATGAAATGTATGAATATGTTTAAGTGTTTTAGACTCTTGCGATTATGAATTGATCTCATCATTATTTTAGGTAAATCTTAACCCAACTAAGTCAATTCATAATCATTTTGCATTGTAAGCCACACCATGGGCCATTTAAGTTACAATGGGCCAATTAAATATGGTGTTGGGCCAAGTGAATGTGTTGTTGGCGCAACAACTTGTATATAGGCCTCGTAACGCGCCCAAGCTAATATCGAGCTAATTAGGATCATAATGAGCCGTATGGGCTTGGATTGGGCCTAAGGGATTTGAGTTGGGCTAAGAAATGTTTAGGTAGGCCATGTAAGGTTCCAAAGTGACATTGGGCCACTTAAGATCAAAACGAGTCTATATAACTCAATTGGGCTTAGTTTATGTCTATGGGCCACTTGCTAATGGAATTGGGCCTTGTAGCATTGAGTTGGGCCAGATATAATTGAATTGGGCTTATTCTAATGTGGGCCGAGATAATACAATTGATTGGGCCAAGGTACACAAAGGAAATTGCATGTTGTTGGCTCTGTTACCACCCTTGGCAGCGAACCTTTTTGGTTTTCTGGCCTAAGGTTCGCCCATGCAACCTATGCATGGGTTCGCCACATTGGGAATGGTTCGTGACCCTCCCAGGGTTCGTGAGGCTAATCATGCAACAAGGTTCGTTCATAGGTTCGACAACTAGGGTTCGCGAGTCAAGCATGAGGGTTCGGCAATTGTTCATCCTCATGAAGGTTCGTTCCTGCAAGCAAATGGTTTGCAAGGGTCCTCTGGTCACCTGTTGGTTCGGCTAATGAAGCTGGAGGTCCAAGGGTTCGCTAATCAGAATGGGTTCGGCTACAACCCTAATGCTCACTATGGTTCGCGGCTGACTCAACAGATTCGTGGCATTATAATGGTTCGTCGAGGGAGGTTCCTGAGCAGCATGGTTCGCCTGATGATGCAGATGCAAGTTCGCTGAGCTAGTGAGGGTTCGCCATACTCAAGAAGGTTCGGCCGGGAAACCCTAATAGTTCGGCCACCTTAACAGGTTCGGCCGAGGTTACCTCCCCACACGAACCCTGTGGGAGCATCATCATCACCATCGAACCACCGTCTCCAGACCAAGATCTAAGTCCTCCTAGCCTCGAGAAAGATTGCTACATGTGCGAGACTCGAGACATGGTGCAATAGATCCGGTTATGTATGTGTTTAACAAACCCACAAACGAAAACCCTAATCTCGTGATGATTCAAGCTTCAATACCTCGTATTTGGCTGGATGATTCTACGAAATTCTTGTACTTTCGTGTAGAGGATGTCAAGGGCTTCACGTGGACACCAAGAATGACGAATTCCGTTGAGAAATGAGCGAGTTACGAACGTTTAAAGTTGGTTTTCTAGAGAGAGAGTGGCTTGAACGAAAATTTAGAGAGAGAAAGTGTTGTAGGTGAAATAAATGAAGTTTTAAGCCTTGTTCAAGGCTTTTATGGTCCGGGTGGTGTTCCGGTCCTGTTTCGGTCGCTCGGTTCGCGTTTCCGGAACGTAACGCGTATTTTGCGCGGTTTTAAATAAAAAGAGTTGTTAAACTCATTAAAATGATGAGTTTCAAAATTGTAAAAATATAAAATAATTAATATAATTATTTTTACTCTTCGTGTGTTGCCAGATCGTTAAACATTCACAATTACGTGTATACCCGCAATCGCGTACGTTTTTCGATCGTAAAAATTATTTAAAGTCGTTTAATCATAATTATAAGTTCAACATTCGTATCATTATGGATCGTCACCCATAACTATACTCAGTCTTGCTTACGTATTATGATTCTTGTTGAATTAATTGTCATAATATTCGTCTTAACACTACGCACCAACACTATCCTGTTACACCGAACGCAGTATATATATAGGGCTCACTCTCGCTGCCCACCACTGTTTCGATATAACACAATACTGTTCTTGCCTAGTGAACTCGACTGTAAATAAATAATACATACTTGTTAAATAATAAAGATTCTAACACACAAGCACATAATGAACACATGATTCACATTGACTGACTGAACATGGACACACACTGTTCTAACACTGTTTACGACTATCATGACTAAATGTACAAATGTTACAATCTCCTACACCGTGGTTGTGTACACCATTTGATTTCAGACTCATGGAAGCTCGTATATCGGTTGTCACATGTAATCCTCTCGGATCGGGAGAAAATGAGCAGATTTGGTGAGTCGGTCGACAATCACCCAATTTGAATCGTAACCCCATGGTGTTCTTGTTAACATGGTTATGAAATCCATGGAAATTTGTTCCTATTTCCATTGAGTTATTTTAGGTTGCTGCAGGAGACCCGAGAATTTCTGATGTTCTGCTTTCACTTTTGAACATGTGAGACGCTTCCCAACATACAGGGCTATGTCTTTCATCATCCCGGGCCACCAATAAGAGATTCTCAAATAATGATACATCTTATCGACTCCTGGATGAATCAAATATCGCGACTTATGTGCCTCATCATAGATGACTGTGCGTAATTGCTTTGACATTGGAATCCATATGCAACCGTTGAAGTATTGAACCCCATCTGATCAAGGTTCTAGTTTACCTTCAACCCCGCAATCTACCTATGTCTTCAGGTGATTGTTGATCACCACCTGTTGCTAAGCAATATGAATCAAATCTTTCAAGTTTGGTTGTGTATTGATCTCCATGGATCTAACATGTACTGGTTTGACTGGTTCCTTGTCACTAAGACCATTCGGCACCACGTTGGCTTTACCCGGTTAATAGCGAGTCTCACAATCGTAATTAGTTAACACTCAACACAACGCTGTTGTCTTATGTTGAGCTCTTTTTGATTGAGAATGTGCTGCAGGCTCTTGTGGTCTGTGTAAATGACACATTTTGTACCATAAAGGTAGTGTCTCCAAATCATCAAAGCAAAGACCACAGCCCCTAACTCAAGGTCATGAGTAGTGTAGTTCCTCTCGTAAACTTTAAGTTGTCTTGAAGCATACGCAATAACATTGTCTTCTGGAAGGCCTAAATAGGGAGTTGCATAACTTCTATTAGAGAAGTTGAAATGCATCTTCTTGCATCTGCCCCCATATAAACGCTTGACTTTATAGGATCAAGGTCGTGAATGGCAAGGCAGTCTTTGAAAAGTTTGCGATGAACCTTCGATAATAACCTGCAAGACCCAGAAATGAACAGATCTCGGTTGACGGTTGGGGTAGATGGGGTAGTCAAGTTCTTAATTGCTTCAATCTTCGCTGGATCTACATGTATCCCATCCTTATTGATGAAATGACCTAAGAAATGAACCTCCTTTAACCAGAATTCAAATTTTTAGAATTTGGCATAAAGTTGTTCAGTTCTTAATAGTTCTTAGATCTTCCTCAAATGACTCTCATGTTCCTATTCAGTCTTGGAATAGATCAATGTATCATCAATAAAGAATATAACAAACTGATCTAAGTAAGGCCTACAGACTCGATTTATCAAGTCCATGAACACTGCCGGTGCGTTAGTCAGCCCAAAAGGCATAACAACGAACTCGTAGTGTCCATATCGAGTCCTAAACGCAGTCCTAGGTATATCCTCATCATTTACTCTTAACTTATGATACCTGGATCGCAAATCAATCTTAGAGAAGCAAGTTGCTTCCTGTAACTAATTAAACAAATCATCGATCCTGGGTAGAGGATATATGTTCTTGATGGTGAATTTGTTTAATTCACGATAATCAATGCACATGCGGAATGAATCGTCTTTCTTCTTGAAAAAGAGAACTAGAGCTCTCCAAAGTGAGTAGCTCGTTCTAATGAACTCTTTGTCTAAAAGTTCTTGAAGTTGACTCGACAATTCTTGGATCTCAAACGGTGCTAATCGATAAGGAGATTTCACCACTGGATTTGCTCCAGGGATGAGATCTATGCGGAACTCCACTTGTCGGACTGGTGGTAGTCCCGAAAGTCTTTTGGAAACACCTCTGGGTAGTCTCTGATGACCGGTACATCTTTAGTCGTCTAATTCTCCGGTTTCTTCTCCACTACATATGGCAAGAAAGCACATTATTTCTTTTTCAGGTACCTTTGTGCCTTAATGCATGACACTATCTTCAATTCCCGACAGGGCTTCTCGCTTTACACTCTCATCGTTTTGCCGGAAGATAGAGGAATACGTAGAAGTTTCTCCGAACAGACTACTTTGACGTTATAATTTGATAACGAACACATTCCAATGACGACCTCAAAACTTCCAAGTGTCATTGGAATGAGATAGACGATAAACGATTTATCATTTAGCATAAGTTCACAACCACAAATTACTGAGTTTACAAGAATGTTCTTACCATCAGCTACTTCTACCGTAAAAGGAGTAGTAAGTACGGATGGTTGTATATCAAGTAAATATGCAATGGCAGTAGAGAAAAAACTCTTATCAACCCCAGTATCAAACAATATAGAAACATAATGGTTGATAAATGGAAATGTACCTGTAATGGCTGCCGGCTCTTCGTGTGCTTCAGTAGCTCCAATGACGAAAGCACGAGCACTGGCAGTAGCATCAGTGTTGTTGAGAGGAGGGCACTGGTTCTTGAAATGCCCTTCTGCCCCCCAGTTATAGCAAGCAATCATTGAATGGCTTCTGAAGCAATGGTTGTCTTCCGAAAGGATCATAGTCAGCTAATGTCTCCCAATGTAGAGAAGATCAGCGATAGTTCTTCTTGGCGAATCTTCCGTTGTTGATGTTCCGATGCTGAAGCAGTTCTTCATTCGGAAGAGAGTGTTTTCAGAAGAGAAGTATTTGCGGTTGGTCAATCCGTGGTTTATTCCTTGGTCTGGTCTCAGTGGTTTTGCTCATCAGTACTTATTTTCCAACAATCTCCCTCTGGACTGATGAAGCGAAAACTATTTATTTTTGTCTAAGAGCGAGGCTAATTTTATTTCTGAGAGCCCGCACATAGTTCGGAACTTCATATTTTGTATCAGCATTATCCAGATTCATATGTTGCAGTTCCTTCAGATCATTATTTGGTAGATTGAGAATTTTGTCCCATTATGAGAAGAAGGATCTTGAACCATTTTATCTCTCAATGATCATGCTCTTGGAGACAGAGTCATAGAACCATCTTTTTATTCTAGTTCTGGAATTTTTGATCTGAGGAGGTTGGGATTTAGAAGATGGACCCAAAGGGAGAGGAGCTCCAGCAGGCCAGTGAATTATTTCTCTTCTTTTTACTAGATCATTTGGTTCAAGTACCTTCTTTACTACAGCATGCTGACAAGGCTCGTAGTGCATTAGAAGATCCAGAAGAATTTCCTTTTCAACTTCAACCCAAGGTCTGTAGTTGACAGTATATGGAGATTCTACAGACCCAACACCTAGGCTTCCCATTGGTGCATTGAGCAGATGACCAAGCAATATGCTTGGATTGGCATCCTTGAGCTGGGACACAATAGTGGGGGAGGGTGATATGGCTTCTTTCCAAAGCTTAGGATGATCACTGTTCTCTCTTTTGAATTTTGACCATTCATCAAATGGAACATCATCTCTCCATCTTGTTATAGTGTTCTTTGGTCTCCACTGAGTTGGGATGAGGATGTATTTTATTATTCTTCTTTTCTCAAGGGTCTCTTTCTTCTTGATATATGCCTTTATTCTTTTGGACATAACCTCAGCTTCATTTTCAAGGCTTGTGATATCCCAGTTGCTGAAGGTTTCAACTTTGTACTTACCTTCACCCAGCAGAAACTTGATCAGTTGCTCCCTCTTAGCCTGATAGGCTTTATTTTGCTGCTGATCCATCAAGGCAATTTGTTCCTGATAGGTTTTGGCCAGGTCATCTCCTAAGAAACCAGTGGCTTCTAGACCAGCTAGGATCTTATTTTCATTTTCAATTTCTTTATGCTTTGTCTCTTAAAGGTCTTCATCATCAGGGAATATTCTTACAGGGGAATATGATTCCTTCAGCAGAGAAGTTTGTGATTTTGCAGCATCTGCTGACTTTATTGATGAGGGAGCTATGGTAGTTTTGGGTAAGTCAGACTCATCATCATCAGCCAATATAAGCCTTCTCTTTCTTGGAATAAGAGAGGCAATAGGCTGATCATCATATAAGTCTGAGCATGGTTCTAGAATAGGGGTTAAAGGTTCCTTGGATTTTTCTGTGGGGGTTTTGGATTTTCTGGCCACACTCTTTTGTCTTACGGAGAAAGACTGAGTGATTATGGGAGCTGGTTTTTGGCCAATTTTGGATGCATTAAGAGTAGTAGGAAGGGAGGTATGTGAGGATAGTTCTAGAAAGGTTTGAGAAGCAGAATTTGGAGAAAGGGTAGGTGAGTTTTCTTTATTTGTATGTACAGGTGAAGAAGGGATAGATATGGTGGGAGAAATCTGTTTGTGGAAGATTGGTTATGTTCAGATTAGACAGAGCTAGTTGGAATTGGTATATGCTGAGTGGTTGAGGCAAAGGAAGGGGCCGTGGTTGCGGGTTTTATTGGCTCAGTGGTGAGGAAATCTTTTGTAAAGTTAGTAAACATGTTGGTGAGCTAGGCATTAAGAAGTGGGTTCAACACTTCTTGAAAAGCTTGGCTTGAGAAGGTAGGTGTAGTGGAAGTAGGTGGAATGTGTGGGGTACCTTCAAGTGAAGGTGACTGCATTGGGGTTGCAGGACTTGGTTATTCAACAATGTTGTGACTAACTCAGTGTGTTTCGCCACATCAGCCTGAATATGAGCAATAGAATCCGTCAACTCCTTTAATTTAAGATTTGATTCGTCCATCCTTTTATGGATATCATCTAAATCCCTGACTGGCAAGTCAGTTTTAGCTTGACCTGAGTCCATCTCAGGAATGTCATGGACCCCTTTTTCTTGGTTCTTGGGATTTCTAGCCTAAGTTTCAAGAACTTCATGGGCTGTTGCCATACCTTGAGTCTTATTACCTGATCCATCCAGATGAGGCCCCATTGGGCTCTCATGTGAGGTGGATGCTCTAGATATATGATCATAATGTCTCGATGGACTGGACACCATGATCTCATCCTCTCCTCCATGCGTAGGAGATTGATTAGTTTGAGAAAAGGTTTAATGTGGATGTTCCTCAATTGGTGAAGGGTGAGGAGAACCAGTTTGCTCAAATGTAGAATCAATCTCATGGAGGACATGGGTAATAGAGTAAAGGGCATGGTGTGGAGAAGAAGCAGAGGTGTCCTTAGGAGAGTGGACTGCCATCTGAGTGTCAAGTAACACTTTAGTGGTTTGTAAGGTGTCCCTTTGGAGTACAACATCATCCTGTTGAGGGGATTGATGAGGAGCTAGATGGGGTGGAGATGCTTATTTCATTTGTGAGGATGGAACAGATGTATCTGTCTGTCCAGTGGGGATAGAGACATGTTCATGGATCTCATCTTCCTGAACATTCTTTTTGGACTTTTTGGGTTTAGAGGCTTTGGTAGATGTTTTCCTTTTGGCTGGTACCTTTACATGTGTGGAAGAAGGGGTGGATGTGGGTTCACCAAGGATGATTGTATCCTCAGTTTCATCCACGTGTTTTGCACCAGTGTTCAACCTGGTGAACACTTGTTTGTCGATGCTCTTCATAGTAGAGAGAGGAGCAACATGACAAGCATTATTGAGTTCAGCAAAAAGACAAGCCATTACAAACCTAGGATATAATAAAAATTTGGGGCTCTTTTGGTGATGTACCAAATGATCAAAAATTATTTCTGACAAGTTGACTTTTTTGTTGGACAGAACATCATACATGACATATTGCATGTCATGCGGAATTTCTCCCCAACTAGTCGTCTTTTGAGAAAGACATTGTAAAATCGTGTGATAGAGAAACTTGTACTTAGGGTAGAAGAAAGCTTTGTACAAGGTCATGTTTTTCAGGTCACCCTGATAATCACACTAAAAAAAACATTATGTAGGAGTTTTAAAGAAACAGTGGTAGGTGCCTCGGTGTCGTTTAGATTTAGGGCAACACCTATTTTGGAGGGGTGAGGGTGACTTGTTGACCAGCGACCACTGAAGCGATCCTTTCAACAGAGTCATCGTTCGACACCAAGGTCGAGTTTGCCCAAAACTGGTTTAGAGCAACTTCAGAGATAGGAGGATTAATGATGAGAGAATTATGAGGGTACTCATAAGAGTTAACAAGGTAGGCTCCGAGATGTTCAGATGATGAATGAATATCAGTTACAAATGAGTGCGGTTTCAATACAGAAAACCACTACTACTTATAACTTATCGAGATTTTTACCTTAGGGTTTTTAACCGTTGGACAAATCTTTGAGCAAGAGAGAGAAAGACAAAGGACAAATGAGTACGTTCATGCACACCCTGATGTACAGAAAAAGCTTTGTTAGGAATGAAGCTGGTCCGATGCCGTTACACCATCATCATGAGCATCAAGCTCAGACGAAATCAGTGTAAGTGCGTCGTGCTAGGCGACATGTCTGTAAAGGAATTGTCCTTCGCCCTATGCAACATTCTGAAATTTTGAATTTGAAAGAAAAGTTTTCTTGATGAAATGAAGATCAGGAGGCTTTTTCAAGTAATTATGGAAGAACTGAAAAAGATAACCACTGATATAAATAAGATCAGTGGTCATTAGAGATGAGAGGGGTAGGATGGTAAAATGTGAAGATATTATCGAGACGTGAGAACAATTAATGAGGTTCAATTCAAATAATTGTAGGGAGTCTGATCTTCTAGAGTGATTAGTGACGGTCAAATCAGGCGTAAGTATCAAGACTTTGATAACTACAGAGAAAATATTTTAACCACAGAAGATATTTTTTAACCTTGGAATAGCCTTATCCTCAGAAGAAATTTAACCACTGATCCTATCCGTGTTTTGGGGTAACCACTAAGAGAAACCGAGGTTGCTTTATCAGTGGTTTATCAAATATCCGCTGTTAGGACAATTCTTGAGAATTATCCTTTTATATATTTATTGTAAGGTTTAAGAAACATATTTTTAACCATAACTATTTATTAGTCTCATATTTATCATTCCTAATTTGGAAACAAACTTAGAAAATGTTGAAGAGTCCAAAGGTTGAAGAGTTCAAAGGTTTGGTAAATATGTCCGCTATTTGGTCACTAGTAGAAACATGTTCTGGGACAATTAGTCCCTTTTCAAAAAGTCCCTACTGAAGTGATGCCTTATCTCTATGTGTTTGGTTTTAGAGTGATAGACATGATTCTTTATTATATTTTGGCAGCTTCGTTGTCTATTAAGAGAAGTGGTTTTAGTTCCGTTATTCCAAAATCCAACAGTTGATATTGTAAATAAAGGATTTGGGCAGTGCAATGAGCTACTGCAATGTACTAGGCTTCAACAATTGAATTTGACACTGAAGTTTGCTTTTTGCTTTGCCATGACACTAAGCAATTTGCAAAGAATTGGCATCCTCCCGAAATAGACTTTCTGTGAGCGAGCATCCAGCATAATCACTGTCTGAAAAACCAACAAGCTTACAAGTTTGATTAGCAGGATACCAAATGCCTAGCACAGGAGTGCCATTAAGATATTTGAGTATCCTTTTCACAAATGATAAATGAGATTGTTTAGGGGAAGACTGGTATCTTGCACAGACACATGTTGCGTACATGATGTCTGGCCTTGATGCAGTAAGATATATCAAAGATCCAATCACGCGCCTGTAGAGGGTTTGATCTACAGGTTCACCATTTTCATCTGGACTTGTTCCATGTGTGGTTGCCATGGGGGTAGAAACTATTTTACAATCATTCATTTCAAATTTATTTAGAAGATCCTTTACATATTTAGATTGATGAATGAAAGTCCCATTAGGAGTTTGTTTGACTTGGAGTCCCAAAAGTGTTTTTAGTTCACTTAAAGCGTTCATTTCAAACTTGGAAGACATTAATTTTGAAAATTGTTCACACAAGGAAGGTTTTGTTGATCCAAAAATGATGTCATCGACATAGATTTCGACCAACAAAAGTTCTTTGTCTACCCTCTTGATGAACAAGGTCTTATCAATGGTTCCTTGAAAAAATTTATTTGAAAGAAGAAACTGAGAAAGAATGTCATACCATGCTTTAGGTGCCTGTTTCAGACCATAAAGTGCTTTGTCTAGTTTGTACACCCAATCAGGTTGATGAACATCATCAAATCCTGAAGGTTGACAGACATAGACTTCCTCCTTTATAGTTCCATACAGGAATGTACTTTTTATATCCATCTGAAATACCTTTATGTTGTGGGATATAAAAAATGCTAGGAAGAGTCTAATGGCTTCTAATCTGGCCACAGGGGCAAAGGTTTCATCATAATTGATATCTTCTTTTTGGCAGTACCCTTGTACCACCAATATGGCTTTATTCTTGATTACAATTCCTTTGTCATCTGTTTTACTTCTAAATACCCATCTAGTTCCTATATGGTATTTTCCTTCAGGCATGAGGCAAAGAGGCCAAACATTTTGCCATTTGAACTGTAAAAGTTCATCTTGCATATCCTCCACCCAATTATTATCTTTAAGAGCTACCTGATACTTGGAGGGCTCAATTTGAAACAAGAAGGCTGCATGAAGGAAAAAGTTTGAAATCTGGCTCTTAGTTTGAACACCCTTACCTAAATCACCTAAGATATGCTCTAGTGGATGATTTATGTTGAAGGGAATGATGTTTAAACAATTATTTGTAGAGACAGCATCGAAAGAAGATGAATTTTCAGTGGGACCGGGAGAGTTTTCCGGTGAGGAAGCATGAAAATGTTCAGGAATATCTACAGGTACATTATCCAAAGCTAGGGATATGGGAGTAGATATTTGTTCATCCTGATCTTGAGGATTTATTTGATAAGAAGGGATCAAGGTAAAGAAGTGAGATACTGAACATTCCTCAAGAGAGGATAGATCTTCAGAGGTTTGACACAACTTTGAAGAAGGAGAAGAGGAAGAGATAGGAGAAGTGTAGGTGAAGCTTTCAAGATCAAAGAGGTCGTCAGGAGCAGATGGGAAAGAGAAAGTTTATGCAGATTCATTGAATTTAACATCAAGGGTTTTCTCAACAATTTTGATCCTGAGATTGAAAGCTTGGTAACCTTTAGAGGTTTGAGAGTATCCAACAAAATATCCAGAGTCAACTTTAGCAGCAAACTTGGACAAAGAGTCTTTTGTATTGAAGATGAAACAAGGATACCCAAAAACTTTGAAGAAAGAAATGAGGGGTTTTATGTTTTGAAAAACTTCATAGGTAGCTTTATTATGTCTCTTCACAATGTGAACTCTGTTTAAGACACAGCAAGTGGTGTTTACTGCCTAAGCCCAGAAGGATAAACATAATCCTGAGTCTACAAGCATGGTTCATGCAGCTTCAATAAATGTCCTATTATTTCTTTCCACAATTCCATTTTGAGCAGGAGTTCTAGGAACCCTATATTGTCTAAGGATTCCTTTAGAGATGCAGAACTTGTGAAGAACATGATTCTTGAATTCTGTACCATTATCACTACAAATTGTCATGACAGGAAGACCCAATTGTCTTTCAAGTTGAGTGATAAGGGCAATTATTTTATCAGTAGTCTCGTCTTTGCTGAAGAGGAAGATGGTCCAGCAAAATCTTGAGTAATAATCCACAACAACTATGTAGTATCTCTTTCTTGCCAAGATGGCTACCTTCACTAGACCAAACAGATCCATATGAAGCAGATGGAGACAGTTAGTTGATTTGGATTCCTCAATAAACTTATGTGATGTTTTATGTTGCTTTCCCTTTAAGCAAGATTCACATTGACCTTCAAAGTGAAATTATTTGGACGACAGTCCTCTTACTAAAGAAAGGGTAGAAATCTTGTGAAGAGTTTGATGGTTAAGGTGACTGAATCTTCTGTTCTAAAGAGCAATTTCCGAAGATGATGCGTTGGTTGTCAAACATGTAGGAGAAGATGTTTGAGAATCAGTAGTCATGTCTACAACATAGACATTTCCACTTCTCTTAGTCGTTAGCAGAGTATGTTGATCAATTAAGATCTTTATTTTTGAATTTATTTCAGGAGAAAGAATTTTACAACTGTCCTTGGTGAAAAATAAACTAAAGTTCTTGTATGCTAATTGAGAAACACTCAAGAGATTAAACTTGTGGTTTTCAACTAAGCTTACATCTTTGAAATGCAGTTTTCCACTAAGGACAAAACCAGACCCTACTATCCAACCCTTTGCATTGTTTCCGAAGGAAACAGATCCTCAATTCTTTGGAATGAAGTTATTTAAAACGGATATGCATCCTGTCATGTGCCTAGAGCCTCCACTGTGCACATACCATAGATGATTTTGGTTTGAAGAAGGTCTCTACACATGAGGATCGAATGCAATAAGTTATATATTGGTCATTATTTATTTTTTGAAGAAATAAGTGAATATTTTTAGAAGTTTATTTGTTTTGCTGCGTGTTATTCATCAACTTTTGCATCATTTGTATCAGTTGTTGCTGATTTTGATGCAAGATGTTGATTTGTGAATCCATGAAAGAAGGGTTCATAGCAGCAGGAAAATATGAAGCAGGAATCACCATGGGATAAGAAGGTGGTGTACCAAGAATGGATGGTCTGGGAGATGTAAGTAGAGGAGAAGATAAGTGAAAGGGTGAATGTGTGTTTGGTGTTGTTGCATTGTTAGCTAATGGTATATTTGCTTTCTTGGACTTCTTCATCTTTTTAGGGGGATTCCCTTTAGATGAAGAAGCCTGTTCAGCTTTTAACTGTTTGCCTTCAGTTTATCTCAAGCTTTCTCCAAAGGAGTTTTTGTCGTGCAATTTTCAGTAAAGTGATTGTATTTGAAACATTTCAGGCAAGCAGGAGATGGTGAAGAGTAGTTAGGGATGAATGGCTTATTGGCCTTCGTTATTGGATAAGGTGGGTTTGGATGAGAAGGAGGGAATTTAATGTTAACCATGGGCCTCTTTCCTTTGTCAAGATAGGCCACAGGGTTATCAGAGGTTTCAAGTAGTGTTGTACCTTCTGAACTTTGAGTATAGCTCATGGCTGGAACAATCACAGTTTATTCAGAAGAATTATTGTTATGATCACTTTCCAGGTATGTCTCTTCCGGTTTTTCCAAGTTAGCATCTGTGGGATATACAAACGTTGGAAACTGTCTAGGTTGATACACTCTGGGAGGTGTGATCTTTATGGCTGCAATTTCATCAGGGAGAAAGGTAGGGGATAGAGGTTCAAAAACAGTTTCATTTATTTTACTGTCAATTGGGGCATAGTCCTCTGGAGGACTAGTGTAATTGTATCTGATTCCAAACTTAGCCTTTCTATGAACTTGCTTTCCCTTAAGCATTTTGAATCCTTTGTAGGATTCGACCCACTTTGTAAGCCCCAAAACTCCCACACGTATGACACGCGCTTTTAAACGACATCAAAGTTTAGGTCCCAGATTTTTCAAACCGACAATTGTAATTAACACCATAACATCCCATTTACATACGACTTTACAAAATAATTGATGTTAATTAAACATTCAATAACAAAAATTACATTTGAGTTATCACCAAAAACCTTTGTTTAACACCAACAAAGAAATAACCCAAAACGTGTTTGATCCGAATCCTTGCAAGGCAATCCGATCACGACCGCTGTTAACCCTTCTGATCACCTGAAAACATGTTAATTAAGTCACCATTAGTTCATTAGAACTAAGTAAGATCACCATGCCCGCCCCCACGAGCTTACATGACCCAAAAAGTCAATTTTGGTCAAATTCTACACTGGGCGTATGGTTTGGGCGTATTTGAGGCGTATCACAGAAAATTTGTGTGGTGGGCGTATCCATAGGCGTATCCCCCGGCGTATGATACTCCAGCACCACCTGAACGACCAATTTTTCTGTTTTTCGCCATCTCGACCCATTCCACTCAAATACGACCATTCCAATACCCCCATAAACATTATATAACACCATATAATCATAATAAATACCTTAATTCACCAAATTATAACCATCATGGTCATAATATCAAACGATTTACTAACGGGTCGTTTGCACCCAAAACTCCTTTGAAATCTTATTCCACAAGATTTCTCAAGTTAAGTAAACCACACCACTTGTGTTTTACTAACTTGATTACACCCAACAAAGGACATTCACACACCATGTGAATAATCCAATGTCATGATCACACCACTTGTGATTCAAAACACCAAATTAAGTCAATTTCAACTATAAGTTCACACACCTTGTGAACTATTTTCATTCAATCACCACACACACAAATAAACACTAAGTCAATCATGGACTAGCATTAAAGCACCATACCAACAACAATCAAGCAACATATATCACCTATTGCTTATTATTGTATATCAACAAACACCAATATCATCAATTCATCATAAAGTCAATCTTCTACAACATATTCATTTATGCATAACACCATTACACATAATAAATAGAAGATTTAGGTGACTTACCTTGTTCCAACACGCTATCCTCTATAACAACTTCCTTCCCGGGTCGTTTGGTGCCACTTACACCTTCACTATCAATTCCTATTATCACAACTAATAGGTTTAATATAAAGTTTGACCATAATTAGTCAAAATACACCAATTCACCCCAATGTCACCATTTTAACTTAATTACTTCCAATTGACCCTTAACCATAACAATTCACCTTTGTTAAGTTCATACACCCACCTATTTCATATCACCATAGGTTTTAAACTAATTTTTAAGTTAATTACCCTACTTGGCATTTCATCAAACACCATGTATGCACAATTTCTTCTCCTAATGATCATTCATCATTAACACATCCATGTAACACCCATTATTTTGTTTAAAAATGATCAATCTCAACATTTTCACCACAAACTACAACAATATAGTAATAATCATCAAATCCCCACCTTTAAACACTAACTTTACACACCATAGTCATCAACTCCATGAAAACCCCATTTCCCCCATTTTCATAACATGTAAATCATGAAAGAAAACAATTAAAAGTTGTTCCTACATGATTATCAACATCATTAACAACATTTAACACTCTCAAAACACCAAATTTGAGAGTTTTACCCATCAAACTCACACCCCCCATGGTGACCCACGAAAATCCCATCAAAACCCCCAAAATTTCATACCTAGATGTAGCTTGATGCAAGAAGAACTCCAATTTATGGTTGCATTAGAGTTTAGACCAAAACCCAAGCACCAATTTGATCAAACTTTGAAGTTTCTTGAGTTTTCTCCTCCTCCCTTCCCTTGGTTCACGTTTCCAGCCAAAACACACACACATGAATGTGAAATGTTGACCAAGTCAACATTAAACCCCTCTTTTAAATCAAGTTTCACCTATTGTCAATTCTAGCCCCTCAATTACTAGTTAAATCAAACTAGTTATAACTAACTAAGTTAAGTTAGTAAACACTCACCATATAATTGTAGCTAACAATTATTATTAGAACACCCACCAAATAATATTTAATATAATTAAATCTTATAAAACACCCTTATATTAAAATAAACACAATTCATACACCAATTATGTTTATTTATAATATTTCCTCAAAATGGGTTGTTACATCAGCAAGCATGGTTCTAGCAGCCTCAATCAATGTTCTATTTTTGCGTTCAGCAACACCATTCATTTGAGGAACGTATGGAGCACTAAATTGTTGCACAATGCCTCTTGCATTACAAAAATTCTCCATGTTGTGATTTTTGAACTCCGTTCCATTATCAGTTCGAAACTGACGAATCTTGAGCTTATAAAGTGATTCAAGTTTGGTAACCAACACTTGAATGCAATCAAACGTTTCAGATTTCTCCTTCAAAAAGAAAACCCAAGAATATCTGGAATACTCATCAGTGATGACAAGACAGTATTGATCTCCAGCAATACTCTTCCGATTCACAGGACCAAACAAATCCATATGGAGAAGCTCAAGAGGAACATTGATTGAATGGAATTTCTTTAATTTGTGAGGCTGCTTAGACTGCTTTCCCTTCTTGCAAGATACACAAATATCAGACAGCTTAAAATTCTTCAAGCTAACTCCCTCAACCAGACTATTATGAACCAAATGATTCATTTTGCGTAAACTCAAATGACCCATCCTCTTATGCCAAAGGACTGAATCTTTTTCAGTTGCCTTTGTCATAAAACATGAAGCTGTGGAGGATGTAGTTGAAGCTGTGGCCATATTGAGAACGTACAAATCTTTCTTTCTTGGAGCAGACATCAAAATCCAATCTTCAGGGATCTTAACACCTTTCTTGAGAATGTTACATTTTGACTCATCAAATAAGACCTTGTACTCTTTGTCACAAATCTGAGAGACTGACAGGAGGTTGTTTTCCAGCTGTTTAACATATCTGACAATATCAAATGAAACTTGTCCATTTGTCAGAATTCCCTCTCCTGTAATAAAACCGCCTTTATCTCCGGCAAAAGCAACATATCCACCCCGAACTGCATTCACATTGGTGAGCAGAGAAATATCACCAGTCATGTGTCTGGAAGCCCCACTATCAACGATCCAGTTGCTGTTAACTCCAGCTTTTGGGGCAACCTGCACAACAAAGAGACAATCAGTTCACTTTGGGAACCCAAGCCTTTACAGTCTTGGGTTGACCCAGAGAGTCTCGGATCCATACATCAATCCATTTTCCATCAGGAAGAGATTCATTTGAAATAGGTGGAACAGAATCCTCAGATGATTTAACTTTCCAAATTGCATTTTTATCAAAAGAGGTTTTCAGATAAATGGATGATGATTTTGCTTGGTTAACTTTAAGCACACTTGGAACATTCAAAGTTTTCAGTTTCTCTTTACCCTTGTCTGAAGTTTTAATCTGAACTGGTTGTTTGGCCTTTGTTTGAACAGGCTTAGGAATAGATTTTACCGGTTTTGGTAAAGCAGAATTTAATTTTCTGAAAGAAACAGCCTTTGGCCTGATCAGATGAGGACAAAATCTCACAATGTGCCCAGACTCACCACATTCAAAACAGACTTTGTCACCTTTTTTGTGAAAATGTTTTAAATCAGAAAATGGTTTTCTATTCGATTTAAAAGCATTTGTTTTCTGACTATCTAGATCAAAGCCCAAACCCTTTGTCCCTTTGTTACCAACAAAAGCTGATTTGGTAACACACTTAGCTTCATATTCTTGTGAAGCTTTAACAAAGCACAATTCTTTGTAAATCTTTGAGTTGCAGATTGGGTCACCTTTCATGACAACAGGAGTTTGATTTTGAGGAGTACTATACTTAGGTGAATAATCTGATTCATCCTCGGAATCTGAGACCCAATCTTCAACAACTCCATCCACCCGAGATTCCTCAGTCTTTGATGAAATCTGATTTGTACTCAGATCAACTGGATCTATTACTAACGGAGTAGTAACTTGAAAATCCTTAACATCTTTGTCATTTGGTGTATTGACAAAGGTGTTGAGAATAGGTGGGGGACAATTTTGATAGTTAACCTTTTCCTTCCCATGTTGATCAGTACCCCTACTGATCATGTGCTCAATAATATAAGATGAGCTTTCATAGCTCTTGAGCTTCTGACCCAAGGTCTCATAGTCAATCTCGACTATGGCTAACTTTTTCTTAATCTCATTAATGGTATTGAGATAAGAAGTGATAGCATCTTTCTTATTCAGCACTGCAATCTCGGCTTCATGCAATTGTCTGTTTAAAAGATCAATTTTAGCTTGAAAATCTTTTTCATTAGATTTTAAAATTTTGTTAGCTTCAATGCATAAGTCGAGATCGTTCATCAAAGCACTTTTATGTGTCTGATAAGCAAGGACCTTACTTCTAAGATCAACACAATTAAAACACTCTGAATGTGAAGATGAACAATCAGTGTATACCTGCTCTGACTCTGATGAAGCAGAAGAGTTTACCATCAAAGCAAATTGAGTAGAGGAGTCATTAGCTTCAGCATCAGAATCTTGAGTGTCTGAATCTGTCATGCTATCTGATTCTGAATGTGAGACTTTATCATCATTCACCATTGAGTCTTCCCGAATGCTGTCCTCACTTTGATCTTCAGATTGTTGAATCTCAGCAACACAAGCTTTATCTTGTTCTTCTTTATCAGCATTGAATCTGAAATCCCAGTTCACCCCTTCATCCTGTTGAACCATTAAAGCTTTACTTGCAGAGGATGAAGATCCAGCTTGAGAAGGAGAATCAATGGGAACTAATCTCCTTTCTGGATTGGCAGTGGAGGATTTCTGATGCTGGAATGGATTCTTGTTGCCTGCTTTCTTCGGCTGTTTGCACTGCCTGGCAAAATGACCCTTCTCACCACAGTTGTAGCATGTCACAGATGCCATATCAAATCCAAACTTAGACTCCTTGTTTAGATTGATATCCTTCCCAGTCGTCTTCACAAACTCCTTAGCTCTTCTAACCGCACTTGCCAACGCCCACATAATGTCAATTCGTTCCATGTCATTAGGATCAATCTGAGAGTAGTCATCATTGGTCAAATAGGGATTGACGATCTGACCAGCAACTAATCCATCATATGAGCTAACCAATGTAGACAAAAGACCCATATGCTCTTTTGCAATCTCCACGGTGACCTTGTCGAAATTTTCTGTTTTCAGACTGGCGGTAGGCTGATGATGCTCTATTTGTGAACTGGTTGAAGATGATTGACTGAAATGAATCTGAGCGGTAGATGGAGCCTCAGATGTCTTAGAAACAAAAGCAGTCTTTAGAGGAGCATGAGTATTGGATTTATCTACTGTGGGAGTGGAATAGTATAAGGAGGGGTCCTGAACTTGAACAACTCTCTTGGCTTTCCATTTGTTTTCTATCTCCTGCTCTTTCAGCTTCTGGATAAAATCATTGATATCCATATGTGCCAACATCTGGTTCTGCTTGAGTACCATCAAGAATGACTCCCACTTTGGAGGTAGAGCATCTGCCAAACACTGGATCTTTTCCTGAGTTGTTGTCTTGACTTCATGATTGAATAACTCACTCAAAAGATGATAAAATCTAGCAATCAGCTCATCCAGTGACTCATTTCCCACATACATGAAGCTATTGAATTCCTTTCTCAGTGCCTTTGACTTGATACTCTTCAAAGGATCATTACCCTCATATCTTTGTTGCAGTGCATCCCACAGTAGCTTAGCAGAAGTGAATTGTCTAAACTGATGGAAAATATCAGTAGCAATGGACTGTGACAAAATAGCATAAGCTTTCTTCTCATAATCATACAGCTTCCTTTGAGGCTCAGTCATCCGTGTGACTAGCATAGGAGTTCCATCTTCATTCAGAGGCCTCAGATAACCTCCTTCAATCATCATCCATAGATTTGTATCCACCCCATTAATGTGAATCTCAAACCGATACTTCCAGTGAGGTTAATCGTCTAAGGTTAGTAACTTGGGAGCTTTATTGGAGTTCCCCGTCTCATTCTCTGTCAACAACAATGTCTGAATACGATGGTTCTGATTTGCCATGAGAGCTAAATCCTCCATTTAATCAAAAATGATAAAATTCAACACTTAGAAAAATTTCAGAATTACTGCCGAATGAGATGATTTGGGCGAATGTCGGGGACCGAATGAACTAAAATTGGCGAATGAAGGCAGAGTATGACAACTGTCGAATGAGATGATCGAATGACCTATTCGGCGAATGACTGATAGAATGAGGACTTTCGCAGAATGAGATTGGAGAATGAGGCTATTCGGCGAGTGACAAGAGCGAAGGAGCTATTCACCGAATGACTGGTCGAAAGAAGGCTATTCGCCGAATGAGGGCTGATTCGGCCTAACTTATTCGGCCGCAATAGACATTCGGCCGATCTGGGTTTTCAGCAACGAAAATCGTGATAACTTGCGATTTTGACCAAATCTATGCACCAAATTTGGTACAGAAGTTCAAGACATGATAATCAACCAATTGGGAAAAAGTTTTGACAAAAACACCACAAAAACCCACAAATTTTCAATGAAATAGTAACTTGAAGAGCAAGAAACTTAGGGTTTTTGACAGTTACAAAAATCAGGGTTTTCAAAACTTTAGATCTGATGATTTAGAGTGGAAATCGAGTAGAATCAAGAGCCAAGGCTCTGATACCACTTTGTAGGACCGATTTGGAGCTCGGAAACAATCCGATTCCAATGTAAATCTACCCGACAGCCTCTGGAATAGTGCGGAATCCTATTCCAGGGTTTTCCAATCGAAATCAACAGGAACCGTGGTGATCCGAAGTTGTAGGAACGACTTGGAATCAACAATCGAACACCACGGGTTGAGAATCAAAGTTGGACGATCAATGGCCGCTCTAATCTCCTAGGGTTTGACTCTGGTATCTCAGGGAAGAAGGAGGGCTCTTAGAAAGTTAGAGTTGAAATGATTTGAACTTGTATATATAGGCTGCAGTCATTCGGCCGAATGAGTGGCCGAAGCATCTCATTCGGCGAATGACCTCGCTCGAATGAGCTATCAATCGAATGATTCATTCGGCGAATGACTCATTCTATCGCTAGCCATTCGCTGGTTTCATCATTCGGCGAATGACTTCATTCTAGAGTCATTCGCCCGAATTTGAAGTAGTCATACTCAACTATAATTTTAATCAAATCAACTAATCAAATAATCAGTAATAAACATTAAGAATTATATAAAAAGACATCTTCCATTAATAATTTGAACATTACATGATTAGAGTTTACAAAACCGAACTAGGGACATTACATGTATCAACAGCTTGGACGAATGAACCCCTTGTCAGTTAGTTTTTGTAGTTGACTCGCCAATTCTTGCAACTCTGAAGGTGCAAGTCTGTAAGGAGCTTTGGCGACAGGGTTCGCACCCGGCAAGTCGTCTGGAAATACATCAGGAAAATCTCTGATTACAGGAACATCTTCAATCCTCTTCTCTTTCTCTTTCTTCTCCACAATGTGTGCTAAGAATGCTATACACTTCTTCCTAAGGTACTTGTGTGCTTTAGTGCAGGACACTAGCTTAAGACCTTTACTAGAAGTTTCCCCAAAAACTCTCAAAGTTTCAGCCGAAGGCAAGGGAATACGAATGTATTTTTCATGACAAACAATCTTCTCTTTGTGGGTGGCTAACCAATCCATGCCTATGATAACATCAAAGCTACCAAGATGCATAGGTATAAGATCAATTGGGAAAACATGATCACTTAAGTTCATAGTACATCCAATAATAACAGTGTCAATATCGATAATGTTTCCGTCAGCCACCTCCACGTTAAACGGTTTATCTAAACGTGTACGTGTTCTACCAAGCATGCATTCAAACTCATATGAAACGAAACTCCTATCAGCACCAGAATCAAATAAAACAGATGCATAAGAGTTGTTGATCAGAAATGTACCATTGACCACGTCCTGGTTGGCTTTAGCCGCAGGAGCATTCAGTTGGAAAGCTCTGCCTCTCGCCACCCTTTGATTATTTCCAGTCAATCTGGGGCACTGGTTTCTAAAATGACCCACTTCAACACACTCGTAATAGGCTCTTGTCTATACAGGTACCTGGTGAACTGGTACAGCAGGAATAGGTTGAGCTTGCAGAGCGGGCAGTGCAAGCGGAGCAGGTTGCATCCTCTGTGCTTGCGGTGCACTCCGAAAAACGTTAGCAAAATGGTCGTACTTGCCACAGTTGTTGCAGACACGACACGGCAAGTTAGGCATGTGGTGATATCTGCAAGTATTGCATTGCGGAACAGTCCCAAAATTCCTAGTGTTGGAATTATTGGAGGACTGTTGAGTGACTGGAGTGATAATAGTATAACTCCTAGCCTTCCGCTTCATGTTGCTGCTTTTTGATGAACTAGCAGCTTCGGTCTTGACTTCGGTCTTAGTTTCCTTGGCAACAGTCTTCACCTCAATCTTCTTGGTTCCCTTTCTCGTGAGTGTTCCAGCCTTAACATGATTATCGGTGAATGTAGCAGATAGACGGATTGCAGCCTCCATTGTTTTAGGGTTGCTTCCGTAAACAGTGTCCTGAATCTGCATAGGCAAACTGCCTGTATACTTCTCAATAGCTCTCTTCAACGGGGTCACCAGATGAGGCACCAATAAACTATACTCATGAAAGCGGGTATTGTAGATAACATTCTCCCCACTATCTTGTTTGAGTTGCCAGAACTCAGTCTCCAGTTTCCTCATCTCACTGCGAGGACAGAATTCAGTGGTCATCAGGTTTTTGACTTCAGTCCAAGTTAGTGCTAGGGCAGTATCAACTCCCCTAGTTCGTTTTTCCCCATTCCACAAAGTTAGTGCTCTCTTTTGGAAAACACTAGTGGCATAACGAACTTTCAGGTTCTCGGGGCAATCACTGTTGATGAAGGTATTCTCCATGCTCTCAAACCACTGTAGTAGACCAGTGGCGGTTTTAGAACCTGTAAACTTCAGTGGATTACAGGAGTTGAAGTGTTTGAATGTGCAAGCTGGTGGGTTTGCACCGCCTCTCTTCTGATTGAGAGATTGATTGGCTTGAGTCAGTTGATTCACCAATCCAGAAATGAGGTTTGCTAACTCTTGTATGCCGGAGTTGGCATTACCGTTAGCATCTTCAGAGTTCGTATTATCTCCATTGTGACGGCGCAGCGGCATGATTCTGAGGAATTAGAAACATGTTACTACCGTTTACAATGTAAATCATACAAACAAGGGTCAAATGAGTTAATTTCTGTTGGTGCATATTTTGGGTGTCCGCTGCTTTTCGAATAGATTAGATTTGTATTTGCTTATTTGTAATCACTTGTATGTGTTTGTATGTTGTTAATCTGGAAACTGAGTCGTTCGCAGGAGCATTTGCGAGTGGATATTATGTAAAGGGACCCATTCGGCGAATGAAGGGCCGAATGGCTTCATTCGGCCGAATGGGCTACAAGCCCTATAAATACCAGTTTTCCAGATTTAGGGTTTAAGGTTTTTTTTGGTGTTCTTGGGTTTGAGCACGAGATGGGGAGAGATCATGCTCGATCTCTCCCCGGCAACACTATGTTCTTTTATGATGTGAATACAATCATGTAATCATTCGATTCTATCAATATATCATTTGATTTTGTTCATCATCTTCATGATTCGTCGTGTGTCAAAACCCTAACCTTCCGTCCAAAGTGAAATCGCCGGTCCTATCACGTTTTTACAATTTCAACAGTTAGGATTACATATAGGAACTATATTTTTCTCCTATCTGTCATTAACTTATATCAAAGTATTAATTTCCTAATATTATACTAACGTATCCTAGTTGGTCATATCTAATATTAACTATTTAATTCCTAAGTTTCAAACATTTTCCACCCTATACCAACACTGACAACCTCCCGATGCAATGCAACAAGCTTATATATAGGGCATATGCAGGGGTAGGTCGCAACCTCCCCAACACCGTCCCACCACCGTTTCATTGCACCACAATTATGTCTTTGTTAGAATTTAGGGTGTACCATGTATCTTACCGAAGTCTCACTTCACAAACCTTATCCTAGGTAGGGTAATTTTGAGTGAAGTGGTCCCTAGTTCCCTTGGACAATTAGGTTTCCCTAATGTCTAAGTTCACCTGACATGTAGGTTTGCCTATTTCTAAGTTCACCTAATGTCTAAGTTCACCTGACATTAAGGTTTCCCCTAATGTCTAAGTTCACTAAAATCCATACTAAATCCCATTGCCCATAATCATCAATGAGGGTTCATATCATCACTGAGTGCTCTTGTTGTCACTAAGTGTTCATATTCTCCACATAATTTATTCTCATCAAGTGTTCATACCATCACTAAGTGTTAGTATCATCACTATGCGTTCATAGGTTCACTAAGTGTCTATATCATCATCCAAGTATTCAGTCTATCACTAAATGTTCGTATCGTTCATTGGTCCTATACACCCCACGTGTCCAATAAGTGTTTTCATAAATGAGTTTATATGTGTCCATCAAATATAATCATCCAAACTGTCCATCCAAACCAATTCCCAAACAACACTCCATCAACAACTTTCCCAGCACTTCCTAATAAATTCCTAAGTTCTTGACACTGACAGACCCCCCGATATACTACAAATGGTATATGTATAGGGCATATGTAGGGGTCAGTTGCAACTGCCCCAGCCACCGTCCGACCACCTTTGTAGTATACCACGAGTGTGTCCTTGTCCGGTGCTCCTAGATCAAACAAATAATTCCTAAAGCAAATAAGTTCCTAGGCAGTTAATTTCCTAAGCAATTAGTTTCCCAAAAGGGTAGTTCCCTTATTCTTCAATACTGACATCCACCTAATGTACCGTAAATGGTATATATATAGGGCATATGTAGGGGTCAGTCGCAACTGCCCCAGCCAACATCCAACCACCTTTACGATACACCACGTGTATGTCCTTATCGAATCATGCGGGCACAGTCAATCAAATATAATCACAAGTATCATATGCATGGCAGATATGTATATCAGGAGTTCAATTAACATGTAGTAAACACATAAACATGAAATCCTGAATATAATAACTAGTGTATGAAATAGCTTCATACTAGGGTATCCTACGGTTATAGACTAGGTCAACAATTTCTAGTAACCTAATTCCCTATAACCCAGGCTCTGATACCAATCTGTAACACCCCGACCGATGGCGGAAACGTCGTGATGCCACGAGGGAAGTGTGGATTGTTCATAAGCTCGTGGGCATCTAATTTAAATCATCACATGTCATTTAATCAACCAAATTAATTACACAAAAATCATGTTCATCATGAATTAGTTACATCAAATACAAAAGAGATTTAGCTATCTAACTAAATTCTAATCTTCAGAATTTCAGTTATTTAGCTAAGTCCAAGATCTTACGTGACGATGTCCCAAAAGAAGGTAGAGCTATCCTGCCCTACTTACTTGTCTTCATTCCCTGAAACATGTGAAAATCAAGTGTCAACTACGAAGTAGTTGGTGAGAAATCATAAGTTTTTATGTATTAAAAATGTTTATAAAATGTTTATGAAAGTTTAAAAATAGATTTATGAAAGTTATAATTTCCCCGAGAAAGTCCACATGTGCACCTGCAAGATAATCCAACTCTGCCATAATCCAACAAACACAACATCCAAACAATCCAAGTAATCACGTACACAATAATCATAATTAATTATCCACGTATATTCAACTAATCACATCAATTCAATAATCATCAATCATCATAATCATATCAATATAAGTTACCGTGGAGGACATCAGTCAACTCAATCAACGGCGGAATCATCGCTGAGGACCTTAGTCAACTCAACCAACGATATTCCTATAAGTGTTAATACGTGCACTGCGGCGGACCGCAGTCAACTCAACAAACAGTGGAGTCTCTGAGGAGGACGTTAGTCAACTCACCAACAGTATATCAATCATCGCGGAGGACCTAAGTCAATTCAACCAACAATGACTCACGGATAAGTAATAATCCATCTCAATTAATAATCAATAATAATCCATTAATATGAATATCATATGGATAATCCAGGTGTCACCCATGTGTTATCAAAATAATATTTAAATTGGTATACATGTTTCACCTCCTAGTTTTTAAACAAAACAATTTAAAAGGAGGTTATGAGAACTCACATGAGTCCTTAGAATTAGCGTTTTCGTATGATGCACGCTCACGTAAAAGAACTCAAAAGCATCTCAACAACCTGTATTTATCGTGTATTTGTATTCGTGAGTATTTGTATTTCATTGTCATTAGGTGCCCATAAGTGTTTATTTTGAAACTCTCAAGTATTCATTAACTTAGTAATCCATTCTAAGTTAAGTTGTTACACTTAAGATTTTATTATTTATCATCAAATAAGGATAATTCAAACTCATTAGTGTTGATTATCTTATGTATGATGATCTTTCAAGTAATGTATCAAGGTTATACAAGTTGTAAAGGTTTATCCTTATAACTTATTTAGATATATCCCTATTTGCATGCATGCATGTGTTTCAAGTTAACCCATCCATCTTGAATTAATACATGAAATCAAATTTAAACATTAAACTTATTTTACTTTCATAGCTTATTTCTTTTGCATAAAATATATCTTTAAATTAACCCATTCTCATAAAAAAACGGCCATCTTATAAACTCTAATAATAATCTAGGTTATAGAATCCACCTTAATTTAAGGCAAGAATACTTAGATTATTTAAGCAAAATATTCCATATTTCAAATCTCAAAGTTTACATCTCATTATTTATAATTCCAAAATCTAACAACTCGTGTCATTTAGAAAGAATGATAGTGGTTCTTTAATCTCATTCATGCATGCGTGGGTATTCCTAACCTCCCATTCTTTTTCTTACTATTACCCCATAGGTTTGCTGCCCTATATAAGGGATCTAAGGGTTATATGGTTCGGCCGACTGCATGCAAGCACAAGGGTCATAGGTTCGCTGCTTTCACCCTTTCCAAATCAGCTTGGTTCAGCTGGATATAAGGGTTCGGTTGTAGGCTTGCTAACATAAGGTTCGCCATCCCACAAAGGTTCAGCTAGCCCCAAGAACCCTAGGTTCGTGACAAGCTACTTAGTTGACTTAGAAAGGAGGTTCGCCTGGCTTGTGGGTTTGCCAATCAGGAGGGTTAGTGGCTAGGAGGTTCGGCCCTTGAAGGTTCATGCAGCCCAGGGTTCGGCCAGACCACCAGAAGGTTCGGTTCTAGGGGATGGTTCGCTGCCATGGTGGTGACTGAAAGGTTCGGCCAAGTCATCACCCACCGGTTCGTTTGAGGACCAGGGTTCGGCTGGTGGGAGAGGGTTCGGCTGAAATGCTTCAGCTCATTCCCACCCTAGGTTCGTCCAAGGTGGCTTCCAACCGACACCACCTGTTCACTCATCCTATTCCTCAGCCACTACCTGTGACAGGTTCGAACCAAACGATCCTACACCTTTCTACTACCCAACTTACGGTCCTTACAAGAATCTTAGTTCGGTTATAACATTTGTAAGTTTAAAATTTGTGGTACACAACAAAACCGTGAATAATACTCTAGATTTACCTCTGGATGTCGACCAAACGTGAGATTTCTTCGTACTTTCTTGTTCTCCTTTGTCTCACGAACGCGTAGGTGCCAAGATCTTGAAAATCCGTTGAATAACAAGTGAGATATCATAGAGAGAAGTTAGAGAGAGAAGGTGGTGACGGATTTTGAAGCTAGAGAGAGAAGAAGTGTTCTTGCAAATGGGGAAGAAGAGAAAGAAGTAGGTTTTATACCCCGATCTATCCCCGCGTGCCCGGTCTCGTTTTTATCGCGATATTATTTTAAAATTGCTCGGTTCTTCTCGTAAATATATTTAAGCATAGTACGTTTAAAATAATTATTTTTCATTTTAAACAAAATGATTTTTTTATTTAAGGTTGTGTCATAAAACATTTTCGAATAAAAGTGTTTCGTAAAACCGTTTCGTTTCATATTCGTTAAATTAATAAAATAACTTGTACGAATTTGTGTTAGATTGTGATTCCTAATAAATATTTTTAGTTTTCATTTATTAATTTAATATCGTTAGATATTATTTCGTTGTTTCGTCGAAACGCGTTACTTACGTACGTATTCGTAAAGATCGTCATCTATTCGAATCCGACGCTCGTATCGCATTTCGATTCGAATTACGGTTTATGGAATATCGTTTCAGAATATTTTTCTTAATAATTATATTCTGTGAATCGTCACTCACGCGAATACATTTATTAAGTTAATATTTCTGAGTTAATATTCGTGTTTAAACTGTATTCGTAACCTCACCATCGCGTATCAATTTCAATATCATTTTTTTATTATTTAATCATCTTGATCATTATCAATCCCAATCCAAACCCACTAAACCATATCACTGACATATCCGTGATAGACCGAAATATGCATGTATATAGGGCATATGTAGGGGTCAGTCGCAACTGCCCCAGCCACCGTCCCACCGCTATTTCAATAAACCATGACCATGTGTCCTTGACTATGTTTAGCAACCCAACAATAACCAGCTCAAACTCCTTTCCATTTCCAAACCAGAAATCAAATATACGTGAATTCAACAGCGATAAACTCTCTAGTTCTGTTTAGTTGGGTTACAACTAAATTTCCCATGGTTTACGCGTATAATAATATATTCTCAATGTATACCAATTATCAATAATATCATTGAATAATTCATTATCATTAAATATTATCATATCAGGTCGTAACAGTACAGTCGTACGTCTGTACGGACAATCTGAAATACAGTGATGTTACATGCATGGTCCCTTATTTATCCATGATTTCATGTGCTTGTGTAATCCATTCACTTGGTTCGTAAACCAGGTTCGATAGCCCCCCACAAGTTCACACGATAAGTCCTAGGTTTGCTGCCATCCAGATGGTTTAAGGGTGCTAGGGTTCGGCTGAGCATGTCCCGTTTCAATGGCCATGGGTTCGGCTGCTAGAGTTCGGCAATCAAGGGTCAACTGTTGCAGGCTATTTTATGGGTTTCTCACATGCATATCAGTTAGTTTTGAAGTTGCTATGTGTAGAAATCGTTTAAGAAGGTAGTGTTCTAGATCGAATGCTTTAAAGTGAGAAAACAAAAAGCAAAACTCAAATTTTACCTTCTAAGCTTGATCAAAAGCTAGGTTTCTCCACTGATTCTTGTTCTCCTCAATCACATGAACGATTAGGCGCCAAGATCTCGCGAAATGGTCAAGAAACGAACGAGAAATCTTAGAGAGAAGTTATTGAGAGAGAGTGGTGACGGGTTGGTGGTCTAGAGAGAGAGAGAGTGAAAGATGAGAATGAGGAGAAAGATGGTGTTCTTCCCACTTTATACCCCGGGTCGATCCCGCTCTCTTAGTTTCGTTTAAATCGCGAGAGAAATTCCTAGGTGCTCAGTTTTTCTCGTAAAACATATTTAAAACACAAAACGTTTAAATGATCATATTTCGTTTTGATAAAATGATTTTAATTAAAGTCGTTTTGTAAAATAATTTCGTTTCCTTAAGTTAAATTATTTATTTAACAAAACGATCTGATTCAACTTCGTTTAAGGTTATGATTCCTAATAAACGTTTTTAAATTCCTTTTCTTATTTTAATATCGTTAAATATTATTTCGTTATCTCGTCGAGACGCGTTACATACGTACGTATTCGTAAAGATCGTCACCTTTCCGAATCCAACGCTCGTATCGTATTTCGATTCGATTTACGATCTATGGAATATCGTTCCAGAATATTATTCCTAATAATTATATTCGTGTGAATCGTCACCCAAACGAATACATTATTAAGTTAATATCTCTGAATTAATATTCGCGTTTAAGTTATGTTCGTAACCTCACCATCGCGTAATCATTTCCAATAACGCTTTCATTATTTTATTATCTTTAATATTATAATTTCCCAATCCGAATCCCACTAAACCATATCACTGATACATCCATGATAGACCGAAATAAGCTTATGTATAGGGCATATGTAGGAGTAGGTCGCAACCTGTCCAGCCACCGTCCCACCACCATTTCGATAAACCATGACCATGTGTCCTTGACTATGTTTAGTAACCAAAGAATAACCAACTCATATTTATTTGTCATTCCAAGCCAAAACCTCTGATTCTCCTCACGAAAGCCTCAACACTGATATAATCATGATAAACCGAAGACGGTTTATGTATAAGGCATACGTAGAGGTCAGTCGCAACTGCCTCAGCCGCCATCCTACCACCTCTTCGATAGACAATGATTATATCCTTGCCTATCTTTGGTTATAGAATCCTGTACCACTACCATTCCAAATCCAATCATATCATCTCTTATATGAATATTTCTGAAATAAACTCTCTGGTTCCGTCTAGTTATGTTTCAACTCAACTTCCCATGGTTTATGCTCTTTGTGAAAATATACGTTCTCAATACGTATACCAGTGATAATATCAACAAATAATTCATAGTAATTATCAATATCTTATCGGGTTTTATTAATACAATTGCACATGTACGGACAACCCAAAATACAGTGATGTTACAGTCTCCCCAAGTTAAGGGAAGTTCGTCCCGAAATGCAACTTGGAGTGACCGTAGTGAATAAATGTGGATACTTAAGCTTCATCTGATCCTCTCGTTCCCAGCTGAATTCTGGACCACGCTTCGACTCCCATCGTACTTTGACAATTGGATTTCTACTGCGTTTGAGCTTTTTAACTTCACGGTCCATTATCTCAACTGGTTTTTCAACGAATTGCATGGTATCATCGACGCGAATATCGTCGAGTGGGACCTGAAGATCTTGATCAGCTAAGCATTTTCTTAAATTGGACACGTGAAACGTCGGGTGTACATTACTAAGTTCAGGAGGAAGTTCCAACTTGTAGGCAACCTTCTCGATCCGTTGAAGAATCTTAAAAGGGCCAACATAACGTGGAGCAAGCTTACCCTTCTTCCCGAATCGTACAACTCCCTTCCGTGGTGATACTTTGAGTAATACTAAATCATCAACTGCAAACTCTAAAGGTTTCCGTCGTTTATCCGCGTAACTCTTCTGTCGACTGCGAGCAACTAACAGATTGTCGCGAATCTGATGAATCTAGTCAGTCGTTTCTTGAATAATCTCAGGACCAGTGATCTGCGACTCGCCGACCTCGGCCCAACAAATAGGTGACCGACATTTTCTACCATAGAGAGCTTCAAACGGCACCATACCAATGCTCGCGTGATAACTGTTGTTATACGAGAACTCGATTAATGGTAGATGGCTATCCCAATTGCCACCAAAATCGATGACACATGCTCTCAACATATCTTCAAGTGTCTGGATTGTCCGCTCTGTCTGTCCATCCATTTGAGGATGATAGGCGGTGCTAAGATCCAATGTTGTTCTAAAAGCTTCATTAAGTGATTCCCAAAATCGTGCCGTGAAATGAGCATCACGATCCGACATTATGCTTAAGGGAATTCCATGTCAACTAATGATCTCATCAACGTAGATATGAGCAAATTTCAGCACAGGGTACGTCTCACGTATCGGTAAGAAATGAGCCGACTTAGTTAATCGATCTATTATCACCCAAATACTATCATTACCACTTGCGGTTCGTGGGAGTTTGGTAATAAAATCTATGGATATATTCTCCCACTTCCACATGGGTATTTCTGGTTGCATTAACAATCCCGAAAGTCGCTGACGTTCTGCCTTGACTTTAGCGCAGTTCAGGCACTTGGCTACATACTCAGCAATATTCTTCTTCATTCCAGGCCACCAGTATAAGACTCTAAGGTCTTGATACATCTTGTCAGCTCCCGGATGGATTGAGTAACGAGACTTATCAGCTTCATCCAAAATCATCATCCTAAGATCATCCCTGTTCGGTATCCACAACCGATTCAAATAATACATCAAACCGTCATCCTTAGTTTCCAATAGTAACTCGGCCCGGCAAGACATCTCATCTTTTAGGCTATCTTGAGCCATTGAGTGTTGTTGGGCTGCGAGAACATCATTACGAAGATTAGTGTGCACTCGGACAGTATGGATTTGAACATGACTCTTGCGACTATGCGCATCTGCTACTACATTCGCTTTACCAGGATGGAAGCGAATTTCGCAGTCATAATCATTCAACAGTTCAACCCATCTCCGTTGTCTCATATTGAGTTCTTTCTGATTGAGTATATGTTGCAAACTTTTATGATCTGTACATGCTACTCACTTAGTGCCATAAAGATAATGTCTCCATATCTTCAAAGCAAACACGACTGCACCATGTTCCAAGTCAAGTGTAGTGTAGTTCTTCTCGTGAATTTTCAGCTGTCTTGATGCATATTCTACAACCTTTCCCCGCTGCATGAGAACACAACCGAGACCTAGGTTGGATGCATCACAGTAAACCACAAAATCATCATTTCCATCATGCAGTGTCAAGACAGGAGCATCACAAAGTTTCTGCTTTAAAGTCTGAAACGCCTCTTCTTGCTTTGGTCCCCACTCATAAGGTCTTTTCTTTTGAGTTAGAGAAGTGAGTGGGACAGCAATCCTGGAGAAGTTCGAAATAAACCGCCAATAGTAACCGACAAGTCCAAGAAATGATCGAATCTCCGTTGGTTTCTTCGGTGTACTCCAATTCTTCACCGCACCAATCTTCGCAGGATCCACGTGAACACCCTTTTCATTGACTATGTGTCCCAAGAATTAAACTTCCTTAAGCTAGAATTCACACTTGGAGAATTTGGCATACAGTCGTTCTTCTCTTAGAATCTCCAAAACCAACTTAAGGTGTTGCTCGTGTTCTTCTTTGCTCTTAGAGTATATCAGAATATCATCAATAAATACAATCACAAATTTGTCCAAGTATGGCCTGCATACCCGATTCATGAGCTCCATGAAAACCGCTGGTGCATTGGTACCCGAAGGGCATTACCTAAAATTCATAATGGCCATATCGTGTCCTAAAAGCTGTCTTGGGAATATCATCATCATGTACATGAAGCCGATGATACCCAGACCTAAGATCGATCTTCGAAAACCATGCCGAGCCTTGAAGTTGATCGAAAAGATCATCGATGCGCGGCAAAGGATATCGATTCTTGATGGTCAACTTGTTAAATTCACGGTAGTCAATGCACATTTGGAATGACCCGTCCTTCTTCTTAAGAAACAGGACCGGTGCACCCCATGGCGAATGGCTAGGGCGAATGAGTCCCTTATCAGTCATTTCTTGTAGTTGGCTCGCCAATTGTTGTAACTCCGAAGGCACAAGTGTGTAAGGAGCTTTGGCGACTGGGTTCGCACAGGTACTAATTCAATCCGAAATTCTACTTGACATTCTGGTGGAAGACCCGGCAAGGCGTCTGGAAATACTTCAGGAAAATCTCTTATCACAGGAACATCTTCAATGCTCTTTCCTTTCTCCTTTTTCTCCACAATGTGTGCTAAAAATGCTATACATTTCTTCCTAAGGTACTTGTGTGCTTTAGCACATGACATTAGCTTAAGGCCTTTACTAGAAGTTTCCCCAAAAGCTCTTAAAGTTTCACCCGCAGGCAAGGGAATACGAATATATTTTTCATGACAAACAATTTATGCTTTGTGGGTGGCTAACCAATCCATGCCTATGATAACGTCAAAGCTACCATGTTGCATAGGTATAAGATCAATTGGGAAAACGTGATCATTTAAGTTCACAATACATCCAATAATAACAGTGTCAATATCGATAGTATTGCCATCGGCCACCTCTATGTTAAACGGTTTGTCTATCTTAGTACGTGTTATTCCAAGCATATATTCAAAATCATGTGAAACAAAAATCCTATCAGCACCAGAATCAAATAATACTGATGCATAGGAATTATTAATCATGAATGTACCATTGACGAAATCTTGGTTGGCTTGAGCCGCTGGAGCATTCAACTGAAAAGCTCTACCTCTCTCCACCCTTTGGTTGTTCCCCGTCAGTCTCGGACATTGGTTTCTGAAATGACCCACTTCACCACACTCGTAACAGGCTCTTGCCTGTACAAGTACCTGGCGAACGGGTACAACTTGAATTGGTTGGGCAGGCGGAGCTGGCAGTGCAAGCGGTGCAGGTTGCATCCTTTGTGCTTGCGGTGCACTCCGACAGACATTTGCAAAATGATCATACTTGCCACAATTGTTGCAGACGCGACATGGAAAGTTAGGTGTGTGATGATATCTGCAGATATTACATTGAGGAGTAGTCCCAACATAATTTCTGGCAGTTGTGTTGTTTGATGATTGCTGAGCAGACTTAGCAGCAGGAGTTGTAACGACGAAATTTCTGGTCTTTCGTTTCTTGTTGCTGCTTTTGGATGAACTGCCTTGTTCAGTCTTGACTTCAGTTGAAATCTCCTTGGCAGTGGACTTTGTATCAGATTTCTTAGACCCCTTTCTGATGAGTGTTCCCGCCTTCACGTGATTATCAGTTAAAGTTGCAGATAGAGGGATTGCAGCCTCCAGTGTGGTAGGGTTGCTACCATAGACTGTGTCTTGAATCTGCATAGGTAGCCCGCCTATGTACTTCTCGATCGCTCTCTCCAATGGTGTCACCAGATGAGGTACTAGCAGACTATACTCATGGAAGCGAGAATTGTAAATTACATTCTCACCGTTGTCTTGTTTGAATTCCCAGAACTCAGTTTCCAGTTTCCTCATCTCACTGCGAGGACAGAATTCAGTGGTCATCAGGTTCTTGACCTCAGTCCACGTCAGTGCTGGAGCAGCATCAACTCCCTAGTTCGCTTTTCGCCATTCCACCAAGTCAGTGCTTTCTTTTGGAAAACACTAGTGGCATAGCGAACCTTCAAATTTTCTGGGCAGTCACTGTTAATGAAGGTGTTTTCAATACTCTCAAACCACTGCAGCAGACCAGTGGCTCCCTCAGAACCCGTAAACTTTAGTGGATTACAAGAGTTATAGTGCTTGAACGTGCAAACAGGTGGGTTTGCACCACCTCTGTTCTGATTAAGAGTTTGGGTGGCTTGATTCAGTTGAGTCACCAACCCAGAGATCAGATTTGCTAACTCTTGCATTCCAGAGTTGGCATTATTGTTGTTAGCATCCCCATTGTTCGTGTTTGTATCATCCTCGTTTTGACGGCGTAGTGGTATGTTTCTAAAGATGTTAGAAACATGTTACTATCGTTTACAACGTAAGTCATACAAACTATGGTCAAATGAGTTCATTTCAACAGTTAGAATTACATATAGGAACTATATTTTTATCCTATCTTTCATTAAACTCATAACAAGGTAGTAATATCCTAGTATTATACTAAAGTATCCTAATTGGTCATATCTAATATTAACTAAGTATTCCTAAGTTTCAAACATTTCCCACATACTAACACTGACAACCTCCCGATGCAATGCAACAATATATTGGGCATACGTAGACTTGACCACAGTCGCATCAGCCGCCGTCCCACCACCGTTGAATTGCACCACGATTATGCCCTTGTTAGAATTTGTGGTATACATGTGTTTCTCAAGTGTTCCACTTCACAACCTTATCCTATGGGGGATAATTGTAAGTGAAGTGTGTTCCATTACTTATGACATCTAGGTTCACCTAATGTCTAAGTTCACCTTAACACTAGGTTCACCTATTTTCTAACTTCACCTAATGTTTAAGTTCACCTGACATTTAAGCTCCCCTAATGTCTAAGTTTACTATATGTTCACATCTCATTACAAGTGTTCATACCATCATGCAGTGTTAGTATCATCACTATGCTTTCATATCTTCTCCAAGTGTCCATATCAATACTCAAGTATTTAGTCTGTCACTATGTGTCCATATCAGCACTAAATGTCCATTCCATCACTAAGTGTTCGTATCATTCGTTGAGTTTATTCACCCACGTGTCCAATATGTGTATTCTCATATGAGTATGTGTGTCCATCAAATGTGATTATCCAAAATATCAATCCAAACCAAATTCAACCAACGTTCCATCAACCACAGCTTTCCAACATTCCCTAATAATTTCCTAAGTTCCTGACACTGACAGACCCCCAATATACTACAAATGGTATATGTATAGGGCATATGTAAGGGTAGGTCGCAACCGCCCCAGCCACTGTCCCACCACCTTTGTAGTATACTACGAGTGTGTTCTTGTCTGGTGATCAAAGACCAAACAAGAAATTTCCTAAGCAAATAAATTCCTAAGCAATTAATTTCCTAAACAAGTAATTTCCCAAATGGGTAGTTCCTTTGTTAGTCAATACTGACATCCACCTAATGTACTGTAAATGGCATATGTATAGGGCATATGTAGAAGTCAGTCGCAACTGTTTCAGCCGCCATCCCACCACCTCTTACGATACACCACGTGCATGTCCTTACCGAATCATTAGGGCATAATCAATCACATAATCAGCAAGTAACATATGCAATTCAGGTATATATCTGGAGTTCAGTTAACATGTAATAAACACATAAGCATGAAATCCTGAATATAGTAACTAGTGTAACATCAGTGCCGGAAACGTCACCGGAACAGTGATCTCAAACAGTAACACGAAAAGTAATCAGGTACGAACTATATGTGTTTCATTTCATGTCATATTAATATCATGTTTCACTTTCATTTCATGTCCTCAACGAGCAAATTCAGAATCAACTTAGGAAACAAAGTTCAGAACTATGGTTTATCAGTCAGATAATTATCTGGCGATACAGAACCATCATGTTATTGTTTGTTAGGATTTTATTATGTATAAACGTATGTGAGGCTTTACAGAACAAAACAACAACGGATGTCGTTATGTGAATGCTAAATCGACGGATTATTCGTATAGGTGATGATTTGTATGAATATATCTGAAGGTTTAACGTTCTGAATGATATCCGATAATTAGAAAACCATATTGAAATGTATAGTTATCGTTGTGTTCGTACGGGTGACGATTCGAACGAATACGTGCGACGACTGTGCGATTCGATTTTAAACGGTTAATTTAAATAATTCAGAAATTTAAAATAAATGGAAGATATTTAGTTAATTTATTAGGAATCACAACCTAAAATAATTTTATAAATTCTATTTTAAAAACCGAGTCGTTTTGTTACGAAAACGACAAAAAACCGACGTTCTACGCCAAACCGAGCAAAACCGAACGAACCCGGTATATTTTGAACCATTTATTGTGGCATTTACAGCCACAACCACCACCAACAACCAGCCCTAACCTTTCAATTTTCGTTCACTCCCTCTCTAGAATCTCTCTTCAACTTCTCTCTACAAGAACTCTTCCATTTCTCAACCGATTTCAGTGTTTTTGGTGTCAAAACAACCATCATCACTTGTAGATCATAAAAGTACAGCAGATCGGGGTTAAAATCCAACGGATTCGAGGTAGAAATCCATTTATGTTTCGGTTTTGGGGTTTTGAAAACCCTAGTTTGGAACCCACTTGGAAAACCGGTTGCGAACCACTTTAAACCATAGTTCATTCAAAAAAGCACCTTAGAATGCTGTAGGAACAAAACTTATCTCATCTGGTGGTTGAATAGTTCGAAAATCAGATGTGGCCACATCCTAGGCCGCTGCGGCCGAAGCAAGACCATCAGGTGGCCGAATGGCTAGGAGCCTAACTCTTTCGGCCGAATGGCCAAGACCTTCGGTCGGCCCTCCTTCGCCCGAACTAGGGACCTATTCGACCATAGACATTCGAGCCATGTTTCATTCGGTTGGCCTCTATTTCGTCCATGCCTCATTCGGTCGGGACTTGACCCATTCAGCCAAGCCTACTTCGGCTCATGACTTTTTCGGTCGGCACTCTTTCGGCCAGGGGCCAACCGAATGGGATTATTTTTCGGCAAACATACATGCTTCGGCCCAAGGCCTCATTCGACCAGCCCAATTCATTCGACCATGTTGATACAAGACCCATCCGATCAGTACTCCTTTAACTTGGCCACCCTCGCATGCTAGAGTTTATGTGTGTGTGTGCATGGGAAGAAAGATTAAGGTTTTCTCTTCATGCAATAGACCTTTGGTGGACTTGAATCACACTTAGAGTTATCAAGGAAAATGGGTTTTCTTAATCATGCAAACAACTAAAGATGGATTTTTGACATCCATTAGTTAAGCCTAACACATCCGGAATTCATTGTAAAGTCATGTGGATCAAAAAAATAATCTAAGGTTCGAGTGTTGATTTAATTATTAACATCTAAACTTTAGGAAAATTCATAAGGACATGTAACGAAATTAGATGATTTAATTTAATCGTCTAGGTCGAGTAATTCAAAGATCTTGATCAAAAATCATGTGGAAATCAAAGTCTCACAAGGGGCCGAGGTTGGCCCAATGGGCTTAACCTAAGCCCATCACGTTTAATTTTATGCTTTTATTAACTAAATGATGTTTTTAATAAAAGAAATGATTTATAAACTTTATTAAGTTACAATAAATGATGTTTTCTAAACCTTTCATCTAAAAGTGGATTAACTTAAAAATATTTTTAATTAAAGACTTGTTATGAATAATTATGGGGTACGGGTTATTAACGGGTAATAAGTTAGACTAGTTAGATGAAATATTAGAAACACATTAGTATCTAGGACACTTAGTTGCACACCGAGACCAAACCCTAGATACGACGACTGTTATACATGCTTATCCTATTCGAATTCTCTTAAAACAACTCAGGAACTAAAGAAACATAACCTAAAAATAAAGAGCGCGCATTTTGTAATACTTCTATTGGATAGCAACACAGGTGAGTTCATTGCCCCTTTTCTAAACATTTTTGTTTTACAAACGTGGGGCTGAGAAGCATGCGTAAATTGTTTTCGCAACATTATATTTACTTAAATGCTTTTACTTAACATATGCTTTACGTGTGAAAGTGTATCCTCGATTATGTTTAGGTATACAATATACTGGAATTCAAAGTAAGTTGTTTATTCATTACGAATAGATAACCGTTTCAAATCAAAGAACTATTTTCAAGGAACTAAAGATCTAAAATAAAGAACTATTTTCAAAGGTCTATTTCAAAGAACTAACGATCTGTTTCAAAGAGCTATTTCAAGGGTGTGTTGTCAAAGAACTAATGATCTAATTCAAAGAACTATTTCAAGGAACTAAAGATCTAAAATAAAGAACTATTTTCAAAGGTCTATTTCAAAGAACTAACGATCTGTTTCAAAGAGCTATTTCAAGGGTGTGTTGTCAAAGAACTAATGATCTAATTCAAAGAACTATTTCAAGGGTGTCTTGTCAAAGAACTAACGATCTATTTCAAAGAACTAAGTACAATGAACTATTTTAAGGGTCTGACAGGAAAATATCAAAGATAGCATGCGCCATTCTCAGGTTTGAAAGATGTCCTAGCTAGACTGATCGAATATAAGACGCATGTCTGATGATATTTACAGTATTCCCTAACTGTTTTGAGGAACATCTGGGAAATGCTCAAAGATAACATGTGCCAAAGAACTAAAGAACTATACGAAACTATGGACGGTCTAAAGAACTATAAAAGCATATATATCAAAAGATGTCCTAGCTAGACTCATTGATTATAGGTCACATGTTTGATGAGGTTTACAGATCTCCTTTACTACTAAGAACCTTGATTGCTATACTAGTCTACTCGAGTTGACCAAGGCCCAATCATTAGGTCTTAGATTTTATTAAATGTTTATTTATTTATTTAACTAAGCATTTATTGAACTGTTTCTACAAATGAAGTGTTGATCATGATTGTATGATGAACTTAAGGAATCCATAGAGATCCCAAGCTTTTGTATTTACAGGAACTAAGAACTGAAGAACTAAGTGAGTTATTGATGGGGGTAAAATGCTTAATTATCATTAACAGCATTGCCATATGTGATTTAGTATGTGGTGGGATGTTGGCTGGGCGGGCGGTAAGTTCGACCCTACAAATGCCCTATATATAAGCGTACCGAATTGGATATTGTAGGCGGTGTTAATGAGATTAAGGTTGTTACTTGAGAGTCTAACAAACGTGTTATGTATAGGAAGAACTATGGTGTGATGTAAATGAAGGATAGGTAAAAATGCCTAATTATCATTAACAACAATGTCCTATGTGGTTTAGTATGTGGTTGGATGACGTCTGGGCGGGTTGTAGGCTCGACCCTTTCGTATGCCCTATATATAAGCATACCGAACTGGATATTACAGGTGAAGTTAATGAGGTTAGGGGTTTTACCGAAAAAGGGTTACAAAACTACTTTTCAAATACAAAACTATATGAACTCACAAACCATGTGTTGACTTGATCTTTTTGCATGACTTCTCAGGTGACGAACAGGTCAATTAAGAAGTTATTGCTTTTGGACTAGGACTTCAGATAGAAGACTTAGTATTTTTGGACCTGCATAATTTTGGGAACATCATTATACAATATATTTTGTATATCTTGTGTAGATACAAGATAGTAAATTTATGATGTTGATGATAGATTTACATTGTTAAACTATAAACGATACTGATGTAATTTAACTTTGTAATTCTATTCTATTTAGCATTTCTCATTTATATCAAAAGTAATGTAAACAATCTGATCATCACGATTATCATTCACGATATCGCGCCCCGGGAACCTTCCGCCCGAACGGGAATCCGATCCAGCCCCGCTGGCTCGGGGTGCGACAGATTGGTATCAGAGCCATGGTTATAGAGAAATATAGGTCATTTATTTAAACGGTTTGGCCTAGACTATAACGTAGGGACCCTGCATGTAGAGAACACAAGACTTAAGACTTTATTGCATTGTGTCTTCTGCATTGGAACATTGCACTAACTGATAATTTTATTGTTTATGATCAGAATGCCGCCCAGAAGACAAACTCCCTCGTTACCTCCACCACCGCAAGATTCAGCTCCACATTCGTCAACGCCATCACCAGCTGATTCACCACCACCATCTCCTCCACCTCCTCCTCCACTTAACCCACCTCCAGGTCCGAGCACGACTCCAATACTAGATCCGGCTACGGTGGCATTGATGACTCTACTAAGCAGTCAGCTGACTAATCAGCTGAAAGAAGTGATACCGGATATGCTCAATCGGTTACGGAACGACAGCAGCAGCACCGGGCATTCGTCAGGGGAAGCCAGTGGAAACACTGGTGGTGCTTCAAATCACTCTTACAAGTCCTTTATGGGGTGTAAGCCGCCTAGTTTTAGCGGTAATGAAGGAGCCGTTGGCCTAATCCAATGGATAGAGAAGGTTGAAGCTACCCTGGACCTCTGAAGTTGTCCAGAGCATCACATGGTTCTCTACTCTGCTGGAACGTTCAACAAGCGAGCCTTGACCTGGTGGAACTCACAGATCAATGCCAGTGGAAGAGATGAAGCTATGGCGATGCCATGGGAATACTTCAAGACTCTATTGAGAACTGAGTTTTGCCCCAAGAACGAGCTACAGAGACTAGAGGTGGAACTGTCTAACCATGTGATGAAAGGGGCAGACCACATGGGATTTACCACTCGTTACCATGAGTTGGTTGCTTTGGTTCCGGACATGGTACCGACTCTGGAGAAACGGATTGACAGGTATGTATGTGGGTTACCTGCCTGCATACAAGGATTTGTGGTTGCTGCAAATACTATCATAGTGGAGTCAGCTGTTAGCCTATCGGGTAAACTTACTGACCTGATGGTAGCCTCTGGAGTGTTGAGGAAAGAGGCTGACTCCGGCAAGAACAAAGAAGAGTCGTCAAAGAAACCCCACCATCACCCGAAGAAGAAACAAAAGGTCATCAAGAACTACACGGTGGCCACACCTCTCAACCAAGTAGCAGCTGCACCACAAAACCCTAATAGAAGGCCCTACACTGGTACATTTCCTCTGTGTGCCAAGTGTCAGTATCATCATGCTGCTAACACTCCCTGCAAGGAATGCACGGGATGTGGACGAAAGGGCCATTGGGTCCAACACTGCCGGATGACACTTAACCAAGCAGTCAACAATGCTGGTTTAGCTCTCCCTCCACCAGCCAATCAGAACAACGGTGGATGCTATAACTGTGGCGAACAGGGCCACTTCGCAAGGAACTGCCCAAAGAAGGCACAACAGGAAATTCCAGCACCCCGTGGAAGAGCCTTTGGCATCGGAGCACCAGCTCCACGCCAAGACCCGAATGTGGTCATTGGTACATTTCTCTTACATGACTTTTATGCATCTGTTCTGTTTGACACTGATGTGGATCAGAGTTTTATCTCTACCGATTTTGCATGCCAATTAGATTCTATAGAGGAACAGTTAGATTCCCCTTACGTCATACAAGTAGCTAACGGGAAAAAGATCACAGTTAGTACAGTATACAGGAATTGCCCGTTGACACTTAATGGTCATACGTTCGCCATCGATTTGATACCGATGGAGTTGGGTAGTTTCGATATCATTGTTGGAATGGATTGGCTTTCTTCTAATCGAGTGGAAGTCATCTAATCTGAAAAGCTGCTTCGAGTTCCATTGCCGGACGATCGTGTATTGGAAGTCAGAGGGGATTCAGCAAAACATAGTGTCAAAATCATTTCTTGCATAAAGGCATGTAAGTTTTTACAGAAACAGTGCATAGATTTCTTGGCTCATGTGGTGGAAAAGGAGAAAGACAAGAAGATTCAAGACATGCCGGTAGTGAAAGAGTATCCGGAAGTGTTTCCTGAAGATCTAGCCGGTTTGCCACCCGCGCGACCGATAGAGTTCCGCATTGATTTAGTTCCTGGAGCAACTCCTCTTGCTAAATCTCCTTACAGGTTAGCACCTTCAGAGATGCAGGAATTGTCAAACTAGTTACAGGAGCTACTTGATAAGGGTTTCATCAGACCGAGCTACTCACCTTGGGGAGCTCCGGTCTTGTTCGTAAAGAAGAAAGACGGATCGTTTCGAATGTGCATAGACTACTGCGAGCTGAACAAGCTGACCATCAAGAATCGGTATCCCTTGCCGAGGATTGATGATCTGTTTGACCAACTGCAAGGAGACCAATATTTCTCAAAGATTGACTCGCGGTCTGGATATCATCAGCTCAGAGTTCAAGATGAGGATATACCAAAGACGGTATTTTGAACCAGATACGGGCATTACGAATTCATGGTGATGCCTTTCGGATAGACGAATGCACCAGCGGTTTTCATGGACCTCATGAATCGAGTGTGCAAGCCGTATTTGGATCAGTTTGTCATTGTCTTCATCGATGACATACTGATTTATTCGAAGAGCAAAGCTGAGCACGAACAACATCTCAGAAAGATCTTGGAGCTGTTGAAAGAAGAAAAAACTTTATGCAAGTTCTCTAAATGTGAATTTTGGCTAAGAGAAGTTCAATTCCTGGGTCATGTAGTCAACAGCATGGGAATACACGTAGATACTGCCAAGATTGAAGCTATAAAGAACTGGGATATTCCGAAGACACCGACGAAGATACGGTCTTTTCTGGGATTGGCAGGTTATTATAGAAGGTTTATCTCAAACTTTTCAAAGATAGCTCTGCTTCACACCAAGCTAACTCAGAAAAGCGAACCGTTTGTCTGGGAGCAGAAACAAGAAGATGCCTTCCAGACATTGAAACAGAAACTATGTGATGCTCCAATCTTATCTCTCCCAGAAGGCTGTGATGACTTTGTTGTTTATTGTGATGCCTCCCATCAGGGACTTGGTTGCGTACCGATGCAACGGGACAAAGTTATCGCTTACGCATCAAGACAGCTAAAGATTCATGAGAAGAATTACACTACTCATGATCTTGAACTGGGAGCTGTAATCTTCGCATTGAAGATTTGGAGACACTATTTATATGGCACCAAGTGTACCATATTTACTGATCACAAGAGTCTGCAACATATCTTTGATCAGAAAGAGCTCAACATGCGACAGCGTCGTTGGGTTGGACTTCTGAATGATTACGATTGCGTGATCAAGTATCATCCGGGAAAGGCAAACGTAGTAGCTGATGCCTTGAGCCGGAAGGAACGAGTCAAACCAGTACGTGTTAGAGCAATGGGAATGACTGTGCAGACCAGCTTACGGGACAAGATCATTCAGGTACAACAGGAATCAGTTGATCGAGGAAACTTGAAGAAAGAGTTAGACTGCGGAGCAGAGAAACAATTTGAGACTAAGCCTGATGGAGTGATCTACTACCAGGATCGTATATGGATTCCGGCGGTAGATGAATTAAAAAGACTTCTCTTCGATGAAGCACACAAGACTAAGTACTCTGTACATCCAGGCACTGATAAAATGTACCGAGACTTACGTGGATTTTAGTGGTGGCCGGGAATGAAGAAAGACATCGCTGAGTACGTTGGTCGATGTCTTACGTGTACGAAGGTAAAGGCGGAATACCAGAAGCCATCTGGTTTACTGGAACAGCCTGAAATTCCGCTCTGGAAGTGGGAACAAATAGCTATGGACTTCATTACCAAGCTACCCCACACTTCTAGTGGTCATGATACGATTTGGGTTATCATCGATCGTTTGACAAAATCTGCTCATTTCTTGCCGATGCGTGAGACTTTCACGAAGGATAAATTGGCGAGACTGTACATCAATGAGATAGTGGTATGCCACGGTGTGCCATTGTCTATTATTTCTGATAGAGACAGCAGATTCACATCAAGGTTCTGGCAATCATTACAGAAGTCTCTGGGGACGCAGTAAAATCTGAGTACAGCTTACCATCCACAAACGGACAGTCAAAGCGAACGTACGATTCAGACCCTGGAGGACATGCTGAGAACTTGTGCGTTAGATTTCGGTGGAAATTGAGAGTCTCATTTGCCACTAATCGAATTCTCCTACAACAATAGTTACCACAACAGTATCGGATGTGCCCCATTCGAGGCTCTGTATGGTCGAAAATGTCGATCACCGATCTGTTGGACTGAAGTGGGAGATACTCAAATAACTGGGCCAGAGCTTATTTAGGAGACTACTGACAAGATTGCCCATATTCAACGAAGACTACAAGCTACTAGAAGCAGACAAAAGAGCTACGCTGACAAACGGCGTAAGCCGTTGGAATTCCAAGTGGGAGACTGTGTCATGCTGAAGGTTTCCCCATGGAAACGTGTAGTGCGCTTTGGAAAGAAAGGCAAGTTAGCACCACGATACGTGGGACTGTTCGAGATCATCGATCGTATTGGTCCTATGGCGTATAGACTGAGCTTACCAGATGAACTCAGTGGTGTGCATGATGTGTTTCACGTCTCGAACTTAAAGAAATGCCTTGCTGACGAGTCACTTGTCATACCAATCGAAGAAATTCAAGTGGACGAATAGTTACACTTTATCGAGGATCCTTTGGAGATTATGGATCGCAAAGTTAAACAACTGAGACGAAGCCGTATTCCGATCGTAAAGGTTCGATGGAACTCAAAACGCGGACCGGAGTTTACTTGGGAACGCAAAGATCACATGAAGTCCAAGTATCCCCAACTTTTTATAGAGGAAGCCATACCTGATAACGATTCTTAAATTTCGGGACGAAATTTCTTTAACAAGGGGAGACTGTCACATCAGTGCCGGAAACATCACCGGAATAGTGATCTCAAACAGTAACACGAACAGTAATCAGGTACGAACTATATGTGTTTCATTTCATGTCGTATTAATATCATGTTTCATTATCATTTCATGTCCTCAACGAGCAAATTCAGAATCAATTCAGGAAACAATGTTCAGAATTATGGTTTATCAGTCAGATAATTATCTGGCAATACAGAACCATCATGTGATTGTTTGTTAGGATTTTATTATGTATAAACTTATGTGAGGCTTTACAGAACAAAACAACAACGGATGTCGTTATGTGAATGCTAAATCGACGGATTATTCGTATAGGTGACGATCTGTACGAATATATCTGATGGTTTAACGTTCTGAATGATATCCGATAATTAGAAAACCATATTAAAAAGTATAGTTATCGTCGTGTTCGTACGGGTGACGATTCGAACGAATACGTGCGACTACTGTGCGATTCGATTTTAAACGGTTAAGTTAAATAATTCAGAAATTTAAAATAAATGGAAGATATTTAGTTAATTTATTAGGAATCACAACCTAAAATAATTTTATAAATTCTATTTTAAAAACCAAGTCGTTTTGTTACGAAAACGACGAAAAACCGACGTTCTACGCCAAACCGAGCAAAACCGAACGAACCCGAACGAACCCGGTTTATTTTGAACCATTTATTGTGGCATTTACAGCCACAACCACCACCAACAACCAGCCCTCACCATAGATCCTTCACAAAAGCACCTTAGAATGCTGTAGGAACAAAACTTATCTCATCTGGTGGTTGAATAGTTCAAAAATCAGATGTGGCCACATCCTAGGCCGCTGCGTCCGAAGCAAGACCATCAGGTGGCCGAATGGCTAGGAGCCTAACTTTTTCGACCGAATGGCCAAGACCTTCGGGCGGCCCTCCTTCGCCCGAACTAGGGACCTATTCGACCATAGACATTCGAGCCATGCTTCATTCGGTTGGCCTCTATGTTGCCCATGCCTCATTCGGTCGGGACTTGACCCATTCGGCCAAGCCTACTTTGTCTCATGACTTTTTCGGTCGGCACTTTTTCGGCCAGGAGCCAACTGAATGGGATTATTATTCGGCAAACATACATGCTTAGGCCCAAGGCCTCATTTGACCAGCCCAATTCATTCGACCATGTTGATACAAGACCCATCCGATCAGTACTCCTTTAACTTGGCCACCCTCGCATGCTAGAGTTTATGTGTGTGTGTGCATGGGAAGAAAGATTAAGGTTTTCAGTTCATGCAATAGACCTTTGGTGGACTTGAATCACACTTAGAGTTATCAAGGAAAATGGGTTTTCTTAATCATGCAAACAACTAAAGATGGATTGTTGACATCCATTAGTTAAGCCTAACACATCGGGAATTCATTTTAAAGTCATGTCGATCAAAACAATAATCTAAGGTTCGAGTGTTGATTTAATTACTAACATCTAAACTTTTGAAAAATTCATAAGGACATGTAACGAACTTAGATGATTTAATTTAATCATCTAGGTCGAGTAATTCAAAGATCTTGATCAAAAATCATGTGGAAATCAAAGTCTCACAAGGGGCCAAGGTTGGCCCAATGCCTTAACCTAAGCCCATCACGTTTAATTTTACGCTTTTATTAACTAAATGATGCTTTTAATAAGAGAAATGATTTATAAACTTTATTAAGTTACAATAAATGATGTTTTCTAAACCTTTAATCTAAAAGTGGATTAACTTAAAAATATTTTTAATTAAAGACTTGTTATGAATAATTATGGGGTACGGGTTATTATGGGACACTTAGTTGCACACCGAGACCAAACCCTAGATACGACGACTGTTATACATACTTATCGTATTCGAATTCTCTTAAAACAACTCAGGAACTGAAGAAACATAACCTACAAACAAAGAGCGTGCATTTTGTAATACTTCTATTGGATAGCAACACAGGTGAGTTCATTGCCCCTTTTCTAAATATTTATGTTTAACAAACGCGGGGCTGAAAAGCATGCGTAAATTGTTTTCGCAAGATTATATTTACTTAAATGCTTTTACTTAACATATGCTTTACGTGTGAAAGTGTATCCTCGATTATGTTTAGGTATACAATATACTGGAATTCAAAGTAAGTTTTTTATTCATAACGAATAGATAACCGTTTCAAGTCAAAGAACTATTTTCAAAGAACTATTTTCAAGTAACTAAAGATCTAAAACAAAGAACTATTTTCAAAGGTCTATTTCAAAGAACTAACGATCTGTTTCAAAGAACTATTTCAAGGGTGTGTTGTCACAGAACTAATGATCTAATTCAAAGAACTATTTCAAGGGTGTGTTGTCAAAGAACTAACGATCTGTTTCAAAGAACTAAGTACAAAGAACTATTTTAAGGGTCTGACTGGAAAATATCAAAGATAGCATGTGCCATTCTCAGGTTTGAAAGATGTCCTAGCTAGACTGATCGAATATGAGACGCATGTTTGATGATATTTACAGTATTCCCTATCTGTTTTGAGGAACATCTGGGAAATGCTCAAAGACAACATGTGCCAAAGAACTAAAGAACTATACGAAACTATGGACGGTCTAAAGGACTATAAAAGCCTATATATCAAAAGATGTCCTAGCTAGACTGATTGATTATAGGTCACATGTTTGATGAGGTTTACAGATCTCCTTAATACTAAGAACCCTGATTGCTATACTAGTCTACTCGAGTTGACCAAGGCCCAATCATTAGGTCTTAGATTTTATTAAATGTTTATTTATTTATTTATTTAACTAAGCATTTATTGAACTGTTTCTACAAATAAAGTGTTGATCATGATTGTATGATGAACTTAAGGAATCCATAGAGATCCCAAGCTTTTGTATTTACAGGAACAAAGAACTGAAGAACTAAGTGAGTTATTGATGGGGGTAAAATGCTTAAATATCATTAACAGCACTCCCATATGTGATTTAGTATGTGGTGGGATGTTGGCTGGGCGGACGGTAAGTTCGACCCAACATATGCCCTATATATAAGCATACCGATTTGGATATTGTAGGTGGTGTTAATGAGATTAAGGTTGTTACTTGAGAGTCTAACAAACGTGTTATGTATAGGAAGAACTATGGTGTGATGTAAATGAAGGATAGGTAAAAATGCCTAATTATCATTAACAACAATGTCTTATGTGGTTTAGTATGTGGTGGGATGGCGTCTGGGCGGGTTGTAGGCTCGACCCTTTCGTATGCCCTATATATAAGAATACCAAACTGGATATTATAGGTGAAGTTAATAAGATTAGGGTTTTTACTGAAAAAAGGTTACAAAACTACTTTTAAATACTAAACTATATGAACTCACCAACCATGTGTTGAGTTGATCTTTTTGCATGACTTCTCAGGTGACGAACAGGTCAATTAAGAAGTTATTGCTTTTGGACTAGGACTTCAGATAGAAGACTTAGTATTTTTGGACCTGCATATTTTTGGGAACATCATTATACAACATATTTTGTATATCTTGTGTAGATACAAGATAGTAAATTTATGATGTTGATGGTAGATTTACATTGTTAAATTATAAACGATACTGATGTAATTTAACTTTGTAATTCTATTCTATTCAGCATTTCTCATTTATATCATGTGCAATGTAAACAATCTGATCATCACGATTATCATTCACGATATCGCGCCCCGGGAACCTTTCGCCCGACGGGGAATCCGATCCAACCCCGCCGGCTCGGGGTGCGACAACTAGTGTATGAAATAATTTCATACTAGGGTATTCTATGGTCATAGACTAGGTCAACCATTTCTAGTAACCTAATTCCCTATAACCCAGGCTCTAATACCAATCTATAACACCCCGACCGATGGTGGACACGTCGGGATGCAACGAGGGATGTGTAGATTGTTCATAAGCTCGTGGGCATCTAAATAAATCATCACATATCAATTAGTTCAACCAAATTAATTACATCAAAAATCATATTCATCAAGAGATAGTTACATTAATTATACAAAAGATTTAGCTAAACTAACTAAACTCTAGTCTTCAGAATTTCAGTTATTTTAGCCCAGTCCAAGACCCTAAGTGATGATATCCAAAAGATGTAGAGCTATCCTGCTCTACCTACTTCTCCTCGTTCCCTGAAACATGTAGAAAATCAAGTGTCAACTACGAAGTAGTTGGTGAGAAATCATAAGTTTTTATATTTCAAACATTGTTTGCAAAATGATTAAAAAAGTTTATAGTTTTCCGAGAAAATCCACATGTGCACCTGTGAGATAATCCAACATCCAAACACAAACACACAATCACATAATTCAAATAATCACAATTAATTAAACACATATATTCAACCAAACTCAATCATCAATATTTCCAAATAGTATAAGTGACAATACATGCAACCATTGCGGATGACCGAAGTCAACAACAACGACTCACGGAGTTGTGGTAAATCCACGTGACAATACATGCAATCATTGCGGATGACCGAAGTCAACAACAACGACTCATGGAGTTGTGGTAAATCCACGTGACAATACATGCAATCATTGCGGATGACCGAAGTCAACAACAACGACTCATGGAGTTGTAATAATCCGAGATAATTCGAGATAACCCGTGACAATCCATGAACAATGATAATCCAATAATATGAACATCATAATGATAAACCAGGTGTCACCCATGTGTTATCAAAATAATATTTAAATCTGGTATACATGTTCCACCTCCGAGTTTAAAAACAAAATGATTTAAAAAGGAGGTTATGAGAACTCACCTGAATTCCTTTGAATCAGTGTTCTTGTATATGCGCGCTCACGTATGTGAAATAAAAATACTTCAATAACATGTATTTATCGTGTGTTTCATATTCATAAGTATCAATGTTTAATCATGATAAAGCTCTTCACATTGGTTAGTCCTTAAATTATTAGGTGCGCGAGTTACTTGGGTTTATTACCTAAGTTGTGGTGATGATCGTTAAAACTTCCTATTCTCATGATAAAGGATAGGTTTAACCCTAGTTAATTTTCCCCAACCACTATAGCATGTTTTTGATGGAAATATATAAGTTATATATATTGCAAAGATGATGACCTTGTACCCATCTATGTATTCATATTTGCATGCTTGCATGTTTGATTCAAGTTAATATATATAACTTGAATTGCCATGTTTAATCGAGTGTAAAAAAAATATTCAAACTTATGTTAACTTCATAAGTTATTTAATTCATATATATCCATAATTTAAAATTGATGTTTGTTATGAAAAGGTGGCAATTCTCAAAAAAATCATACATGCATGGTCCCTTATTTATCCATGATTTCATGTGCTTGTGTAATCCATTCACTTGTTTCGTAAACCAGGTTCGACAGCCCCCACAAGTTCCCACGATAAATCCTAGGTTCGCTGCTATCTATATGGTTTAAGGGTGCTAGGGTTCCGCTGAGTATGTCCCGTTTCAATGGCCACGGGTTCGGTTGCTAGAGTTCGGCAATCAAGGGTCCGCTGGTCCTAGTTTCCAGGTTCGCCCCATACAGCCCCTAAGTTCGTGGTCCTAGGTTCGGCTAGATCAAGTCTTCTGCAACAGGTTCGTGGCACAACATTAAGATTCGACCAACCTAGGTTCGTGGCCAGCAAGTTCGTTTGTCCATTGGTTATGCCAACCTAAGATTCGGCTAGCCCATGGTTCGGCCAACCTCCCCTTGGTTCGACTGGTCTGCCTTCTCACGAACCCTGCACCATGGCTGTCATCATCTCCATCTGAGCTCAACTGTTGCAGGCTATTTTATGGGTTTCTCACATACATATCAGTTAGTTTTGAAGTTGCTATGTGTAGAAATCGTTTAAGAAGGTAGTGTTCTAGATCGATTACTTTAGAGTGATAAAACAAAAAACAAAACTCAAAGTTTACCTTCTATGCTCGATCAAAAGCTAGGTTTCTCCACAGATTCTTGTTCTCCTTGATCACACGAACAATTAGCGCCAAGATCTCGCGAAATGGTCAAGAAACGAACGAGAAATCTTAGAGAGAAGTTAGTTAGAGAGAGTGGTGACGGGTTGGTGGTCTAGAGAGACAGTGAAAGATGAGAATGAGGAGAAAGATGATGTTCTTCCCTCTTTATACCCCGGGTCGATCCCATTCGCTCGGTTTCGTTTAAATCGCGAGAGAAATTACTAAGTTCTCGGTTTTTCTCGTAAAACATATTTAAAACACAAAACTTTTAAATGATCATATTTCGTTTTGATAAAATGATTTTAATTAAAGTCGTTTTGTAAAATAATTTCGTTTTCTTTCGTTAAATTTTTTATTTAATAAAACGATCTGCTTCAACTTCGTTTAAGGTTATGATTCCTAATAAACGATTTTAAATTCCTTTTCTTATTTTAATATCGTTAAATATTATTTCGTTATCTCGTCGAAACGCGTTACATACGTACGTGTTTGTAAAGATCGTCACCTTTCCGAATCCAACACTCGTATCGTATTTGAATTCGATTTATGATCTATGGAATATTGTTCCAGAATATTATTCCTAATAATTATATTCGTGTGAATCCTCACCCACGCGAATACATTATTAAGTTAATATTTCGAAATTAATATTCGCGTTTAAGTTATGTTCGTAACCTCACCATCGTGTAATCATTTCCAATAACGCTTTCATTATTTTATTATCTTTAATATTATAGTTTCCCAATCCAAATCCCACTAAACCATATCACTGACACATCCATGATAGACCGAAATAAGCTTATGCATAGGGCATATGTAGGAGTAGGTCGCAACCTATCCAGCCACCGTCCCACCACCATTTTGATAAACCATGACCATGTGTCCTTGACTATGTTTAGTAACCAAAAAATAACCAAATCATATTTCTTTGTCATTCCAAGCCAAAACCTCGGATTCTCCTCATGAAAGCCTCAACACTGATATAATCATGATAAACCGAAGATGGTTTATGTATTGGGCATACGTAGAGGTCAGTCGCAACTGCCTCAGCTGCCATCCCACCACCTCTTCGATAGACCATGATTATATTCTTGCCTATCTTTGGTTATAGAATCCTATACCACTACCATTCCAAATCCAATCATATCATCTCATATATGAATATTTCTTAAATAAACTCTCTGGTTCCGTCTAGTTATGTTTCAACTTAACTTCCCATGGTTTATGCTCTTTGTGATAATATACGTTCTCAATACGTATACTAGTGATAATATCAACAAATAATTCAAAGTAATTATCAATATCATATCGGGTTTTATCAATACAATTGCACATGTACGGACAACCCAAAATACAGTGATGTTACAATGTATTGGTTAGCTTGAGGGGCTTGAAAATTAATTTGGAAAGTATGTGCCCTTATTACCCTTTGATCATTGCCCACAAGCTTTGGGCATTTGTTTCTAAAGTGATTAGGGTCACCACACTTGTAGAAAGCTCTCCCATTAGCTAAAGCAGGAGCAGGTGCAGCTCGTGGTTGGTTTAATTGTGGAGCAGTTTGACCTTGTCGCACCATTGGTCCATTTCTGCAGTAGTTTGCAAAATGACCATACCTTTTACAGTTGGTGCACACTCGGCAAGGTCGGTTTGTTGCGTGGTGGTATCCACAAGTAGTGCAAAGTGGATGCTCCCCCACATACGGCTTGTTGGTTTGTTTGGGTGGAGGTTGTTGGTTCACATGTACAGCAGGGATAGCAGGGGTTGTCATAGCAAAGTTTTTAGCCTTTTGTTTGCGATTATTCAGCTTTGAATCATTGGAAGATTCGGCTTTCACCTCTTTAGAAGGTTCATCAACAGCGGACTTACCTTCCACCTTCTTGGTTTCTTTTCTAGTTAAGGTACCAGCCCTAACATGATTGTCAGTCAGGGTAGCGGCCAAATGAATTGCATCTTCTAATGTGGCAGTTTGCTTCCAAAGGTGGCATCTTGAATCTGCATCGGTATACCATATATATACTTCTCCATAACCCGAGAAAGTGGAGTAACCATATGAGGCACCAAAAGACTAAGCTCGTGGAAACGATTTGTGTACTCTATATTTTCTCCACTTTCTTGTTTATGATCGCAAAACTCAGACTCCATTTTCCTTATTTCATTGCGGGGACAAAACTCTTCAGTCATCAGTTGCTTGACCTCATTCCATGTCAAGGCCATAGTAGTTTCTGCACCCCTAGTTCGTTTTTTTGTATTCCACCAAGTAAGTGCCCTTTTTTTAAGAAGTCTGGTGGCGTGACGAACCTTAAGGTTCTCGAGGCAATCAAAATAGAGGAAAGTACTCTCAATGCTTTCGAACCACTGAAGCAGTCCTATAGCCCCTTTAGATCCAAGAAACTTAGCACGGTGACGAGAGTTGAAATGCTTGAAGGTGCAAGTTCGGTTTGCACCCCCACCATTCCCATTGGCTTGATTGAGCTGGGTCACAAGCCAAGGTAGGACTATGGCCATTTGCTGAGTAATGATAATAGCCAATTCTTGTATATTGGGGTTATTGGTGTTGGTGGTGTTGGTGTTATCGTCATTGGTGGTGTTGGTATTATCGGTATTGGTGGTGTTGGTGTTGTTGGTATTTGTGGTGTTTGTGTTGTTGAAATTGTATGTATTGGTGGTGTCATCGCCATTGTTGTTGGCATCATTAGGAGTCGTGTTGCCGACATTGTTGACGTTGGCATTGTTGGCGATGTTGCGATGAGGAGGCGTGATTTTACAAGAGTTCAAATAAAAGATCAGAATTTGTAAAACTCAAAGAGTTCAAATTAAGGAACCTAGAGTTCAGATGAAAGTTCAATCACAAAGCAATACATAGATAGAATTCCCAAAGGAATACTTTTGACATATCAAAGTGTTTAAGTCCAATTAACTACTAGAAAGACATACTTTAGCCTATAGGTTCATACCCACTTCAAGGCTTCCCAAGAAAGCATAACAGGTCCATCGGTAGATTTGGATTTATATGAAATGCTTTCCTAGACAGAACTCCCTAAAGTACACATATTCCCCCTTCTAGATTGTATGTGTTTCCTACTCACTAATTTGAACCTAATAACTATTGACGAGATTCAAATATTTAATTAGACTCACAAGTCTAAGAGAAGTCTTCGTAGTGACGATCCTCTTGGAAGACTTAAGAAAGGGGTCAAGAAGTTTAGAACCCTAAGTCTAGTGTGTGCAGATAGGTATCCTAAACAAGGTTCATAGGATTGAACTATCAATTAACTAGTCAAGTTAGACACAGTAGTCACATAATTAAGTTTGACCTATCATGGCAACTATGTAGTTCAAACTGAGAGTTCATAACCTAATAAAGGCAACTATCAAGTTCAGACTTAGAGTTCATTCCTAGTCATTATATGGTTATAGTCTAGGTCATTATTTCTTATAACCTAATTCTCTATAACCCAGGTTCTGATACCAATCTGTTACACCCGACCAATGGTGGAATCATCGGAGCGTTCACGAAGTGTAGATTGTTCAAAAGCACAAGGTTCTTAATTGTAAATACTTGCATTAAATTTCATTACAAAGAAATTACATATCACAATCCTAACTAATTAACTAGGTCCAAGCTCTAATGTGATCATCAAAATACGCTTAGTTAGCAGTTCCACCGGAAACATGTTTAAAATAAATGGTCAACTATAAAGTTGGTGAGCTTCACAGGTTTTAAGCGCACACACCAAAAATAGTTGATATAATATAGATAAATAGTTGTCACATGTGATTACCAAGCATAATGAACTAGATTAATGAACAAAGCATGTCAAAGCAGATCAGATAATGTTAACAAGCAATGTTTGACCAAGTTTAGCATTCCTAACAATGGTGAAGTAGCAAACAATCACCGCGGGCTTCCCCCGTAGGGTAAATCAAACACGGTGGGTCTGACTGGGTCAATAGATCTATCATTGTTTACCAGAAATTTAAGTTTGTGATCAATTCAAATTCATGACTAAAGTTCACTACATCTAAGACCATTAGACTAAGTTCACATGATTAATAGTTTATAATGTAGTTTAAGAGTTGTAAACATCTTTGACCCCAAAATTAAAAGCGTAAAAAGTGGATATGAAGACTCACCTTGATGGATGAGCTAGCCTTTGCAAATAATTGAAAAATGTATAATCCCAACGGTATCCAATTCAACCTAGATTGTTCAAGTATCATATAAACTAATATAACTATGACTTTTATGAAATTCTTAATACAACTAAATAATGTAATTGAATTCCATATGTGCATGTTTATAAATGGTTTTGTTCTAAAGGTTTTGTATGTACATTGAATAATTATTTAAAGTTAATACCATATGAATAAAATAATTATCATTTAAAAATTAATTGCTTGAATAATAATAATAGTACTAATTGCCTTGAAGAGTTGATAATATTGTTTACTGGTTCTATGAAACAAAACAATTTAAATTACGAATCATTTAAAATCAATGATTAGCATAATTGTTTGTTTTTAACGGATACATTATTTTTTATCAAAACATCTTTGGTAAATTATTTTCATAAAAAAATTATATTAAAAATCTTTTTAAAAGTCATCAAAGTTAAAAAAACAAATTTTCATCTAATATTTGAAAGTTTATAAATATTAAAAATAAATATTTATGTTTAATAATAAAATATTTAATTAATGTTATAATAAATTTTATATCTTTAATAAAATCTTAATGATAAAAATAAATTTTTCTTAATAAAATGTAAGAGTTTATAGTTTACACTAATTATAATAAATCTAATAATATATAATAGTTTGTTTGAAAATTTGTATGTATATCGTTATTACATTAAAATAACCTTTATAAAATATCACATTGTATATATATTATGATTTTGAAATGTTATGAACGTTAAAGTTGATAACTAATTTTAATAATCAATGTAGCATTTAAAAAGTTTATAAATATTATTTCAAACAATTTTATAAATGAATAATTATAATTTAAAAGTACAAATTTAATAATAAAATTTCATTGTTATTATATAAACTCTAATTATATTATTATAGGATTTGCATATCCTTGATAATAAAAATCTTAGTTACATGATCTATAATATTTATAACAAATTTTATTATCACAAGTTTTAAAATAATCTTTAAAAATAAACCTTAAGTAAATGTTTCTATATATCTATGTATTTATTTATTTTTTTTACATTTTTTACTCAATATTATATATTCTTGATTCAAATAGTAAATTTTGAGTTTATAAAATTTCTGGTGAAATCAGAATTTAAAAATAATTTATAATTAAAAAGTTAAAAAAATGCCAAAAGGGTCCCAAACAGGACTCGAACCGCGACATGATGGAAATCAACGCAGTATTCGGCGTGAGTTACCAGTTGATCTAGAGCGTGGCTCGCGTTTTTGTTTTGTTTCTTTTAAAGTTAACCTATTTGGTCGGTTTCCATAAATTCCTTTTTATCCAACCGATGGGATCGAACCAGAAACGATAGGGCTTTTTTTAAGCATCCAAAAACGAGTTTAATGATATAAAGATTACTCACCTTTGTGTTCGCTTTGATGGATTTTGATCGTCGGTTCAGAAACGTCTCAGGCGCACGTTTTAGGGCTCGATTTCGCGATTCGTAGGGTTTGTGGGAGTATTTCTATTGCACAGAACTGTTAGTCGAGCTCATATGCACTTATGATTGGGTTTAATTTGAGTTTTATGTGTGTTTATATAGATTTTAGAATCCTTGGTCGAGTCCGAATGTATATGCTTCGAATTCGTATTATTTGAAATTTTAAACAACCATTTGCTGATTGAATCGATCTCGTGATGTTAGGAGTTGATAAAATTCATAATTCTTATCATTGTTATCTACTACTTCGAGCTATAGATTAGTGTGGGTAAAAAAAAACCGGTTATGGATATCCATGGTTTCATGGGTGAAGGAGATAAAGGGTTTGGGACTTTGACATAACTAGCCCCTCCAAGTTTTCTTTCTAAAAATCAGTTTTAACTTTGACAGTTTCAGTCCCCAAAGTTTTATAGAAATATATTTTATAAATTTTTTAATAAAATCTACCTAAAAATGTTAGCTAGAATTATTAACTTGTATTTATAAAGTTTATATAAGTTAACAAAATATTAACATTTATATAAAATATTTATACATTATGGTAATACTTTAATATAATTTTTTTATATTATTATTTATTATAAAGTAACCTACTTTGTACACTTTTTAAATATATATTTCTTATTGTAACATATATATATCTGTGTGTGTATATTCTTTATTGAATAGTAACAAGAACAAACGTTCGAGTTGTCATAATTTAAGTGGATGTTGCATTGGGATTATTCTAGCTCGAAGAAAGACGTTGGGAGAGTCGTAGCAACCATCAAATCGTTTTTACCAGTTCTAGCTAGTCCAACACCCTAAGATATCATGAGTTAGTTTCTAGTGGTTATTTCCGCTTAAGAACACACATGCATGCATGTATGCACACATGCAACTCCAAAACTACCACATACACGAACAGGTGATGTTCTATGAGTGAAATTTGACGTAATGGTATTGATTTAAAGCATAGAAAGAAATTAGATTGAGTCTTGATTTCATTATATGAAAATTTGTGCTAGTTACCAAAAATGGAAACTTTGTTCTGCATATTGTAGTTATGTGGTATTCTAGTCATACTAGAAGCTTTCAAACGATGATATATGTTTCTTTGCATGCATATTAACATGTTTGGGTAGTTTGGCTGGAGAAAATACAAACTATGTTCACACGGTAGTATTTAGAGTTAATTTTGGTGATGGAGTGAACCATGTGCATTGATTTTACATAATTTGACGATATGATAATGTTGGAATATGCTTAGGAATGTTATAGAATCATATTTTGGAAATTTGGTTATGTTAAAAATGGATTTTGGTCATACCTTACTAAACAAGGAAACTTTTTTCAGGGAAAATACCTATATATATATATATATATGATGATTTGCATTGTTTGCATACGTATTGAAAGTGTTCTAGAAACATGTTAGAAATATTAATTTGATAAAATTTAATTTCATGGTTAAAACCCCTAAAAATAGAAACTTTCCGAAAATAGGAACTTTCTAGAATAGGAAACTCTTATGATTGTTAAACGCAACTTTCATGAACGTTGCAATGATTAAAATCATAGGAAGTATGATAATGTCCTACTTATGTGTTATTATCGAGATGACATACAAACAAACTTTAATACATAAAAAGTGTCACCAACGGGTCGTCGAGTCAACACAAGTCAACACAAACACTCTATTGAGCACACGGACACTTGGAGTCTTTTGGAATACAACAAAAGACAACATCAACACGAACCCATACTTATAGACCTATATGATTATAGGTGGTAACTAGCAGGTGCTAATAAACGTTAACAAACGCAAAACTAGGAACTGCACTATCATGTGAGTTCACGACCCCTTTTACTAATTTTGATCCTTGGGGGAGAAAACATTTGTGCAAACATTTTTGGATACAACAGAACATTTTTGGATACATATTTACATGTTGTTATTATTTATACATATGTCCCATACATCACATCAAAGTCCTCATAAACACATTGAGCCGTTAATAGCGTGTGGCGCTATGCGAGGAAATTCTGAATAGTACTATTTGGGCATTAAAAACCTTGTTCGTTGCGCCGGATTGCCAACCTGACTAGAGGTCGTAAAGGAAGTATAATTAACCAACCTTACATGGCGGGAGGCATAGAGTAGCTTTGGTTGCGAATCACATATAGTATAAAAACATATCTACGGATATTGCGTTGTAATAATATGTGGTCCTGCAAACAATTACTGTTTACTATTGTTATAAAACTTGTACTCTCACCTACCATTGTGTTGACGTTGCTCGCATGTTTTTTTCAGGTAACTAAGGCACATGCTAAGGGATAGGATGCTAGAATAGAGTCTCATGCATCTATGTTGTGTCTTAAACAATGAAAATAGTTTAGTTACTTTATCTTTAGTATGTAACTCCTAGACAACTTTAACGCTTTTGCACTAGTTACTTTCATATCTATATTGTATTTTTGCAGATCTTTAGATGTGTATTTTGTGTTACAGATCTACGTTTTAGTTTGTTTATTATGTGTTTTAGTTTACAGATCTTCATACTGATGATCTATATTTAGAGTTTTATTGATTTTCTATTGAGAATTTTTGGTCATGTTTCATATCGTGTTTCTAATATATACATTGACATACAAACACATATATACATACATATTGTCACATCCTCACCATACGCACACTCACAATATAACGAAACTAAATATTAGTCACAAGAATATAACGAAATTGAATATTTAGAATAAATAGTATAAGAAGTAAATTGATCAATCATTCTAAATTAACACCCAAAAAAATATCATATTGCTTGTTACATTGCTTGTTACATCAAATAAGCTAGTTTCTGTGCATTAGGTGTAGCTCTTCCGAGGGCGGCACCCGGTAAAACGGACTATCGCTCCCTTGGGAAAGGAGTCTTCCGAGGCTTGGTTGTTACTGTTAAAAAAAAAAAGATAACACAAAAGACCACCTATGAAACTTCAAGTGTAATCATTTATTCTCTAGGCTTGTACAAAAATAATTAATGATTTCCTGAAAAACATGTAAAATGAACGCAATAAATATGCCCGTAAGTTCGTAGGTTTTACAACATGGTTAAATATTAAAGCTCGCTATACATGTCACAAGTAAAAAAGATGTAAGCTACGTAAGTCCACAATCATATCTATCAATTTTTTGAATTGCCACTTCTTGCTATTGTCTTATTATTAAACACTAGTTCTTGGTAGAGCTATATCATTCATTTAACAATAAAGTTATGGTTGACGCAACCAAATCATAAATAAATGTTTTTCATACGTTGTTAGTACTAATTAATCTGCACGGCAAGCGTTAGGAGAATAGAAGAGTCACCTTCGTAGGCTAGTCTAACTCTTACCCCCCGTAGCCTCTCTTCCCGTATATAGTTGCTGACTAACTCTTGCAAGCGAGGGAAGTTTTCCCTGACCCCTTCGGGTGTTAACTCAATCATATCACTAATCGTAGGTGCACCCTGAGGGTCTGTTTCAGCGTTGCATGCTTCCTCCATCTTCTTCACGACGAATCCGTCAACCTGCAAAGCTTAGTTAGAATCAAAAAAAATTGGGGAGTATATCCCACTCACTGGCGAAGTAAGACTCTACCTCACGGTGGGCGCCAATGTTGTTTCAAAGGTTCTTGGATCCCGGCTACACTTTGTAACATCTGTGCCGGAACCATTACCGGAACAGTAACTTGTACAGTAACTCAGATACAATCGAGGAGAAATACTTAGAAGCTGTTAATATTCGATGACAAACACGAACTATTACACGATGTTTCTGGAATTCTGATTTAAACCTTATGGTTTAAACAGTCAGAAACACATCAGGCAATCATGAACAGATGCAAACATGCTTGATTTTGTATTATTAGGTTTAAACGTATGTGAGGATAAACAGAACAGAACCATAACAGTTGTTGTTACGGAATGATAAACTGACGAACTATTCGTATAGGTGACGATCTGTACGAATAGATCTGATAGTTTAATGATCTCAAACAATGACTGAAAAGTAGAAAACAAAATCAGAAAGTGAAACATACGATCGTGTTCGTACAGTTAGCGCTCTGTACGAAAATGCGCGTAAGTGACGTTTTCTGATGAAACGAAAACGAAGACGATTCGAACGATAATAAATATAAGGAAGTAAAATATTTCCTGTTTTACAATTTTGAAACTCATCAGGAATAAAATAAAATGAAACTATTTAATTTAAGGTGCGTAAAACAAAATACGCGAACAAATAAATAAAATGCGTAAAAATTATAAAATGTCGACAGAGTCGACAGATAATTCAAGAAAATAATATTTAAAATATTTACTAGAATCAACAACTTCCAAACATTTTAAAATAAACACTTTTTATTTAAAATTTATAATTACGCGCGTTACGATCCGGAGACGCAACGGAAACAAGAACCGATCAACCGAAACGAACCCGAACACCCGCGGGGTATTTAAACCTCAAATGAAGCATTTCTCCCTCATTTCTCACCTTCCTCTCTCTCTCTAAAAGCCATTTCCGGCTATACACTCTCACACTAGAAATCCAACTTCAAATCATCATATCTTGGTCGTTTCCCAATGGATTTGAGCGTTTTTGGTGTCCACGCGAAGCTCTCAACGTCCTCTATCAAGAAGTACAGCAGATCGAAGGTTTACTTCAGCCATTTTTGAGGTATGAGACCACAAAGTTTCGGGATTTTAGGGTTTTTAGATTCAATAATGTGAAACTCACCCTAGCCGGTTCCTTGCACCACCACGTCGAGATCCACACCTTTAGTAACTCTCCACCGTATGGGTTTAACATAGATGAAGGTCAGGAGCTGGTTGGTTCGACGGAAATGATGAAGATGGAACCAGGGTTCGTGAACATCAAATGGCCGAACCTGTAGGGTTCTGGCCGAACCCTTGGCAGCCACCAACTCCAGTCGCGACCCTTCAAACAGTCGCCGAAGCTTTTTGGGTTCTCCCTATCACCGAACCTTTGGAACCCAGCCGAACCATCTCACTGGCGAACCTCTCTTCATGCGAACCTAGCCACTGTCGAACCTTCTAACTTGGCCGAAGCTCAAATCCTGACGAACCTTGTTGTGCACCCAGACGAACCAGGCTCAAGCAACGAACCTTATATTCATAAACATGGGCGAACCTTGGGAATTGCCGACGAACCTATGATTGCTGAAAGGCACGAACCTTGGGCCTTGTCCCGAACCTTTGGCTGTTACTCACACGAACCATGTTGCCGAACCCTAGTGTGATAGGGCGAACCTGTGGCCAAGGAAAATCAAGGTTCGCTGGTTTGAAACCAGCACACTACCTTCGACCAATTTAAGCTACGGCTCATCATGGTTACTGGGCCCCATGCTAGTATAATCGATCACCCATTAGGCCCAAACAGCAATTACTAGCCTCGGCCCAAAATATTAATATTTAGCCTATGTGAATCACGATCCAATCTTATCCTATTCGGCCCAAAAAGGATTTCGGCCAATATAGTTATTTCGGCCCAGTTCAGCAGGCCCAAAACATGGTAATTAGCTCACACAATTAATAGGCCCAGCACACTCCCCTCGGTCCAGTAAAAAAAAAGAAAAAAAAAACCTTACGGCCCAAGACTTACTTTTCGGCCCAATAGCCCCTCTTGTTCAGCCCAAACAGAAAGCCATAAGCCACTTATCAGGCCTAATGATTTTCGGCCCATACATGTGTCTATGGCCCATAACCTTAGACGAAGCCCATACATTTAATACATGGTCCAGTCGCATTCGGCCCACTTGATTAAATATACAATCTAGTATATTCATGACACTTAAAACGTTAAGTTTTACAACAATGATGTTATGATTAATTATTATCTAAGAAAACATCTATTTGAGGTCTTATAATGCTAAGACTTAGAGTAGGCCAAACGATAACATATGATGAAACATACCACATACAACCTAATGGATTGAGGGCTAGCATGATCTGCAATAATAAAATCTACGGCCGAATGATGACCGAGACCCACAAGTGTTAGCCAACTTAGGGCTAACACCTACATGCACACGATTTATCTAGAACGTGTACTTACAAACTACAAACAATATGAAATCAATACAGGAACGTGAATACTACTACAAACACAACAAAGAGCGCGTGCATTCTTGTTTAGAGCTTAGTCAACCGCTTCAACCACAGGTGAGTTCATTTGTCCCTTTTCAAACCTTTTGTTTTACTTCAGGACTGAGAAGCATGTTAAACAGTTACTGAAACGTTTATTAAATGCTTTTACACATATTTACAAAGCTTATACTAATGCTTGAATTTGTAATGCTTGGGTAGGAAACCAAAGACTAAGGCTATAGTGTAAATAGCAAATGCTATTTACTTTATACTTATGTACATTATACAAACACTTTGTGATCAAACTGGAAACTAGTATCCTTTGAGAAGCTAAAAATTTGATACTTATACTATAAACGAGAAGTTTAAACTATATACTTGAGGCTTACAATATAGATTTGAAGCCTAAACCTGATGCTAAACGCTTATGAAATAGACTTAATATTTAAACTTTGAGCTAAATTCTTATGTTATAAACTATGTGCTTAAACTATACAATTGAGGTTTAATTTATAAACTCTATGTTTAACTATATACAAAATCTTAAGGCTTTGAAAATACTTAAACTAAACGCTAATGCTTTATACAATTATTTCAGAAAGTTAATGTTCTACACCTTTAGTAAAGTATTAAATTACTTTATACTTACAATGATTTGCTTAAACTTAACTTGAAACATATATGCTTAGAAATACTTATATACGTGAGGTACTTGAAACACTTGGATGCTTATTACACTTGAAATACTTGAAAACACGTGAATACTTGTTATACTTTGAGATACTTGAAAACACGTGAATGCTTGATACATTTGGGATACTTTAATACTTGAATGCACGATATACTTGGGATACATGAACACTTGGAATGCTTGATACATTTGGATGCTTGAATACCTGAATGCTTGAAACATTGGATGCTTAAACAAAAGACTGATTGATCGGCGCGTGTTGACCTGGGTGTCAACCCCTACTAGTCATCAGTGAAACAATGTGAATGCTTTAGACTTGTATGCATAAACTTTTGGACATTGTAAGACAGACTCTTGGCCGCCGCATGTTGACCTGTGTGTCAACCCTTACTAGTCATCAGTGTTCTTCTTTGTCAGAGTCATGTAAGACAGACTGATTGGCCGCCGCGTGTTGACCTGTGTGTCAACCCCTACTAGTCATTCAGTGTTCTTCTTGATTCATCCATGATTATGACAAGTGACTAGAATGATTGAGTTCTTCTAGTTGACTTTGTGTTAACTTGAAGGTTTCTCTATCAAAACATGTCACGAGTCATAAATAGGATCACTATGGATGGATGCTGAACTCCTTAGGGTTTTCAGCTGTCCATAATGGTGCCTATTACACATGAGACTTATTCGTTGTGGAATCAATAGTGTGGAGTGAAACGTTTAATTATCATTAATAACAATATGTTAAGCAGCCCGGTATGTGGTGGGACGGTGGCTGGGGCTTGTCCCCTACATATGCCCTATATATAAGCATACTTGGTTGGATAGCATAGGTGGTTGTTAGTGAGGTTAAGGTTGTCATTTCGGGGGAAACAAAGTAAACATTGGCAGGGAAAACAAATGCTAAGAATCATATGTCGTGGAATCAAATTAGTGGGATGGAATGCTTAATTATCATTAACAACAATATGTTAAGCAGCCCGGTATGTGGTGGGACGATGGCTGGGGCTTGTCCCCTACATATGCCCTATATATAAGCATACTTGGTTGAATAGCATAGGTGGTTGTTAGTGAGGTTAAGGTTGTCATTCAGGGAATCAAGGTAAACAATTACAGGGTAATCTAATACAGAGAATCAAACATTTGGAATCAAACATTTTTGGAATCATACAGGTAGGATGAGACTTTATCATCAGGAACAATATATCATGTGGTTCGGTATGTGGTGGGACGGTGGCTAGGGCTTTCCCCTACATATGCCCTATATATAAGCATACTGAATCATATGGTATAGGTGGTTAATGGTGAGGTTAAGGTTGTCATTCAAAGGATTTTACAAACTATTTTTACATAAAAACTACATGAACTAACCAACCATTGTGTTGACTTTGTTTTATTACATGCTTTCTCAGGTGACGCACAGGATTAAGCTAAGATTCAGGATTGCATACTAGGATGACCAGACATAGATCCTAGTTGACTTTTGAAGAAGCACATCTTTTGAGATCAATACGAATCTCTTTTTGATGTCTTGTACAAATACAAGATAGATATATTTGATTCTTTTGGATAGGTTTACTTAGTTAAATTATCAAACCTTGATATTTGTAATTTAACTTTGTAATCCTAGTTAATGTTTTATTGCGCTTAATTATTCTTAACATTGATGCTATATAAACAATCTGATCATCACGATTTTCATTCACGATATCGAGCTCCGAGAACCTTCCGCCCGACGGGGACTTCTATCCAACCCCGCCGGCTCGGGGTGTGACACACATTGTGTCCCTACTAAGACACAGCAAAGAATACCGTTAGCCTCACCACAAGAGGGGTCTCCTGTGGTCAAGACTCCGGCGTGAGAGTAAGTAAAGGTTTTCGAACGGAGGTGAGAGCAATGGAATTGCAGAAGGTGAAAGTGGTTATCGTGAATTCACCTTGTCTTCTCTTTGAGCCTGGTATTTATATGCAACATGGTTGAAGAGATGCAGAGCATGATCTTCCCATTGTAGAAGGTTATCATTTATAGTCTATGTAGCTTGACCTTGGCTTTGGTGATGTTTCTATTTTAGTATAAGTGTACGCCTGATTTGTAGCTTGACCTTGTCTTTGGTCATGTTTCTATTTTAGCATATTGGACCTTATTACCACAAAAGTGAGAATCTTTCTTTTTATAAGGATCTCCCTTTTGCTTCTTTATTCTTTTGGATCATTCGTCACTTCTCAACTGTAAAGTCTTATCCGGGCTATGGGGATTCAGGGCTTTGACAATAAGTCCTTGGCAGGCGGTATCCGTGCTGTGTCGTATCCCGGATGGACTGTGTAAAATGTTGGTTATGCAATTCAGGCTACTCCCGTCATCACATCCTATCACAAATGCAACTATAAAGAGAACAACTTCTTGTATCAAATATTATAACATGCACGACCCTTGATTTTTCCCAATAAAAATAATAGAATAGGGACTACAATGGTGTGTGTTATAAAAAGTTCATTGTATGTAAAACAAATCTCATCATACTGTTTAACGCAAATTATGACAACTATTTTTATAAATATATCTGGCGGTGTGAATCCATATATTTGGTCTTATATATACTCTTTCCTTTAAACGGTGCATTCTCATTTTTAGCAAATCTTGCGTATATAGTTATAAATACACTAGGTTAGTATCACGTGTATTATACGTGATTAATAAAAAAAATATTATTAATTAATAGTTACCAATAAAAATTTAAACTATATATATAAGATGATTTTTTGATATAAAATATCATTAAATATAATTTCATAGATTAAATAATAAAACAATTATATTATTTTTTTTAAATACTAATTTTTTCAAAGTTTGTTTTTTTTTAAATATTTCGTTTTGTAAAACTATTTTTAAAAATTCTATATTTTATAATAATTTGGTTTTAAAAAAAAAGTTTGTTTTTTTCATATTAAAATGTGTTAAAAGTATATTTAATATTTAATATAGGAAATATTTATTAGGAGAGAGAAGCGGGAAAAAGAACATCAATGTGATCTAGAAATATGCTAAGTGTCCCTATAAAACCTTTATTTATTATTAATTAAGATAAGATGAATATATCTTTATCCTTTTAGTGTATATTTCGTTTGTTTACATATAGGTTTCCAATTTGACTTTAAGAATTTTAATAAAAATCTACTTCAAGCTTAATACACCAAACATTCGTTAAAGAGGCTTTAGAATGTTGAATCATCCCTTAGCGTACACTTGAGGTTTTAAATAATATTAGACAAATAGAAAATTTATGTGAATCACGTATGTTCTTGTATGTTAATAAGTCATATGTTGTAACACCCCGATAGCGTTTGATGTTGGTGATCGAGTGTTGCTAAAGGTATCACCATGGAAGAGAATCATTCGATTCCGGAAGCGAGGGAAACTGAGTCCGAGATATATCGGACAGTTTCAGATAAAGGCAAGGGTAGGGAAGGTTGCGTACCGACTGGACCTACCAGAGGAGCTAAGCGAGGTTCATCCTACCTTCCACGTGTCACATCTTAGGAAGAGTCTGGAAGACAAGCAAGCACATGTTCCTTTGGATGACATTGAGGTAGATGATAGATTGACACCGGTTGCAATTATGGATACGAAGGAATAGCAGCTACGGAATAAAACGGATCGTCAAGTCAAGGTTCAGTGGAAGCATCGGAAGGGTTCAGAAGCTACGTGGGAAACGGAGGAAGAAATGAGGAGGTTGTATCATCATTTGTTTGATATGTAACGAGGCAGGTTTTGGGACGAAACCTATTGTAAGGAGGGGATACTTGTAACACCCCGAATTTCTTAATACAAGTTATTGAACTTACGAACGAGTAATGGATAATTAACTTGTAGAAAAATAGACGGAAAATAAACTAAGTTCAGTTCCCGAATTAGGGTACTCGAATTCGAGTTCTCGAAATCCAGTTTCGAAATTTATTTCAAGAACCTCAATTTCGAGTACCTGGTTCGAGAACCTTGCCTATATATATGAGTGCCTTGGGAATAGTGCTCACATTTGGCTGGAAGCGCATTTTCTCTCAAGTATTCGAAGTGGAGTTTGAAAACAACAAGAATCGACTGTAAAACGCCCACGGAGAAGAAGGAAGACGCGAGAAGCTACCAGTAGGATCATCTACCATCAAGTAAGTGTTCTAAACGGAAAAGTTAGGATTTTTACACAAAAGTGTACTTTGGCATAAAGCTCAGCTCTTTATGCATGAAGTTCGAAACTTTGTGGTTCCACCGTGTTGGTAATGACATAAGGAACCTAGAACTAGCTCCCCAAATCCTTAGATAGATTTATGAGATGTTTATGATGAAAATATGAGTACCCAAAAATGTACTCAAAATACAGTATCCGAACCCCTTCGGGTATGTGCTTCGAGAACATTATTTCGAGAACAGTGGTTCGTGAACTATGTTTCGAGTACCACAGTTCGTGGACTATGGTTCATGAACTGAGTTTCACGTGCCTAAGGGTTCGAGTACTCAGATAATTCGTGAACTCATGGATTTCGTGTACATTGGTACTTAGTGAACTTCAAGGGTTTAGAATACTAGCCAGTTTCGAGAACTTGTAGTTATGAGGGGGAATTAGTAGGCTATGAGGACTTAGAATAAATTCCAAGTCTAGGAATGGAATGTGATGAGATAATGTAATGATGTTGGTTCTTAAGTCTTGGCTAAGGAGTTCGGTCAAGAATATAAGGAGCTACTGTAAGGTGAGTTCTAGATGCCCTATTTTCAACACTTTATGTGTACTTATGTTTTGGGCTGGCATACATGATGTTAATATGTTCATAATTCTATGTGACTACGCCTTGATGATGAATGCCTGTTAATGAGTTACGATGATTTATACATGAAAGTATGCTAAGTGTGATGAATGCATGTTAGTTAGTTATGATGATGAACTGTACGATAACATGCTTTGATGATGGTCATAAATGTTGTTCTATGATGAGTGTCAACCCCCGCCGTCGACGGAAACACGGGAGATGCAACGAAACCGTATATCAAAAACTTGTTGAGTATGAGAGAATGCTAGTCCTTCTGCTTAAGTGTAAGGTCCATATCTAACCTTAGATTAGTACCTGAAATACATGCAAAAACAAGTGTCAACTAAAAAATTGGTGAGTTTGTAGGTTTTATGTTTAATCAAACGGTTTAAGTAATAATGTTTTCCATTTAGGCACGGGTAAAAATTTTCAATCAAAACTCAGTAGGATCATCATCCTATAGTGTGTTGGCCATTTTAGGTAAGAGTAAAATGTTTAAATCAAAATCCAGTAGGATCATCAATCCCATAATGTGTTGGCCATTCTAGGCACGAGTAAAATGTTTCAATTAAAATCCAGTAGGATCATCAACCCCATAAGGTGTTGGCCATTCCAGGAACGAGTAAAATGTTTCAATAAAAATCCAGTAGGATCATCAATCCCATAATGTGTTGGCCATTCCAGGAACGAGTAAAATGTTTCAATAAAAATCCAGTAGGATCATCAATCCCATAATGTTATGCTATCATGTATGGGTTGGAAATATTCATTCACCGTGATTGACCACGTCAATAGGTGACTGTAGCTGGCAAGACCACCCAATAGGTGAATGAGCTGTCAACCAAAATAGTACTATTCAATATATCCCCTAGCTCAAGCCTATGAGTTAATGGTTGTGTCTAGGCATAAATAATAAGGGACTTTCAATAGAATAACAAAATCTCATGAAATCTATATCCTACTAACTTATGCTCCAGCATTAACACATTTAGCATAGTAATGAAAACCTTTTAAGTATCATAGTAGAAAAGCAAAGTATTGTAGCATGTATTTCCCCCAAAATATGTAAAAAGTAAAAGGGGGCTACGAATACTCAGAGTATATACAGCAGTGGAACCATGTCCATGTGTTGTAATAACCAAAGTCTGAGTAACCATAGTTAGCACATCAGTGCTAGTCACCTATGTATGTTTGATATAGTATAGCATTTCCCAATCAAATGAAACATAAGTTCATGTTTTTAAATCAAATGTATATCAATAATCAATACCAACAATCTTGTTTCCTGTGCCTACTTGACACAACTGTCGCACTCTAACGCGTCATCACATATGTTAAATTTGATTAACCGAATACTTTTTGTTTACATGTGTTACCTTCGGGTTAATAATGTTTATCCTTTAATACTCGATTATTTATTTAATCGAATGTGTTTGTAATTAATATGCTTAAATGTGCTTATAAAATATTGATTATCAAACTTGATAATTATTATTAGTAAATATTAACTTTGTCAAATAGTTAACTTGAATTTATTGAGTAAAGGTATTAAATACCCTTCAACACGTACATGTGGTATGTAGTATAATGGAGTTTGTTACAGTCTCAGGTGCCATTATTATGTTCAATCTTTGTTGATCTTTATTATTCAAACTTGTAACAAATATTGTTTACTAAATGACATGTACTACGTGTAAATAGGTAAATATTCAAAACCAATTTTATATATACATTCATTACAAAATATGTATGTAACTAACCTTAGACTATTGTTGATTATTAGTTCATAAAATGTTTATAACATTTATACATCTCCTCTCTAATAATGAAGTTTTATAAAAATCTAATACCACAAGTTTTAGGCTAATATTTGTCAAACGTATAGTTTTGTATACTAATACTTTAATAATCGTACTGTTAGTTACGTTTATATATACGGTTTATAATTATTATTTGAAGTTTCTTTCTAAATCATTGATATTTGTTTATATATCCAATTCTCAAATTGTCTAGATTACCCAACCATATTATTAGATAAATTCTTGGTTAGTAATAAGCGTATTTGTCACAATTGTGTTGATGTCACATTCGCTCGGTTGGTTACTCTAACTGGTCGCTTATAAATATATTTGTCTTTTATTAAATGTTCTACAACATCAACTTATATAATTGTTATCGATCATTTTCGTACACTTTTGGTCATATAATAAATAACGCAAGATATGAGATTAATATGGTAGAGATTAGTGTGCGGGTATACCTTTCGAGTCGATCCGCGTACGCGAACTCATTTTGAGAACCGGAAACCCTTTTAAAGATTCGTGCATATAAACGTGTTCGTTTTTACGTCATGAACAAAACCGAGCATGTTATACATGCTGTTGACCGGATCTATCAAGTTTGACCAGGGTTTGACTTTTGTTTATTGAGGCTCGAGAGTGTCGGGAACGACCCAAACAACTCATGGCCCACGGATCTGACCTGTTAGGCTCATCTCATCATCAAACACTACCCTTAACACCATGGTGAGCTCATCTCACAGATCTGAAAAAGATAAGCATGGACCAAACAAATACCAACTTAGATCGGGCTTTTGAGCCACCCAACTCAAGATATACGACCTTAAAATTAACGAGATTAAAAATCTATGAATACCAATGACAAACAACATACGTAGACACAATACTAATATGTCTAAACGTGTTAAACTAGGACAAGATACTATGTATGAATGTTAGTTAGGACCTTATTATGTATAAACGTACGTGAGGAAATCCAAAATAAAACCATAACGGATGTCGTTAAATGAATATTAAACATACGGTATATTCGTGTGAGTGACGGTTTTCATGAATATATTTGTAAGTTTAACGTTCTGAACGGTATCTTATAATTAGAAAACCATATTGGAAAGTGACGTGTTCGTCGTGTTCGAACGGGTGACGATTTGTTCGAATAAGCGCGAAAACGATACGATCCGATGAAACAATAAAAATAAACGTTTTTGAAATTTTAAAAATAAATAAAAGATATTTAGTTAATTTATTATGAATTACTAATTTAAGAAGTTTCAACATTTCCATTATTATTAAGTTACGTAATGTTACGAAAAACGACGCGTGAAATCGAAACCGAATGAAACCAAACACACCCGAACATACCCGGGCTATAAAAGCCCTTCTTCTTTCTTTTTCCTCCTCATTTTGCAGCCATAATTCTCTTCTTCAAGATACCCGTCACCACCATTTCTCCACACTATCACAACTTCAAATCTTCATATCTCTCTCACTTCTCCACCAAGTTCAACGTTCTAGTAGTCAAAACGACCATGAGAACGAGAGGAACGCAGTAATACAACTGATCAGAGCTGAAATGAGCTGAATTGATCGCATTTTTAGAGAGAAGCTATGGTTTTTGAGGGTTTTCTACTATTCCGGCGAGGTAAGCTTCAAACCCGTCTTTATCACTTCAAATCAGTTAAGATAAACACTAAAATGACTCTAGAAACATGTAGATCGTGAGGAGAAGAAGAAATAGAGCTTTGAATCACCATAAACGGACGAAAAATGAGCTCAAACGAGCTCATTTAGTGGTGCCCCTGTTTGGTAAGTTCTTGAATGACCAGGAGCTTTTTGGTCGATTTTAGAGCATCAAAACCCCTAGGACTTGCACCAAATTGACTTAGGAATCTAAGAAACATGTTAGATTGATGTTTGGGTCAGTTGGGAATGGATTTGGAGCTGAATATTGGCAAAAATCGTGTTCAAATGGGGCTGGTTGTGTGTTGTTACTATTCCGACGAACAGCAGTCTTTCGAGCCTGTTTTGGACCCTCTAACGCCTTAGGATTTGCACTAATTTGGTCTAGAAACTCATGGAACATCAGGGGTTAAATATTGGAAGGGCTAGGAGTGGTTAGAACCTAGGTAAATGGCTGAATCGATCGTCAAAGGGGCTGTCCAAAGTGAAACCGTTGCAACTATAGAGCTGGCAGGTTAAGGGCTGTTATCCCATCGATATTACTGGACTTAGGGTCATCTATATTGCTTTTGGTGGTCAGGATTAGCTAGTTTCAGGTCTCCCAAGTATCCAGAACTTGGAACCAGTTCAAACCATCAAGAAACGAGATCATGAGGGTTGTTTGAACATGGGTTAGTCGATTGTGAGCCATTAGGATTTCTAAGTGTTTAAACCGGTTGTGTCGTTCATGAATACTAAGTTTTTCAAACTAAATTCTTTTCTAAACTAATCTAACACTTAAACAAGTGTTTCATGTAATCAATTGGGCTTAAAACACCTAAGTTTGCTCAATGAAATATAAAGTAAAATTGTTAACATCAAAAATGGTCCAAGTTGACTATTTTGAATTGTTAGCCGATTTTGGGATCATCAAACCTAATATTTTTCAACATTCAATATTTCTAAATCATTTTAAACATATCAATTCAAGTTTATTCATCAAATGGGATAATCACCCATGGGTTGTGAATGATAAAAATGTTAAGGATCAAGGATACGTAATTAGTTAAAACTTAGTATGTTAGCCGAATGGATGCAAATCAAATACTACGGTTTGTGGAAACAAATAAGTTAAGTACATAGAGAGTGTCAAATGAACTAAAGCACTAAGGGAGAACATTGGGGTCAAAGAAACTAAGTATGAATGAGTTGACTATATGAGTCAACACTTAACACTTGGTAGTTTCATGCCATTGTATGACCAACTTAGATTATTCAAATTTGAATGACCTAATGTAAGGTATACACACGGATCAACGTCGTAACAAAGATCTAATGAGGGAATTGGAGTTAATCAAGTAAGATTAACTTAAGTTGTAACAAGTTTAGCTTATACTTTTCATATAAATAACTTATGTTTTTACTAAAATATAATGACTTATAAATTTTTCCTATTAAAATGTTTTCAAAAGTAATTTAAAGGATTTCTAAATTTGATATTCTACAATTTAAAGAGGATTTTATAAATGATGGTTTATTTTAAATGTCATGAATATAAACAAGGTTTAGTTGTTATTAACTAACAGATAAGGGTTCATAGAGGGTATGCAGCATAGAATAATTAGAGAATTCTTGTAACACATTAGTAAGTATATAGGACTCATAGTTGCACGCCATGACCTAAACCATATATAAGTCAAAATATAAATACTTATAGTATTTGAATCGTAATAAATCAACACAGGTGCTGAAGATACTTAATCAACAAATAACGAGCGCGCATACCTTTTGTGATTCATAGCTTAACAACACAGGTGAGTTCATTTGTCCCTTTTCAAATTATTTTGTTTTCCTTCGGGACTGAGAAGCGTGTTTAAATATTTTAAATAAATGTTTAAATGTTTCTTAAAAGCTTTTACACTTATTCTAAACGCTAATGCGTTATACAATTATACTTGGATGCTTAAACTCTTGATGTCTTAAATGCGTATGAAAACAAATACTAAAACTCTGAAATGCTGTTATAAACTATACTTTCGAAAGCTCATATATTTAAACTCAGAAAGACTTTTACGCTTGAAATGCTTGATACGCTTGGAATGCTTGATATGCTTGAAAAGCTTGGAATGCTTTAAACACTTGAATGCTGGAAATGCTTGAAATGCTTGGGAAGCTTTAAACACTTGAATGCTTGATATGCTTGAAATTCTAAGACAAACGGAATGGGATTCCGGTTGTGAAGCTAGTACTTGTGCATAGGATACGTAAAGGCTAAACTATGTTAATGCTATAAACTTGAATGCTAAAGCTATCGGACTTCGTAAGACAGACTGATTGACAGCCGAGTGTTGACCTATGGTGTTAACCCCTACTAGTCATCAGTGTTCTTCGTTGTCAGAATCATGTAAGACAAACTGATTGGCCGCCGAGTTTTGACCTATGGTGTCAACCCCTACTAGTCATTCAGTGTTCTTCTTGATTCCACTCTGGTTTTGTGATGAGTGACTAGGATGATTCTGGTTTTCTTTAGTTGACTTTGTGTCATCTTGAGAAACCCTTTATCAAAACACCGATGTTGCGAGTCACATTTAGTTCCCTTGTGGATTGATACTGAATTCCTTAGGGTGTTCAGTTGTCCATAAAGGTAACTCTTAAAACTTGATTTTCAAATGCTATTGTGTGCGTGATTGAAACTCTTAAACAGAATGCTTGAAGCTATGATGGAAATGGAATCGGATGGTAGGTAAAATGCTTAATTATCATTAACAACAATATCCTATATGGTCCGATATGTGGTGGGATGTCGGCTGGGGGCTTGTCCCCCTACGTATGCCCTATTTATAAGCATACTTGACTGGATAGTTTAGGTGGTTGTTAATGAGATTAAGGTTGTTACCGAGAAGGTTTGCAAAGCTATTTTTCAAATACTAAACTATATGAACTCACCAACCATTGTGTTGACTTTGTTTTATTACATGCTTTCTCAGGTGATGTACAGGAGTAAGCTAAGGCTCAGGATTGCATACTAGGATGCCCAATTAGAGTACCTTGTAGCTTTTGGAAAGCACATACTTTTGTCGAATTACTGGGAATCACTTTTGATATCTTGTACAGTTACAAGATAGTAAATTTATGATTATTTTGATAGGTTTACTTAGTTAAATTATCAAACATTGACAAGTTGTAATTTAACTTTGTAATCCTATTTTAATGTTATTTGTGCTTTAGTTATTCTCACTGTTGATGTTATGTATACAATCTGATCATTTCGATTATCACACGATATCGCGCCCCGAGAACCTTCCGCCCGACGGGACACACGATCCGGCCCGTAGGCTCGGGGTGTGACAGATTGGTATCAGAGCTCAAGGTTATAGAGAATATAGGTCATTTATTATAACAGTTTGGCCTAGGCTATAACTTAGGGACGTCATGTAGAGAACATTGGGCTTAGGATTTGCATATGTTTTGGCATTTGATCATGAGTACAAAACAGTAATCTTCGGTTAAGATCATGATGCTACCGAGACGACAAACATCACCTCCTCCTCCACAAGAGACGGATCCAGCAACTGTTGCGCTGGCAACCCTGATCACTGAACAATTGGTGGCAGTCCTCCCTGGAATCATCACCCGGATTAAGAACAGTGAGGAGTTTGCTAGGAACTTCCCACAAATCTCTGCAGAGAAGAAGGAACCGGAGAAAAGGGAAACCAGCAACAAACCTAAAAGTTGCTTTGCAAAAAGGTGAAAAAGATCTGTGAACTACATTGAAGCTATACCTATCAGTAAAATCCTGCCAGATTTGACTACAGGTGTTTGTGTACACTATGAGGGAAAGACCCCTCTCTGTCCAGCTTGTCACTACTATCATCGAGCTGAATTTCCATGCGTCCAATGCACACGCTGTGGGAAGGCGGGTCACTGGATGCAACAGTGCAGGTCACCAGTAGCCCCTATTCCCCATCAATATGTTGGTAAGTTCCCTGAGTGTCCTGGATGTGGTTTTCACAACAGTGAGGAGAAACCTTGTAGACACTATCTGAATTGTGGGAGGTATGGACACTGGATCCAAATGTGTCGGTTTATTCTAAATCGGAAACAGGAACATAATGCGAGCTCCTCTACTTCCTCCCAACATAACAACAACGGCTACACATGCGGAATGCTCAGACATTTCGCAAGGGAGTGCCCTAGGAGGATGCCTCCAGCAGACGCAGTAGCCACGGAGGAACTTCTTGCTTTACCAGCTACTGGAGTACACTCAGAGTCCGATGACTCCATAGGTATGTTATTTTATTTGGTATACTTAACTTATTGAATAATATAATAGTTAAACTGAATATTCTGTTTTAGTTTAGGAATAGTGAGATAAGGAAACCTTAGAGAAATTAGATGCCTATTAGATTAAAGAAGGACAAGGATTATTGTTATAACTTAACTAGAAATCACCATTGTAGTTAAGGGGAAAGCCTTATAGGAATAGACCACTATTACATGTGGCTATTTGATAAAGGAACAGGCTTAAGAACAAGTTAGGTAATCCTTAAATAAATTGAGAATTGGTTAGTTTTAAGTCATTTATTCTTAGTTACCCGGAAAACTACGGATGTAATTCCTGAAAATTTGTTTGGTAAAATTTCCTTTACACATCTGGTAGGACTCTATGGTATGTGTATGTCTGTTATAAAATCAGCTTTAGATAATTATATAGATTAGCACACTATAGTTTGTAGGAAATGCAGAGTTAAGTGGGTTGACCCTTATTTCAAACATAGTGTTAGAAAATAAGGACTGATGAGCAAAACCACTAAAGCAAGACAAATGAATAAAACCGAGGATTGACCAACCGCAGATGCTTTCTCTTCCGAATGTAGAACTACTAAACTTCAGCATCGGAAGCTCCACAGTGGAAGATTCGCAAAAGAACTACCGTAGATGCCCATGACTTATGAAGATAATAGTTGGACCTGATCTTTTCGGAAGACAACCGATGCTTCGGAAGACAACCGATGCTTTGAATGACAACTGATGCTTCGGAAGACAACCTATGCTTCGGAAGACAACTAATGCTTCGGAAGGCGACCAATTTTTCGGAAGACAACCAATGCTTCAGAAGGCGACCAATGCTTCGGAAGACAGCCGATGCTTCAGAAGACAAACAATGCTTCGGAAGACAACCAATGCTTCGAAAGGCAAAAAATGTTTTGGAAGACAACCTCTGATTAAATAATAACTATTGTTTAATCAACTTCCGACAAACACATTCTGAAAGAATAACCACTGAACTTATATATAACTATCTCAACCTCGAAAGAACTGAGGACTTATGAAGACTCATGATTCCGTGGTTGTTGACTTTGTATTGGTTGTACTATTCTGATGATTCAGTGTCTGTAACAGTGTTAGATACTTTTCGTTTTATTTCTTTGTCTTATAACATTGAATGTTGGGTGTTTAAACCCCAACATTCCCTGAGACAATGGAGTTACACTCCAACATAATCTGACCAATTCTGGAAAAGTTGCTAACATCTGTGATGGATGATGTGAGGTAAATACGTGTGTAATAGGGATGATGAATAATGACATATTCATTCTTAGAGATAAGCATAGATTCGCCGCCAAGGTAAGTCTGTACACTTGTCATAGGGTAAATTGCCATGTTTCTTTTGTAGTTCCCTCGAACATTGGAATCATACCCTAAAATCTAGAAATAGACCCAAATGTGATTAGTATACCTAGGATTGTGATAATCCAGGATACACTCTGTGCGGTCTAGAAGTTGAGATATAACAATCCAGAAACCTAGAGTGGTGAAGACAACATGAGATGATCCTACAGGAGTAGGAAACGATAGCTATGGTTACGTTACCAAGCTCCCGTCCAATACTCCTGGTAGACACCAGAGCATATGGGTCAATGACACCTGTATGATCAAACTCGTTCTCAATTTCCATAACAAGAAGGAATTGTATTAGGGACTAAGTAATCAGATTGGGCATAACCAGAACCACGGTGTGTGAAAATCTGAAACATTTATTTTTGTAACTGATGATATCAGTTAATTTTATGGTTGCACTAAGTCTGCATAAATTCCTACGAATTTGCAGGAAGTGAATAAAATTCTAGAGGGTGAAATAGGTTACAATAAGAGTAGGAATCCAAAGCAAGTTCAGCGATTTGACGAATTTGGTGAACTTACATGTAGAGTCCAATTCGCAGAGAATAGTTAAAACAAATGAGAGGTAGAAATTATGAAGAGGTATAATAAGCTGGTTCAAGCACCTTTAGTGGGATTGGAACCGACGCTTACCCTTGTTGCTATAATGCACCAGCTTCCACACTAGCGACATGGATATTTAAGTTCAGTCGAAAACAGTATTTCAGAAGACACATAAAACATGAATCGAACCCATTTCCCTAGGCGTAAAGAAAGTCATACCCGATACCGATTTTCAATTTCGGGACGAAATTTCTTTAACAAGGGGAGACTGTAACATCAGCGCCGGAACAGTAGTTCTGAACAGTAGGAAAGTACTGTCGATACTGGTACGGAAAGTGTTCGTGTAATATTCTGTGTTAATATTATATGAAATTACTAATGTTAACAGTTCATAAACTCAAAATTGACAATCAACATATGTAGACACAATACTAATATGTCTAAACGTGTTAAACTAGGACAAGATACTATGTACGAATGTTTGTTAGGACCTTATTATGTATAAACGTACGTGAGGAAATCCAAACTAAAACCATAACGGATGTCATTAAATGAATATTAAACATACGGTATATTCGTGTGAGTGACGATTTGCATGAATATATTTGTATGTTTAACGTTCTGAACGGTATCTTATAATTAGAAAACCATATTGGAAAGTGACGTGTTCGTCGTGTTCGAACGGGTGACGATTCGTTCGAATACGAGCGAAAACGATACGATCCGATGAAACAATAAAAATAAACGTTTTTAAAATTTTAAAAATAAATAAAAGATATTTAGTTAATTTATTAGGAATTACTAATTTAAGAAGTTTCAACATTTCCATTCTTATTAATTACGTAATGTTACGAAAAACGACGAAAACTACGCGTAAATTGAAACCAAAAGAAACCGAACACACCCGAATATACCCGGGCTATAAAAGCCCTTCTTCTTTCTTTTTCCTCCTCATTTTGCAGCCATAATTCTCTTCTTCTTCAAGATACCCGTCACCACCATTTCTCCACACTATCACAACTTCAAATCTTCATATCTCTCTCATTTCTCCACCAACTTCGACGTTCTAGTAGTCAAAACGACCGTGAGAACGAGAGGAACACAGTAGTACAACTGATCGGAGCTGAAACAAGCTGAATTGATCGCAGTTTTAGAGAGAAGCTACGGTTTTTGAGGGTTTTCTACTATTCCGACGAGGTAAGCTTCAAACCCGTCTTTATCACTACAAATCAGTTAGGATAAACACTAAAATGACTCTAGAAACATGTAGATCATGAAGAGATGAAGAAATAGAGCTTTGAATCACCATAAACAAACCAAAAATGAGCTCAAGAGCTCATTTAGTGGTGCCCCTGTTTGGTAAGTTCTTGAACGACCAGGAGCTTTTTGGTCGATTTTAGAGCATCAAAACCCTTAGGACTTGCACAAAATTGACTTAGGAATCTAAGAAACATGTTAGATTGATGTTTGGGTCAGTTGGGAATCGATTTGGAGCTGAATATTGGCAAAAATCGTGTTCAAATGGGGCTGGTTGTGTGTTGTTACTGTTCCGACGAACAGCAGTCTTTCGAGCATGTTTTGGACCCTCTAAAGCCTTAGGATTTGCACTAATTTGGTCTAGAAACTCATGGAACATCAGGGGTTAAGGATTGGAAGGGCTGGGAGTGGTTAGAACCTAGGTAAATGGCTGAATCGATGGTCAAAGGGGATGTCCAAAGTGAAATCGTTGCAACTATAGTGCTGGCAGGTTATGGGCTGTTATCTCATCGATATTACTGGACTTAGGGCCATCTATATTGCTGTTAGTTGTCAGGATTAGCTAAGTTCAGGTCTCCCAAGTATCCAGAACTTGGAACCAGCTCAAACCATCAAGAAACGAGATCATGAGGGCTGTTTGAACATGGGTTAGTCGATTGTGAGCCATTAGGATTTCTAAGTGTTTAAACCGGTTATGTTGTTCATCAAAACTAAGTTTTCCAAACTAAATTCTTTTCTAAACTAATCTAACACTTAAACAAGTGTTTCATGTAATCAATTGGGCTTAAAACACCTAAGTTTGCTCAATGAAATACAAAGTAAAATTGTTAGCATCAAAAATGGTCCAAGTTGACTATTTTTAATTGTTAGCCGATTTTGGGATCATAAAACCTAATATTTTTCAAATTTTAATATTTCTAAATCATTTTAAACATATCAATTCAAGTTTAATCATCAAATGGGACTATCACCCACTGGTTGTGAATGATAAAAATGTTAAGGGTCAAGGATAGGTAATTAGTTAAAACTTAGTATGTTAGCCGAATGGATGCAAATCAAATACAAAGGTTTGTGGAAACAAATAAGCTAAGTACATTGAGAGTGTCAAACGAACTAAAGAACTAAGGGAGAACATTGGGGTCAAAGAAACTAAGTATGAATGAGTTGACTATATGAGTCAACACTTAACACTTAGTAGTTTCATGCCATTGTATGACCAACTTAGATTATTCAAATTTGAATGATCTAATGTAAGGTATACACACGGATCAACGTCGTAACAAAGATCTATTGAGGGACTTGGAGTTAATCAAGTAAGATTAACTTAAGTTCTAACAAGTTTAACTTATACTTTTCATAGAAATAACTTATGTTTTTACTAAAATATAATGACTTATAATTTTTTCCTATTAAAATGTTTTCAAAAGTAATTTAAAGGATTTCTAAATTTGATATGCTACAATTTAAAGAGGATTTTATAAATGATGGTTTATTTAAAATGTCATGTAGATTATAAGTACAAACCTTATATAAACAAGGTTTAGTTGTTCTTAACTAACGGATAAGTGTTCATAGAGGGTATGCAACATAGAATAATTAGAGAATTCTAGTAACACATTAGTATGTATATAGGACTCATAGTTGCACGCCGAGACCTAAACCCTATATACGTCAAAATATAAATACTTATAGTATTTGAATCATAATAAATCAACACAGGTGCCGAAGATACTTAATCAACAAATAACGAGCGCGCATACCTTTTGTGATTCATAGCTTAACAACACAGGTGAGTTCATTTGTCTCTTTTCAAATTATTTTGTTTTCCTTCGGGACTGAGAAGCATGTTTAAATATTTTGAATAAATGTTTAAATGTTTCTTAAAAGATTTTACACTTATTCTTAATGCGAATGCTTTATACAATTTTACTTGGATGCTGTAACACCCCGACCGATGGCGGAAACGTCGGGATGCCACGAGGGATGTGTAGATTATTCATAAGCTCATGGGCATCTAATTTAAATCATCACATATCAATTAATCAACCAAATTAATTACACAATAATCATGTTCATCATGAATTAGTTACATCAAAATATACAAAAGATTTAGCTAACTAACTAAATTCTAATCTTCAGAATTTTAGTTATCATAGCTAAGTCCAAGATCCTACGTGATGATGTCCAAAAGAATGTAGAGCTATCCTGCCCTACCTACTTCTCCTTGTTCCCTGAAACATGTAAAAATCAAGTGTCAACTACTAAGTAGTTGGTGAGTAATCATAAGTTTTTATATTTAAAAATGTTTTACAAAATGATTATAAAAGTTTATAGTTTTCTGAGAAAATCCACGTGTGCACCTACGAGATAATCCAACACATAACCCAAACACATAATCACAATCATACAGTCACATATTTCAAATAATCATAGAAAATCAATCACATATACCTTCAACCAATCTCATTCATCAATATTCTCAATTCATTTGATATAAGTGACAATACATGCAATCATTGTGGATGACCGAAGTCAAAGTTCACGATGCATGGAATTGTGGTACTCCACGTGACAATACATGCAATCATTTTGGATGACCGAAGTCAACAACGACGATGCATGGAGTTGTGATAATCCAAGTGGCAATACATGTAATCATTGTGGATGACCAAAGTCAACCACAACGATCCATGGAGTTGTGATAATCCGTGATAATCCATAAACAAAGATAATCCCATAATGTGAATATCATAATGATAAACCAGGTGTCACCCATGTGTTATCAAAATAATATTTTAAATATTGGTATACATGTTCCACCTCCGAGTTTAAAACAAAATAGTTTAAAAGGAGGTTATGAGAACTTAGATATACCATTTGTAGTATACCATTTGTAGTATATCGGGGGTCTGTTAGTGTCAGGAACTTAGGATATTATTAGGAAGTGTTTTAAGGTTGATGTTGATGGAATGTTGGTTAAGGTTGGTTTGGATGGACACTTTGGATGATCATATTTAATGAACACATATAAACTCATTTATGAACACACTATTGGACACGTGGGGTGTATACGATCAACGAATGATACGAACACTTAGTGATAGACTGAAGACTTGGATGATGATATAGACACTTGGTGAACATATGAACGCATAGTGATGATACTAACACTTGGTGATGGTATGAACAATTGATGAGAATAAATTATAGGGAGGATATGAACACTTAGTGACAATAAGAGCACTCAGTGATGATATGAACCCTTATTAATAATTATGGACATCGGGATTTAGTATGGATTTTAGTGAACTTAGACAATAGGGGAAACTTTAATGTCAGGTGAACTTAGACATTAGGTGAACTTAGAAATAGGCAAGCCTACATGTCAGGTGAACTTAGACATTAAGCGAACCTAATTATCCAAGGGAACTAGAGACCACTTCACTCAAAATTATCCTACCTAGGATAAGGTTTGTGAAGTGAGACAATGGGAAAATACATGATACACCATAAATTCTAATAGGGGCATAATTGGGGTGCAATGCAACGGTGGTGGGACGGCGTATGAGGCGATTGCGGTCAAATCTATGTATGCCCTATATATAAGCTTGTTGCACTGCATCGGGAGGTTATCAGTGTTGGTATAGGGTGGAAAATGTTTGAAAATTAGGATTAGTTAGTTAGTTAATATTAGATATGACCAACTAGGATATTTTAGCATAATATTAGGGAATTAATAATTTGTTATGAGTTTAATGACAGATAGGAGAAAAATATAGTTCCTATATGTAATCCTAACTGTTGAAGTGAACTCATTTGACCATAGTTTGTATGACTTACGTTGTAAACGGTAGTAACATGTTTCTAATATCCTCAGAAACATGCCGCCACGCCGTCACAACGGAGATGATACGAACTCTGAAGATGCTAGCGGTATTGCCAACTCCGGCATGCAAGAGTTAGCAAACCTCATTACTGGATTGGTGAATCAACTGACTCAAGCCAATCAAACTCTCAATCAGAACAGAGGTGGTGCAAACCCACCAGCTTGCACATTCAAACACTTCAACTCCTGTAACCCACTAGAGTTTACAGGTTCTTAGACAGCCACTGGTCTGCTACAGTGGTTTGAGAGCATGGAGAACACTTTCATTAACAGTGACTGCCCCGAAAATCTGAAGGTGCGCTATGCCACCAGTGTTTTCCAAAAGAGAGCATTGACTTGGTGGAATGGCGAGAAGCAAACTAGGGGAGTTGATGCTGCCCTAGCATTGACATGGAAGGAGGTCAAGAACCTGATGACTACTAAATTCTGTCCTCGTAGCGAGATGAGGAAGCTTGAAACTGAGTTCTGGGAACTGAAGCAAGACAGCGGAGAGAATGTGATCTACAATACTTGCTTCCACGAGTATAGTCTGCTGGTACCTCATATAGTGACACCGCTTGAGAGAGCAATTGAGAAGTACATAGGCGGGCTGCCTATGCAGATCCAAGACACTGTCTACGGAAGCAACCCCAAAACACTTGAGGCTGCGATCCGTTTATCTGCAACGCTAACTGACAATCATGTAAATGCTTAAACACTCACGAGAAAGGGAACAAAGAAGATTGACACCAAATCATCTGTCAAGGAGACTTCAACTGAAGTCAAGACTAAACAAGGCAGCTCTTCAAAAAGCAGCAACAAGAAGAGAAAGACCAGGAATTTTGTTGTTACTACTCCGGCTACTAAGTCTGCGCAGCAATCATCAAACAACACCACCGCCAGAGATTACGTTGGGAATACTCCCCAATGTAATACTTGCAGATATCATCACGCGCCTAACTTGCCATGTCGAGTCTGCAACAATTGTGGCAAGTATGGCCACTTTACAAATGTCTGCCAGAGTGCAACGCAAGCACCACGGATGAAACCTACTCCGCTTGGATTGGCCGCTCCGCAAGTTCAACCGATACAAGCTGCACCTGTTCGTCAGGTACCTGTACTGGCAAGAGCCTGTTATGAGTGTGGGGAAGTGAGTCACTTTAGAAATCAGGGCCCAAGACTGATGGGAAATAATCAAAGGGTGGCTCGAGGCAGAGCGTTTCAACTAAATGCTCCAGCTGCTCAAGCCAACCAGGATGTGGTTAATGGTACATTTCTGATCAACAACTCTTATGCATCTGTCTTATTTGATTCTGCTGCTGATTGGAGTTTCGTTTCATATGAATTTGAATGCATGCTTGGTAGAACACGTACACATTTAGATACACCGTTTAACGTGGAAGTGGCTGACGGAAATACTATTGATATTGACACTGTTATTATTGGATGTACTGTGAACTTAAATGATCACGTTTTCCCAATTGATCTTATACCTATGCATCTCGGTAGCTTCGATGTTATCATAGGCATGGATTGGTTAGCCACCTACAAAGCGGAAATTGTCTGTCATGAAAAATACATTCGTATTCCCTTACCTTCGGGTGAAACTTTAAGAGTTTTTGGGGAAACTTCCAGTAAAGGTCTTAGGTTGATGTCATGCACAAAAGCACACAAGTACCTTAGGAAGCAATGTATAGCATTTTTAGCTCACATTGTGAAGAAAAAGGAGAAAGGAAAGAGCATTAAAGACGTTCCTGTAATAAGAGATTTTCCTGAAGTATTTCCAGACGACTTGCCGGGTCTTCCACCAGAACGCCAAGTAGAATTTCGGATTGACTTAGTACCTGGTGCGAATCCAGTCGCTAAAGCTCCTTACAAACTTGCGCCTTCGGAGTTACAAGAACTGGTGAGCCAATTACAAGAACTGACTGATAAGGGATTCATTCGCCCGAGCCATTCGCATGGGGTGCACCGGTCCTGTTTGTCAAGAAGAAGGACGGATCATTCAGAATGTGCATCGACTACCGCGAATTGAACAAGCTGACAATCAAGAATCGATATCCACTGTCGCGCATCGATGATCTTTTCGATCAACTTCAAGGCTCGACATGGTTTTCGAAGATCGATCTTAGGTCTGGGTATCATCAGCTTCGCGTACATGATGATGATATTCCCAAGACGGCTTTCAGAACAAGATATGGCCATTATGATTTTCTGGTAATGCCTTTCGGCCTTACCAATGCACCAGCAGTTTTCATGGATCTCATGAACCGTGTTTACAGGCTATACTTGGATAAATTTGTGATTGTATTCATTGATGATATTTTGATCTACTCAAAGAGCAAGGAAGAACACGAGCAACACCTTAAGTTGGTTTTGGAGATCCTAAGAGAAGAGCGACTGTATGCCAAATTCTCCAAGTGTGAATTCTGGCTTAAAGAAGTTCAATTCTTGGGACACATAGTCAATGAAAAGGGTGTTCACGTGGATCCTACGAAGATTGATGCGGTGAAGAATTGGAGTACACCGACAACACCAACGGAGATTCGATCGTTTCTTGGACTTGCCGGTTACTATCGGCGGTTTATTTCGAATTTCTCAAGGATTGCTGTCCCTCTTACTTCTCTCTCTAACTTCTCTCTAGCCCAACTCCCTCGTTTCTCAACGAAATCGCGAGATCTTGGTGCCAAAACGACCACACAACCGAGGAGAGCAAGAATCTACGAAGAAATCCAACGTTTAGCAGCTGATTCGAAATTCGAAATAAAGAAGTGAGAGGGACATCAATCCTGGAGAAATTCGAAATAAACCGTCGATAGTAACGGCAAGTCTAAGAAACGATCGAATCTCTGTCGGCGTCTTCGGTGTACTCCAATTCTTCACCGCATCAATCTTCGCAGGATCCACGTGAACACCCTTTTCATTGACAATGTGTCCCAAGAATTGAACTTCCTTAAGCCACAATTCACATTTAGAATACAATCACAAATTTAAGGTGTTGCTCGTGTTCTTCTTTGCTCTTTGAACTTCCACGTGAACTTCCTTAACCAACTTAAGGTGTTGCTCGTGTTCTTCTTTGCTCTTGGAGTATATCAGGATATCATCAATGAATACAATCACAAATTTATCCAAGTATGGCCTGCAAACACGGTTCATGAGATCCATGAAAACCGCTGGTGCATTGGTAAGGCCGAAGGGCATTACCAGAAATTCATAATGGCCATATCTCGTTCTGAAAGCCGTCGTGGGAATATCATCATCATTTACGCGGAGCTGATGATACCCAGACCTAAGATCGATCTTCGAAAACCATGCCGAGCCTTGAAGTTGATCGAAGAGATCATCGATGCTCGGTAGTGGATATCGATTCTTCATGGTCAGCTTGTTCAACTCGCGGTAGTCGATGCACATTCGGAATGACCCGTCCTTCTTCTTGACAAACAAGGCCGGTGCACCCCACGGCGAATGGCTCGGGCGAATGAATCCTTTATTAGTCAGTTCTTGTAGTTGACTCGCCATTTCTTGTAACTCCGAAGACGCACGTCTGTAAGGAGCTTTGGCGACTGGGTTCGCACCAGGTATTAATTCAATTCGAAACTCTACTTGACGTTCTGGTGGAAGACCCGGCAATTTGTCTGGAAATACTTCAGGAAAATCTCTTATCACATGAACGTCTTCAATGCTCTTTCCTTTCTCCTTTTTCTCCACTATATGTGCTAAAAATGCTATACACTTCTTCCTAAGGTACTTGTGTGTTTTAGTGCATAACATCAGCTTAAGACCTTTCCTAGAAGTTTCCCCAAAAACTCTTAAAGTTTCACCCGAAGGCAAGGGAATACGGATGTATTTTTCATGACAAACAATCTCCGCTTTGTGGGTGGCTAACCAATCCATGCCTATGATAACATCAAAGCTACCAAGATGCATAGGTATAAGATCAATTGGGAAAACGTGATCATTTAAGTTCACAGTACATCCAATAATAACAGTGTCAATATCGATAGTGTTTCCGTCAGCCACCTCCACGTTAAACGGTTTATCTAAGTGTGTACATGTTCTACCAATCATGCATTCAAACTCATATGAAACGAAACTCCTATCGGCACCAGAATCAAATAAGACAGATGCATAAGAGTTGTTAATCAGAAATGTACCATTAACCACATCCTGGTTGGCCTGAGCAGCTGGAGCATTCAGTTGAAACGCTCTGCTTCGTGCCACCCGTTGGTTGTTCCCCGTCAATCTTGGGCATTGATTTCTAAAGTGACCCACTTCACCACACTCGTAACAGGCTCTTTCCTGTACAGGTACCTGGTGAACAGGTGCAGCTTGTATCGGTTGAACTTGTTGAGCTTGCGGAGCTGGCAGTGCAAGCGGAGCAGGTTGCATCCTTTGTGCTTGCGAATGCACTCTGACTCATAAAAGAATCTCCTAAGGAGAGATTATCAAACTATGGGTTGGTTAAGCTGAGTGAACTGCCGCCTAAACGTTAGAAAAATGGCCGTACTTGCCACAGTTGTCGCAGACATGACACGGCAAGTTAGGCATGTGGTGATATCTGCAAGTATTGCATTGAGGAATAGCTCCAAAATTCCTAGTGTTGGAATTATTGGAGGACTGTTGAGTAAATGGAGTGGTAACAGCATAACTCCTAGTCTTCCGCTTCCTGTTGTTGCTTTTTGATGAACTTGCAACTTCGGTCTTGACTTCGGTTTTAGTTTCCTTTGCAGCAGTCTTCACCTCAGTTCTTGGTTCCCTTTCTCGTGAGTGTTCCAGCCTTAACATGATTATCGGTGAGAGTTGCAGATAGACGGATTGCAGCCTCCAGTGTTTTGGGTTGCTTCCGTAGACAGTGTCTTAAATCTGCATCGGCAGCCCGCCGATATACTTCTCAATCGCTCTCTCCGAAGGTGTCACTAGATGAGGCACCAGCAAACTATACTCGTGGAAAAGAGTATTGTAGATGACGTTCTCGCCACTATCTTGTTTGAGTTCCCAGAACTCAGTCTCCAGTTTCCTCATTTCACTGCAAGGACAAAATTCAGTGGTCATCAAGTTCTTGACCTCAGTCCAAGTCAGTGCTAGAGCAGCATCCACTCCCCTAGTTCGCTTTTCGCCATTCCACCAAGTCAGTGCTCTCTTTTGGAAAACACTGGTGGCATAGCGCACCTTCAAGTTCTCGGGGCAGTCACTGTTGATGAATGTATTTTCCATGCTCTCAAACCACTGCAGCAGACCAGTGGATGTCTCAGAACCCGTAAACTTCAGTGGATTACAGGAGTTGAAGTGCTTGAATGTGCAAACTGGCGGGTTTGCACCACCTCTGTTCTGATTGAGATTCTGATTGGCTTGAGTCAACTGGTTCACCAATCCAGAGATAAGGTTTGCTAACTCTTGTATGCCTGAGTTGCCATTACCGTTAGCATCTTCAGAGTTCGTATTATCCTCGTTGTGACGGCGTGGCGGCATATTTCTGGAGAGGTTAGAAACATGTTACTACCGTTTACAACGTAATTCATACAAACTATGATTAAATGAGTTCATTTAGACAGTTAGGATTACATATAGGAACTATATTTCTCTCCTACCTGTCATTAAACTCATAGCATTTATCGATTTCCTAATATTATATTAAGTGTCCTAGTTGGTCATAACTAATACTAGCTAATATTCCTAGGTTCCATACATTTCCCACCCTATACCAACACTGATGTGACAACTAGTACCAGGCCGACCGGCAAGTCCGTACGGTGCGTGTACTTTCAACAGTAACTATGTGTGATTTCATGTGTATACACAGTATTTGTACTAACAGAATTCAGATTTGCAAGAAACAGTTGTATGTATTTTTGTGTAAACTTAAATACTGTAAGTACAACAATCAATTGAAACATTAGTTGTATGTATTTAAGTGAAAACTTAAGTACAGTTAACACAGCTAAACATGAGAAACAAGGATGTTCAAGTAAATAACAATAACAAATCGGTTGCGATCTGATATCCATAGATGACAGGAATCAGATGGCCGACAACTCAATGTGAAAATAAGGTGAAAACAGGATGTTTAGTTGAGTCCGACATTGAGAAAACACAATTCAAACATAAATTTCAGTGTCGTTTCAGGATAACGAACTGACAGTTTGTTTGCGTGGGTGACGATTCACACAAACATACCTGTGAGTTTAACGTTCTGAAATGATGACTGGAAAGTAGAAAACATAAGTCGGAAAGCAAAACCATCGTCGTGTTCGTTCGAATGACGATTCGAACGAATACGCGCGATGGTGACGCGATCCGACGAAACGAAAACGAAAACACATCACGAACGAGATTAATTTAATAAAATAAAATATTTAACATTTTTACAATTGTGAAACTCATCAATTAATTAGAATAATCTTCTTTTATTTATTACAATATATTACGCGTAATCTTCCGAATACGCGACGAAATCGCGAAACGAGCAACCAAAACGAACCCGAACACCACCCTTAGTATAAAAGCCCTAAATGAGGCATTTTCTTCATAAAATTCAGCTCTCACCCTCTCTCTAGAAGCATCTCACGAACCTTTCCTCTCTCTAAAATTTCAAAGCTTCAATCCTTTGTATCTCCTTCGTTTGTGGACGGATTTGAGTGATTCTTGAACCCACGCAAAGCTCTTGATGTCCTCTACATAGAAGTACAGCAGATCGGAGTTTTTAACCGGCCAAATAAGAGGTATTTGAACGAGAATAATCTGGAAAATAGGGTTTTGTATGGTGTTGTTCGGCTATGAGCTTTAGCTGGTTTTTGGGCCACTTTCCACGATCTCTGCATCATCAAAAACCTTTATTCTCGTAACACCTAACTGGGGAAACAACTTCACCATGGTTGGGGCTAGGGAGAGGCTGATGCGTGTTGCAGGTTCTTGTGGGGTGGGGGTTGTCGTAGCCGAACCCTCTGCAGGTGGGTGGCCGAACCCTTTTGTCATCATCACCACCGAACCATTGTTGCATCCTCAGCCGCACCCTCTGGAGCCTCACGAACCTTCATCGCCTATCATTGCATGCTTGTATGATCATGAGACAACAGGGAAACTCAGATGAATATGATAATATAATTTCATAGTTCATCAACACACTATAATAACATAGTTGTAAGATTTTATCTCACAACACCTAGTTATTCTTACATGAGCAAACATTGATACATTTCATACACAGACAAACAATGAGAACAATTACAGTGGAACATGATGACCCTACACAACACATGAATGATTAGAAGATAAAATATCTTCTAAATATCATTCCACATTATAATTGACTAAGTGTGATAAGTCAAGTATTTATAACACTTAGTTACACCCTAAAAACATACTATGAGATAGTATGATCGCATTTATCAATCCACCACCTGAGCAGATTAAGGGTGGCAAGACTAGTTCTTACGACGGCTTAATGGCAACATGGTGAACATATGGATCATTCAGAATGATAATCATGATAATGTATCTTCATGATAACAATATCATTCTCACATCAGTTGACATAACGTAATAAGACAAGTTCTTATTCAACCTTGTTAACTACATTGAGAACACACGGCGGGATAGAGGTACATCGGATGCATTGTAGTCTGATTACGTGAGGATTACAATGGATTCCTTTTAGGCTCTATACGTTACATTGAGAATACATTACAAATGGTTAACTAACACTTTTATTGATTAAAAGTGTATCAAAAGTTAACTTACAAGATTCAGAACAATATGAGGAACAGATTGAATAAATCTAATATCCTTAATAGATATAAGAGTTATCAATACTTCGGTTTGATGACAAAGACTCTTTATTATAGTATTTCAATACATGATATTACAGGTGATAAACAATGAGATGATCAAGTGGGAATTGAGATGGAAATCAATAGTTGTGTTGCAAGTAGTGTGGAGTTCTAGTAGTGATGTGGTGGGATGTTGGCTAGGGCTTAGTTCCCTTACATATGCCCTATATATAAGCATCACTACTAGGATGATATAACACTTGTAAATATAACTATTGAGAAGCCGTTGGGTGAACAAGGGAAACAAATGACATACAAGTAACATTATAAACTTTGTGATTGTGCATGTGAATGAATCAAAGTTTTCAACTAACATACTTATGAACTCACCAACCTAGTGTTGACTTTGTTTAAATACATGTTTTTCTCAGGTGATGAACAGGTGTAGATACATACATGCAAGGATTAAGCTAGTGGACTTTTAGAAGACCTAGCTTTATTTTGTGTTGCATTCTTTTGGTGACAAGAACAATGAATCATCTTTTGTATATCTTGTACATATACAAGATATAGTTATACTGATTCTTTTGATAGATTTACTCGATTAAATTATGAACGATACATTGTAATTTAATCTTGTAATTCTATATCATGGATGTGTTAGCATTTCTCATTTATATTATCATAACAATCTGTTCAATTGATTATCACTCAAGATATCGCGCCCCGGGGTGTGACAGATTGGTATCAGAGCCATGGTTATAGAGAAATATAGGTCATATTACTTAAACGGTTTGGCCTAGACTATAACCTAGGGACCCTCATATAGAAATCATGTGACATAGAATTCTATTTGCGTATGTCTTCTGCGTCTGATCACTGCACTAACCGATTTTCCTTCGGTTATGATCAGAATGCCGCCAAGAAGACAACCATCTGCTATACTGCCACCACCACAAGACTTGGCACCGCACTCATCTACACCTACACCGCGTGACTCTCCTATACAACCACCTCCTCCTCCGCCACCACCAGTTCATCAACTGGATCCTGCTACCATTGCACTGGCCACACTGTTGACCAGTCAACTGAGGGATGTGATCCCGCAGATGATGAACCGGATCAATAGCAACAACAGCAACAACGTTGCCAACTCATCTGGAGAAGGCAGCGGAAACAAACGCCATCACCAAGACTACTCCTACAAAAACTTTGTAGGTTGCAAGCCACCGAGTTTTAGTGGCATCGAAGGAGCCGTCGGATTGATCCAATGGATCGAAAAGATGGAAACAACACTGGAGATCAGCAACTGCCCGGAACAGTATAGGGTAAAGTATGTTGCGGGGTCATTTCACAAACGAGCGTTAACTTGGTGGAACGCTCAGGTCAATACCAGAGGCAGGGATGAGGCCCTGTCAATGCCGTGGGATGATTTCAAGGCATTACCGCGGGCAGAGTTTTGCCTAAGAAATGAAATCAAAAAGGTTGAGACCGAATTACTCAACCTGGTTATGATTGGTGCTGGGCATCTGGCCTACACCACCAGATTTCACGAGCTGGCAGCTTCGGCACCGGATATAGTGCCAACATTGGAAAAGAGGATTGAACGGTATATCGGGGGATTACCGGCCTGTATGCAAGGTTTTATCCTTGCTGCTCACCCAACAACCATGGAAATGGCTGTGACCCTATCATCAACAATGACAGATGTGATGGTTGCCTCTAGGGCAATCAAGAAAGAGGCAGAATCAGCCAAAGCTGGAACTTCCAAGAAGTAAGAACGTCAGGCTAAGAAACAAAAAGTGGTTAAAAACTTGCTGCCACCACTCAAGCACCAATGCTCAACCAGCCACCACCACTACAGATCAGAAAGCCATACACTGGCACTGCACCTTTGTGCAACTCATGTCAGTATCATCACCTACCAAACATCCCGTACAGACACTGCACCAACTGTGGGAGACTTGGTCACACAGTAAACCACTGCAGGAGCCCGAGGGCTCAGAACAGAAACAACAATGCAGCCACTACTGCTGCTGATAACAAGTCCTGCAATACGTGTGGCAAACCTGGCCATTTCTCGAAGGATTGTCCTAAGAGAGCTCAACCAAGGGCCCAAGCAGCGAGAGGAAGGGCATTTCAGATAGGAGCTGCTGATGCACGACAGGACCCGAATGTTATCACGGGTACATTTCTCTTATCTGACTTTATGCATCCATATTATATGACACTGGTGCGGATCAGAGTTTTATCTCATCCGACTTTGCATGCCATCTTAATTATGATAAGGAATTGTTAGACTCCCCTTACACTATTGAGATAGCAAACGGCAAACAGATCACAGTAGACACAATATTTAGGAATTGCCCACTGACACTTGGCGATCACACATTTTCCATCAACTTGATACAGATGGAGCTGGGCAGTTTCGACATCATCATTGGAATGGATTTGCTATCTCTTAATCGAGTTGAGTTCATCTGTTCCGATAAACTACTACGCATACCAGTGGAGAACAATGAGATTTTGGAGATTCATGGAGACCAAGCGAAACGCAGTGTCAAGATAATATCGTGCATGAAGGCTCGCAAGTACTTACGAAAGAAATGTGTTGCATTCCTAGCTCACGTGATCGAGAAAGACAAGAAGGCAATCAAGATTCAAGATGTACCAGTTGTGAGAGACTATGCGGATGTGTTTCCGGATGATTTATCGGGACTGCCACCCAAGAGCTCAGTGCAGTTCCGAATTGATTTGATTCCGGGAGCGACTCCTGTAGCTAAGTCTCCTTATAGACTTGCTCCATCAGAAATGCAGGAGTTATCCAATCAATTACAAGAGCTATTCGACAAAGGATTCATTCAACCGAGCTTCTCCCCGTGGGGAGCTCCTGTTCTTTTTGATAAGAAGAAGGATGGAACCTTCAGGATGTGCATTGATTACAGAGAGCTCAATAAACTCACCATCAAGAATCGGTACCCGTTACCGAGGAGTGATGATTTGTTTGATCAATTACAGGGAGCACAGTATTTCTCAAAGATAGACCTAAGATCAGGCTATCATCAGCTTCGGATTCAAGAAGAAGACATACCAAAGACGGCCTTTCGTACCCGATATGGTCACTATGAGTTCATGGTGATGCCATTCGGATTAACGAACGCACTGGCTGTGTTCATGGATTTGATGAACCGGGTGTGCATGCCGTACTTAGATCAGTTTGTTATTGTCTTCATTGACGATATACTGATTTATTCAAAGAACGAGAAGGAACATGAACAACATCTCAAGACAGTCTTGGAACTCCTGAGGAAGGAAAAACTCTATGCCAAATTCTCCAAGTGTGAATTTTGGTTGAGAGAAGATCAGTTCTTGGGTCACGTGATTAACAGTGATGGTATTCACGTGGATCCTGCCAAGATTGAAGCAATCAAGAACTGGGATGTGCCTACAACCCCGACAGAGATCAGATCATTCTTGGGATTGGCAGGTTATTACAGGAGATTCATCTCGAATTTTTCTAAGATAGCCTTGCCTCTCACCAAACTCATACAGAAGTCTGAACTTTTTTTGTGGACTCAGAAACAAGAAGAGGCATTCCAGACACTGAAACAAAGATTGTGCAATGCTCCAATCTTAACACTCCCAGAAGGCAATGATGACTTTGTGGTTTATTGTGATGCTTCCCATCAGGGACTCGGATGTGTTTTGATGCAACGAGACAAAGTCATTGCTTATGCCTCACAACAGCTGAAGATACATGAGAAGAATTACACGACACACGATCTCGAACTGGGAGCTATTGTCTTTGCTTTAAAGATTTGGAGGCATTACCTCTATGGTACCAAATGCACTATCTTCACAGATCACAAGAGCCTACAGCACATATTTGATCAAAAGCAGCTTAACATGAGACAGAGACGTTGGGTTGAGCTCCTGAACGATTTTGATTGTGTGATCAAATACCATCCGGGCAAAGCAAATGTAGTTGCAGATGCTTTGAGTCGGAAGGAAAGATTCAAACCCTTACGCGTTCACGCAATGGGAATGACCATGCAAACAAGTCTGAGAGATCATATTCTACAAGCACAACAAGAAACAGTGGCAAGAGACAATTTGAAACGCGAGCCTGATTGTGGAGCCGAGAAACATTTCAAGACAAAACAAGACGGAGTTATCTATTATCTGGATCGTGTTTGGATTCCAGCAGTAGATGAACTTCGAATACTCATACTTGACGAGGCAAACAAGACACGTTATTCAGTTTATCCTGGTGCCGATAAGATGTACCAAGATCTTAGGTCATTTTATTGGTGGCCGGGTATGAAGAAAGACATTGCCACTTATGTTGGCAAATGTATTACATGTGCCAAAGTCAAAGCAGAACACCAGAAATCTTCGGGTTTGCTGGAACAACCGAAGATACCACAATGGAAGTGGGAACAAATAGCTATGGATTTCATTACCAAGCTACCCCGCACTTCCAGCGGACACGATTCGATTTGGGTCATCATTGATAGATTGACCAAGTCCGCTCACTTCTTACCGATCAAAGAAACGTACAAGATGGAGAAACTAGCGAGACTATACATTGATGAAATAGTAGTGCGGCACGGGGTGCCATTGTCTATTATTTCAGACCGGGACAGTCGATTTACTTCGCGATTCTGGCAATCATTGCAACAATCCTTGGGGACAAGTGTTAGCTTGAGCACTGCTTATCATCCACAAACGGATGGACAAAGCGAGCGCACCATTCAAACCCTAGAGGATATGTTGAGAACATGCATCCTAGACTTTGGTGGAAGTTGGGACACACACCTACCTCTCATTGAGTTCTCCTACAACAACAGCTACCACAGCAGCATTGGATGTGCTCCTTTTGAAGCACTCTATGCTAGAAAATGTCGGTCTCCAGTTTGTTGGACCGAAGTAGGAGATAACAGAATTACTGGGCCTGAACTAATTCAGGAGACTACTGATAAGATAGCCCAGATACAACAATGATTACAAGCAACACGTAGCCACCAAAAGAGTTACGCAGACAAATGGCGCAAGCCTTTGGAATTCGATGTGGGTGACCGAGTCATGTTGAAAGTGTCCCCATGGAAAGGCGTAGTTCGGTTTGGGGCTAAGGGCAAGTTAGCACCTAGGTATGTCGGACCGTTTGAGATTACTCAACGTATAGGTCCTGTGGCATACAGAGTCAAACTCCCTGATGAACTCAGTGGAGTACACGATGTGTTTCATGTATCAAATCTCAAGAGGTTCTTAGCAGACGAAACATTAATCATACAATTAGAAGAGATACAAGTTGATGAGCAACTACATTTCATTGAAGAACCTGAAGAGATTATGGAACGTGAAGTCAAGAGACTGAAACGAAGTCGTATCCCTATTGTGAAGGTTCGATGGAACTCCAAGCGTTGACCAGAATTTACTTGGGAGCGCGAGGACAACATGAAAACAAAGTATCCCCACCTGTTCGAGAAGTGAAGCCCAACCTTTATGCTTAAATTTCGGGACGAAATTTCTTTAACAAGGGGAGACTATGACAACTAGTACCAGACCGGCCGGCAAGTCCGTACGGTGCGTGTACTTTCAACAGTAACTATGTGTGATTTCATGTGTATACACAGTATTTGTACTAACAGAATTCAGATTTACAAGAAACAGTTGTATGTATTTTTGTGTAAACTTAAATACTGTAAGTACAACAATCAATTGAAACATTAGTTGTATGTATTTAAGTGAAAACTTAAGTACAGTTAACACAGCTAAACATGAGAAACAAGGATGTTCAAGTAAATAACAATAACAAATCGGTTGCGATCTGATATCCATAGATGACAGGAATCAGATGGCCGACAACTCAATGTGTAAACAAGGTGAAAACAGAATGTTTAGTTGAGTCCGACAGTGAGGAAACACAATTCAAACATAAATTTCAGTGTCGTTTCAGGATAACGAACTGACAGTGTGTTTGCGTGGGTGACGATTCACACAAACATATCTGTGAGTTTAACGTTCTGAAATGATGACAGGAAAGTAGAAAACATAAGTCGGAAAGCAAAACCATCGTCGTGTTCGTTCGAATGACGATTCGAACGAATACGCGCGATGGTGACGCGATCCGACGAAACGAAAACGAAAACACATCACGAACGAGATTAATTTAATAAAATAAAATATTTAACATTTTTACAATTTTGAAACTCATCAATTAATTAGAATAATCTTCTTTTATTTATTACAATATATTACGCGTAATCTTCCGGATACGCGACGAAATCGCGAAACGAGCAACCAAAACGAACCCGAACACCACCCTTAGTATAAAAGCCCTAAATGAGGCATTTTCTTCATAAAATTCAGCTCTCCCCCTCTCTCTAGAAGCATCTCACGAACCTTTCCTCTCTCTAAAATTTCAAAGCTTCAATACTTTGTATCTCCTTCGTTTGTGGACGGATTTGAGTGATTCTTGAACCCACGCAAAGCTCTTGATGTCCTCTACATAGAAGTACAGCAGATCGGAGTTCTTAACCGGCCAAATCTGAGGTATTTGAACGATAATAATCTGGAAAATAGGGTTTTGTATGGTGTTGTTCGGCTATGAGCTTTAGCCGGTTTTTTGGGCCGCTTTCCATGATCTCTGCATCATCAAAAACCTTTATTCTCGTAACACCTAACTGGGGAAACAACTTCACCATGGTTGGGGCTAGGGAGAGGCTGATGCGTGTTGCAGGTTCGTGTGGTGTGGGGGCTGTCATAGCCGAACCCTCAGCAGGTGGGTGGCCGAACCCTTTTGTCATCATCACCACCGAACCATTGTTGCATCCTCAGCCGTACCCTCTGGAGCCTCACGAACCTTCATGGCATGATGCAGTGGCCGAACCTTGGGTGAGAGTCACGAGCTAGTGTCGGCCGAACCTTTTCCTGTCTAGGCGAACCAATGGCACCACACTAACCCTAAACATGCAGCGAACCTATCATTGCTTAGGCGAACTCTCAACTCTACGAACCTTTGCCCTTGGCCGCGAACCTGGTTAGCCAAATCTGGGGCCGAACCCTTGAGATTTCTAGCCGAACTTATCCAATCCCAGACGAACCTATGTTATCAACCCCTTAGCCGAACCCTGCGTGTACTTAACCTTCTCAGACAACCATCAGCCTAACCATACTTCTTTTGCCCAATTGGCCGAACCTTTTTGTGAGGCACCGAACCATTTCTCAAATGAACCAGAGGTTCGCTGGGAATAATACCAGCATATTACCCGACATTTTCAGCCCAAGTGCTCGACCATGTAATGGCTGGACCTCATCTCGTTTAATTGGCCACGGATTAGTACACCCACCTTCGGCCCATGATTGATGCATAGGCCCAACAGCCACTTTAATTTCGGCCCAACACTATTGGTTTAGCTCGGTTGCACCTAAATTCGGCCCGTATGATGACTTTAACCCACGACACTTGGGTTAGCCGAATAAAACCCATTTGGCCCATGATACTTTATTTCGGCCCAAAGACATTCAGTCCACAACCTTAAACGAATCAAGTAAGCAACCGGCCCGTAATCTCGGCCCATACACATAACTCTTGGTCCAATAGTAGGCCCACAAGGCTTAGTTATAACGAATACAAGAACCAAGTTATTAAGGATAAATTTCAAGAGATCACGGAATTTCAACTTTAATTTAAAGATCTAAGTTGTTTACTTAGAAATTTTTGGCATAAAAGTAAATTAAATAAAGTGTAAAATACATAACAAAGTGAGTAACTTAAACCTAGTGGGATAAAGGTTGTCAAGTCTTTAACAACCAAGATGGGCCGAATGCTGAACGATGACCAAGACACGTTAATGATTAATCGATTTTAAGGTTAACACGGACACGCGTACAAATCAATTACAAGCGATACTTATAAGTGCAAACCATGTGAAAACAATACAGGATTGTGAAATCAACATCAAGAACAATCAAGAGCGCGTGTCTTCATTCTTTTAAGCTAAGTCAACCCTACAACTACAAGGTGTGTTCATATGCCCCTTTTACTTTAATCTTACTGATTTTAAACTTTCGGGCCTGAGAAACATGCTTACTTTTACTTGTTTAAAAGTTTTGCTTAACATAATTCTTATGCTTTGATTTAGATAATATTAAATTGTTTATTATCGCCTATCATTGCATGCTTGTATGATCATGAGACAACAGGGAAACTCAGATGAATATGATAATATAATTTCATAGTTCATCAACACACAAGAATAACATAGTTGTAAGATTTTATCTCACAACACCTAGTTATTCTTACATGAGCAAACATTGATACATTTCATACACAGACAAACAATGACAACAATTACAGTGGAACATGATGACCCTACACAACACATGAATGATTAGAAGATAAAATATCTTCTAAATATCATTCCACATTATAATTGACTAAGGGTGATAATTCAAGTATTTATAACACTTAGTTGCACCCTAAAAACATACTATGAGATAGTATGATCGCATTTATCAATCCACCACCTGAGCGGATTAAGGGTGGCAAGACTAGTTCTTAACACGGCTTAATGGCAACATGGAGAACATATGGATCATTCAGAATGATAATCATAATAACATATCTTCATGATAACAATATCATTCTCACATCGGTTGACATAACGTAATAAGACAAGTTCTTATTCAACCTTGTTAACTACATTGAGAACACACGGCGGGATAGAGGTAAATCGGATGCAGTGTAGTCTGATTACGTGAGGATTACAAAGGATTCCTTTTAGGCTCTATACGTTGCATTGAGAATACATTACAAATGGTTAACTAACACTTTTATTGATTAAAAGTGTATCAAAAGTTAACTTACAAGATTCAGAACAATATAAGGAACAGATTGAATAAATCTAATATCCTTAATACATATAAGAGTTATCAATACTTCGGTTTGATGACAAAGACTCTTTATTATAGTATTTCAATACATGATATTACAGGTGATAAACAATGAGATGATCAAGTGGGAATTGAGATGGAAATCAATAGTTGTGTTGCAAGTAGTGTGGAGTTCTAGTAGTGATGTGGTGGGATGTTGGCTAGGGCTTAGTTCCCTTACATATGCCCTATATATAAGCATCACTACTAGGATGATATAACACTTGTAAATATAACTATTGAGAAGCCGTTGGGTGAACAAGGGAAACAAATGACATACAAGTAACATTATAAACTTTGTGATTGTGCATGTGAATGAATCAAAGTTTTCAACTAACATACTTATGAACTCACCAACCTAGTGTTGACTTTGTTTAAATACATGTTTTTCTCAGGTGATGAACAGGTGTAGATACATACATGCAAGGATTAAGCTAGTGGACTTTTAGAAGACCTAGCTTTATTTTGTGTTGCATGCTTTTGGTAACAAGAACAATGAATCACCTTTTGTATATCTTGTACATATACAAGACAAAGTTATACTGATTCTTTTGATAGATTTACTCGATTAAATTATGAACGATACATTGTAATTTAATCTTGTAATTCTATATCATGGATGTGTTAGCATTTCTCATTTATATTATTGTGTGCTATGTAAACAATCTGATCAATTGATTATCACTCAAGATATCGCGCCCCGGGAACTTTCCGCCTGACGGGAAAACCCGATCCGTTCCCGCCGGCCCGGGGTGTGACAACTGACAACCTCCCGATGCAATGCAACAAGCTTATATATAGGGCATATGCAGGGGTAGATCGCAACCTACCCTACACCGTCCCACCACCATTTCATTGCATCATGATTATGCCCTTGTTAGAATTTAGGGTGTATCATGTATCTTACCATAGTCTCACTTCACAAACCTTATCCTATGTAGGATAATTTTGAGTGAAGTGGTCTCTAGTCCCTTGGACAAGTAGGTTCGCCTAATATCTAAGTTCACCTGACATATAGGTTTGCCTATTTCTAAGTTCACCTAATGTCTAAGTTCACCTGACATTAAAGTTCCCCAAATGTCTAAGTTCACTAAAAATCCATACCAAATCCCAATGTCCATAATCATCAATGAGGGTTCATATCATCACTGAGTGCTCTTATTGTCACTAAGTGTTCATATCTTCCCTATAATTCATTCCCGTCAAGTGTTCATACATGTCACTAAGTGTTAGTATCATCACTATGCGTTCATATGTTCATTAAGTGTCTATATCATCATCCAAGTCTTCAGTCCATCACTAAGTATTCGTATCGTTCGTTGATCCTATACACCCCACGTGTCCAATAAATGTGTTTATAATTGAGTTCATATGTGTTCATCAGATGTGATCATCCAAAGTGTCAATCCAATCCATCCTTAACCATCATACCATCAACATCAACCTTACAACATTTCCTAGTAGTATCCTAAGTTCCTGACACTGACAGACCCCCAATATACTAGAAATGGTATATGTATAGGGCATATGTAGGGGTCAGTCGCAACTGCCCCAGCCACCGTCCCACCACCTTTGTAGTATACCACGAGTGTGTCCTTGCCTGGTGATCAATATTCAAACAGATAATTCCTAAAGCAGATAAGTTCCTAAGCAGTTAATTTCCTAAGCACTTAGTTTCCCAAGCGGGTAGTTCCCTTATTCTTCAATACTGACATCCACCTAATGTACCGTAAATGGTATATATATAGGGCATATGTAGGGGTCAGTCGCAACTGCCCCAGCCAATGTCCCACCACCTTTACAATGCACCACGTGTATGTCCTTATCGAATCATGCAGGCACAAGTAAGCAAGCAATTTAGTAGGTAACATATGTAAATCAGGTGTATAACAGGTTTCAGTTAACATGTAATAAACACATAAGCATGAAATCCTGACTATACTAGCTAGTGTATGAAATATATTCATACTAGGGTATCCTACAGTTATAGACTAGGTCCACCATTTCTAGAAACCTAATTCCCTATAACCCAGGCTCTGATACCAATCTGTAACACCCCGACCGATGGCGGAAACGTCGGGATGCCACGAGGGATGTGTAGATCGTTCAGAAGCTCGTGGGCATCTAAATTAAATCATCACATATCATTCAGTCAACCAAATTAATTACACAAAAATCATGTCTATCATGAATTAGTTACATCAAATACAAAAGAGATTTAGCTATCTAATTAAATTCTATTCTTCAGAATTTCAGTTATTTAGCTAAGTCCAAGATCCTACGTGACGATGTCCCAAAAGAAGATAGAGCTATCCTGCCCTACTTACTTGTCTTCATTCCCTGAAACATGTGAAAATCAAGTGTCAACTACGAAGTAGTTGGTGAGAAATCATAAGTTTTTATGTATTAAAAATGTTTATAAAATGTTTATGAAAGTTTAAAAATAGATTTATGAAAGTTATAATTTCCCCGAGAAAGTCCACATGTGCACCTGCAAGATAATCCAACTATGCCATAATCCAACAAACACAACATCCAAACAATCCAAGTAATCACGTACACAATAATCATAATTAATTATCCACGTATATTCAACTAATCACATCAATTCAATAATCATCAATCATCATAATCATATCAATATAAGTTACCGTGGAGGACATCAGTCAACTCAATCAACGGCGGAATCATCGCTGAGGACCTCAGTCAACTCAACCAACGATATTCCTATAAGTGTCAATACGTGCACTGCGGAGGACCGCAGTCAACTCAACCAACAGTGGAATCACAGCGGAGGACCTTAGTCAACTCAATCAACGGCAATTCAATCATTGCGGAGGACCGAGGTCAACTCAATCAACAATGACTCACGGATAAGTAATAATCCATCTCAATCAATAATCAATAATAATCCATTAATATGAATATCATATTGATAATCCAGGTGTCACCCATGTGTTATCAAAATAATATTTAAATTGGTATACATGTTTCACCTCAGAGTTTAAAACAAAACAGTTTAAAAGGGAGGTTATGAGAACTCACCTGAGTCCTTAGATACCGTGATCTCGTAAAATGCGCGCTCGCGTAAGATGAACCAAAACAACTCAAAAATCTGTAATTATCGCATGTTTCATATTTATGAGTATTTGTGTTCCATTTGAGTCAACTATCCCAAAGTGCTAACTTTTAAATCACTAAATGTCTCTTTAACTTAGTTTCCTTAATCTAAGTTAAAATTGGAATACTTGATTTCATTATCGATCTTTAATAATTTAGATTCATACTTGCTGGTTTCAATTATCTATTGTTGATAGCTATTTGTGAACTCATATGCATACTCTTCGTAGATAAGTACACCAAAGAGGAATTATTATCTTTATTAATTCACACATTCTTACATACATGCATGATGATCAAATTCTACCATCCTTACCTAAATTATCAAATCCACTTTTAGTTTAATGAAATCTCATTTAGGTTATTCTAAAAATTTCACATATATATAAAACCTCATTGTGTAAAGTTTATGTCATTAAGAAAAGGTGGCAACTCTTATTTTCTTCATGCATGCGTTTGTTTATTCCATCCCCATAATCCTTTGTTCATCCCCAACATTCAGTTAATGTGTATAAGCCTTAACAGCCCTTGACCCAATCCTAGAACTAGCGAACCTATAGGTTCGCTGCCCTCTTTGCCCAAGGTTCGCCCCTATAGGGGTTCGGCTAGTTCAGCATGATGGTTCGGCTAGGAGACACCCAGGTTCGCGGACCAAGGTTCGTCTCTTGCTAGGTTCGCCGGTCAGAATAGTTCGTGGCTACATATGGTTCGTCTAGTTTAGGGATGGTTCGTGTAGATGTGTTGCAATATATAGGTTTGCCTGCCCCAAGGGTTCGGGACCCAGTGGGTTCGGTTTCAAGTTGACTTAGGGTTCGTCCAGGTTGGCAAAAAAGGTTCGGCACATGTGGGTTCGCGGATCACAGGTGAGCAGGTTCATCCATTACACCTACCCACCACAGGTTCGCCGAACTGTACCTGTTACTGATTCATCATCATCCTCATCACATTCTAGTTGATTACATGTTCTCCCATGGCATCCTCAGTTTAATACTAACTCGGTTTCAACAAAACAAAACTTAAAACGCAATTTAAGATGGCACCCCAACACCCATGAACTTTCTTACTAAAAACCGAAAAGAAAAACAGTAGATTTACCTCGAATCAGCTGCTAAACGTTGGATTTCTTCGTAGATTCTTGCTCTCCTCGGTTGGGTGGTCGTTTTGGCACCAAGATCTCACGATTTCGTTGAGAAACGAGGAGTTAGGCTAGAGAGAAGTTAGAGAGAGAGTAGATGGACAGATTTTGTGTTTAGTGAGAGAAATTGTGTGTGAAAAATGAAGAAGAAGGAGGTTCTTCTTCTTTAAACACATCGTGTAGTCCTCGCGTGCTCGGTCTCGTCTATTTCGCGTTAACAATTATAAATGTTTGGGTTTTCTCGTGAATGTATTTAAACATAAGATGTCTAAATAATTTTATTTCATTTCAATTAAAATGATTTTAATTAATATTGTTTCATAAAACGATTTGGAATAAAGTTGTTTCGTAAAACAGTTTTCGTTTTATTTTCGCTAAATTATTCATTTAAATAAACGATTTATTCGGATTTAATTTAGATTGTGACCCCTAATAACTATTTTTAGTTTTCATTTATTAATTTAATATCGTTAGATATTATTTAATTATCTCGTCGAAACGTGTTACTTACATACGTATTCGTAAAGATCGTCACCTTTGCGAATCCGTCGCTCGTATCGTATTTCGATTTGATTTATAATTTATGGAATATCGTTTCTGAATATTATTCTTAATAATTATATTTGTGTGAATCGTCACCCACGCGAATACATTTATTAAGTTAATATCTCTGAATTAATATTCGCGTTCTAGTTATGTTCGTAACCTCACCATCGCGTAATTGTTTTTATTACAACTTCCATTATTTTATTAACTTCAATATTATCAATCCCAATCCAAAACCCGCTAAACCATATCACTGACACACCCATGATAAACCGAAATATGCATATGTATAGGGCATATGTAGGGGTCAGTCGCAACTGCCCCAGCCACCGTCCCACCGCTATTTCGATAAATCATGACCGTGTGTCCTTGACTATGTTTAGAAACTATACAACAACCAACTCAAAATCCTTTCCATTTCCAAGTCAATAATCCATAATTTCGTGAATTCAGCTGCGATAAACTCACTGGTTCAGTTTAGTTGGGTTACAACTACACTTTCCATGGTTTACGTGTTTAATAATATATTCTAAGTATGTATACCAATAATAGTGATAATCATCAAATAATACATCATCATTAATAAGTATAAATCTTAGGTCGTAGCAGTACAATCGTACGGATGTATGGACGACCAGAAATACAGTGATGTTACAATATTCTCAATCAGAAGGAACTTAATATCAGACAACGGAGATGGGTTGAACTGTTGAACGATTATGACTGTGAAATTCGCTACCATCCTGGTAAAGCTAATGTAGTAGCAGATGCGCTTAGTCGCAAGAGCCATGTTCAAATCCGTAGAGTCCGAGTGCACACTAATCTCCATAATAATGTTCTCACAGCCCAACAACACTCATTGGCTCAAGATAATTTGAAAAATGAGATGTCTTGCGGGGCTGAGATATTATTGGAAACTAAGGATGATGGTTTGATGTATTACTTAAATCAATTGTGGATACCGAACAGGGATGATCTTAGGAAGACAATTTTGGATGAAGCTCATAAGTCACGATACTCAATCCATCCGGGAGCTGACAAGATGTATCAAGACCTTCAGGCCTTGTACTGGTGGCCTGGAATGAAGAAGGATATTGTTGAGTATGTGTCCAAGTGCCTTAACTGTGCTAAAGGCAAGGCAGAACACCAGCGACCTTCGGGATTGCTAATACAACCAGAAATACCCATGTGGAAGTGGGAGGATATCTCAATGGATTTTATTACCAAACTCCCATGAACCGCAAGCGGTAAGGATAGTATTTGGGTGATAGTTGATCGATTAACCAAGTCGGCTCATTTCTTACCGATACACGAGACGTACCCTGTGCGGAAATTAGCACGTATCTTTGTTGATGAGATCGTTAGCCGACATGGAATTCCCTTAAGCATAATATCGGATCGTGATGCTCGTTTCACGAGACGATTTTGGGAATAACTTCTTGAAGCTTTTGGAACAAGATTGGACCTTAGCACCGCCTATCATCCTCAAACTTTTGGAACAGACAGAGCGGATGATCCAGACATGCCTTCCAACTCGTGCATCTGGAAGAACCGGTGCTTGGCGGCCTGTGACAAATCCAAGTTCATAGCTCTCAAAGCCCAAAAGGCTTTGTTCTCAAGCTCCACCGGTAGATGACATGCTTTCCCATAGACCATCCGATAGGGGTCGTCCCAGTAGGATTCTTAAATGTGGTCCTAAAAGCCCACAAGGCGTCATCTAGTTTGTCGGCCCATTCTTTCCTAGTATGGCTAACAGTCCTCTCCAAAATCCTCTTAACTCCCCGATTCGCGTTTTCCTCCTGACCGCTGGTTTGCGGATGATATGCGGTTAACAGTCGGTGGGTGACCCCATACTTAGCTAGCACTTTTTCCATCTGGGCATTACAAAAGTGCGTGCCACGGTCACTGATCAACGCTCTTGGGGTACCGAACCTACATATTAAGTGCTTAAGAAATCTCACCACCACTCGCGCGTCATTAGTGGGGAGCGCATGTGCTTCCACCCACTTAGAAATATAATCAATCGAGACGACGATGTATCTGTTCCCACGAGAAGATGGGAAAGTTCCCATGAAATCAATGCCCCAAATATCAAAGATTTCAACAACCTGAATAGGATGCTGGGGCATCTCACTCATGGATGAGATGTTTCTTGTCCTCTGACAAGAGTCGCACTTCCTAACTAGATCATGAGTATCCTTAAAAATGGCGGGCCAATAAATACCGGAATCAAATACCTTATTCGCGGTGGAAGAAGGTCCGTGATGCCCACCGGTTAGCCCCTCATGACAGGGCCTAAGGATCTCTAATCATTCCTCTCTGCTCACATACCTCCTAAAAACCTGATCAGCTCCCACACGGAAAAGGTAAGGCGCATCCCAAATGTAATGCCTCGTGTCGGCAAAGAATTTCTTGCGCTGCTGGGATATCAAACCTTTGAGAAGGAAACCATTGGCCAAATAATTGGCAATGTCTAAAAACCAAGGTAATCCCTCATCCAACCTCTCCATGTGGCATATCTCACCTATCCCCATGCTCATCAGCGTCTCCTGGGGAAACCTATCCCTCATCACGCCCTCGCGAATGAACTCCCTCTCCGGATCCTCAAGTCACGACAAATGGTCAGCGGCTACGTTCTCAGCTCCCTTCTTGTCCTTGATCTCGATATCAAACTCGGACAGAAGGAATATCCACCTGATCAGTCTTGGCTCCGCGTTTTTTTTACCAAAAAGTTAACGCAGAGCAGCATGATCGGTATAGACAACAGTCTTGGAGAGGACGAGATAAGACCTATATTTATCAAATGCGTAGACTACAGCCAACAACTCCTTCTCAGTAGTCGTATAGTTCTCCTGGGCGGCATCTAAGGTCTTACTCGCATAACAAATAGGGTGGAAATGTTTATCCACCCTCTACCCCAAGACAGCCCCGACCGCGAAATCACTCGCGTCGCACATGAGCTCGAACGGCCCGCTCCAATCGGGGGCTATCAGAATGGGGGCACTCACCAGCCTCTCCTTCAGATACTCGAAGGCTCTCAAACACTCATCATCGAAAAAAACTCCACATCCTTCTTCAGTAGACGAGTGATAGGTCGGGTAATCTTAGAAAAATCCTTAATAAAGCGTTTGTAGAAACCCGCATCACCTAAAAAGCTATGAACAGCTTTAACACTCGTAGGAGGAGGAAGCTTGATAATTGTTTCAATCTTTACTTTATCAACCTGGATACCGTCACTGGATATCTTATGTCCAAGACCAATCCCCTCAGTGACCATGAAATGGCATTTCTCCTAGTTGAGCATAATATTCGTCTCAACGCATCTCCTAAGCATCTTCTCCAGGTTAGTCAAACACTGATCGAAAGAACTTCCAAACACAGAAAAATCATCCATAAAAACCTCCATAGAAGTCTCGATCATGTCCTGGAAGATGGCAACCATGCATTTCTGAAAAGTGGGTGGAGCGTTACATAACCCAAAAGGCATACGGCGATATGCAAAAGTACCATACGGGCATGTAAAGGTTCTCCTGATCCTCTTGTGCAATCGGGATCTGGAAATAACCTAAAAACCCGTCAAGGAAACAGTAAAACTGATGTCCTGACAAACGATCCAGCATCTAATCAATAAACGGGATGGGGAAGTGGTCCTTCCGGGTGGCGTCAATCAACTTCCTATAGTCTATGCACACCCTCCATCCAGTGACTGTCCTGGTGGGAACTATCTCCTTCTTCTCGTTCACCACCACAGTCATCCCGCCCTTCTTCGGGACCACATGTATTGGGCTCACCCACGATGAATTAGAGATAGGGTATATGAGCCCAGCATCCAACAACCTAAAGACCTCCTTCTTCACCACCTCACCCATGTTAGGATTAAGCCGTCTCTGTGGCTGAACCACTGGCTTGAAATCCTCCTCAAGCAAAATGCGATGCGTACAGAAAGAAGGGTGAATACCCTTGATTTCCATCAACTTCCAAGCAATCGCCTGCTTGTGCTCCCTCAGCACACTAATCAGTCTACTCTCCTCTACATCTGTCGTAGCTGCTGAAATGATGACAGGTAGATCCGAGTCCCCATTAAGGAATGAATACTCAAGGTGAGGTGGCAACTCCTCTAGCTCTAATGATGGGGGAGCCTCAACAGATGGCTTGTCAGCCGGCTCATGACTCTCATCCTCAAACACTGTGGGATAAACAGGAGGCTCCACTGCTAAGCTGCTCGGAATATAATCAAGGTGCGCCTCAATAGCAGCACCATGGACCTCATCTCCCACAACCTCATCTCTCAAATCCCCGTCACCTAAGTCCTGATCTCCCAACAGATCTACTCCACTGATGTAGTCCAGGCAACGATCCATAGCAGAGAAAAATGCATCAAGGAAGTAAATCTGATCTTCTTGGACATTGGAGTTCTTCATGGACTTCACCACATCAAAGGTGACGGTATCATCTTTAACACGCAATGAGATCTTCCCCTCATAAACATCAATCATCGCCTTCGACGTGCGAAGGAAGGGTCGTCCCATAATGAGGGGAACTCGGTCATCGGCCTGCATGTCAAATATGACAAAATCCACAGGGAAAACAAACTTGTCCACCTTCACCAGGACTTTCTCAACAATTTCCCTAGGATACTTGACTGACAGATAAGCCAATACCAGGCTCATGCGTGTAGGTGCCAGCTCTCCAAGATCTAGTTGCTTATAAATCGAGTATGGCATCAAATTGATGCTAGCACCTAGATCAGCCAATGCATGGTTCACAGAAGAACCGTTAAACTGACAGGGAATAGTGAAAATCCCTGGATCCTCAAGCTTCTCTGGCAGTTTGTTCTGAACCAATGCCAAGCACCTAGCTCCCAAAGTGACGGTAGAGTGTCTCCAATTTCTTCTTGTTAGACAGGAGGTCTTTCAAGAATTTAGCATATTTAGGCATATGCTGGAGGGCCTCTATAAACGGGAGATTGATCTTCAGCTGCTTGAACATCTCCAAAAAAATGTCCATACTCCTGATCATGCTCCAGCTGTAAAGCATGTGCAGGGTATGGAAGCATAGTCAAATCCGCCTCAGGCTCCTTAGCCATTCTCTTCCCTTTCTTCTTCTCCTCCAGCTTTTCCCTCTTCAACCTATCAACAGAAGACTCACTGCTCGTTGCAGTACTTGCTGGGTCATTGTACCCCTGCAGGAGTCTCCAACTCAATCTCCTCATCCACCGGCTCATCATCAATAGGAATGACCGGTGGTGGCAGCTCTACCTCTCCTCCTCGACCACTGCGTGTGGTCACTACCTTCACATGTCCCCTAGGGTTAGGATCAGTGTTCGCCCTAAACGATCCACCCGGTCTCTCATCGAACCTCTTCACCAACTCACCAACCGACTGCTACAAATTCAAAAATCCAGCCTGCTGATTCCTCAATAGCATGTCGTGCTCCTCGATCTTCTGGTCACGTAGCTTGTCTTTATCCATGATCTGCTGTAGCATCTTCATCTGCTGTGCCATCATGTCCTCCAGCTTCATGTCTCGATCTCTGCTGCCGGAACTCTCGGGCGCATTTCTCTCGGTGATAGGAATATGGCATGTCGATGCCTTCTCATAGGAGCTGCTTTTTTTCCCGCCAATTCGAGTGCTGATGTTGATTCTGGTGTTGTCCTTGATTATGGCCTCGCCAATTCGAATTCTGGTTCCAATTAGGGTTGGGATTGAAGGACCTGTTTCATCCAGGATTGATGGCCTAAACTTGTTCCGGATCAGTGATCAGACACTCAGAAGTACTGTGTCCACCCCGACATATCTCGCATCGGGCAGCTGCCATCTTCAACTCCTTAATATCCTTAGCCAGTGCTTCTAAGGGTGCAACAGTGCTCATGTCAGGTGTGACATGATGCGTCCTTCGAGTAGGGATCGGTGGTGCAACAGTGGGCTTAACAGCCGGCACAGCTCTCCTCACAGATGACGGGTCCTCATACTCAGCTAAGGCAAACTCTTCAAACATAGTGTCACACTCCTCGGGCTCCTTCTTATCCATGATATGTCCCCAGCCGCAGTGTTTTACCTCCTATTTGTTTCCAAGGTAAGTAAGTTACAGAACTTCTCAACTAAAGCCCAATCGGACATGCCATGCTGGGGGCATCTGCTCAGAAGGGTGTTAAACTGCTCCCATGCCAAATAATATGGCTCATCATCATCCATCCAAAAACGAATGGATCTGATCTCTCAGTCTAGTAGATTTAGAAGTAGGCTAATACTTCTTTAGAAACTTGGTATGCAGATCAGCCCAAGTGGTTATAGAGTCCCTGGAAAGTAAATTCAACCAGGTCACGGCTTGGCCCGCGAGTGTGAACAAAAACAAGCGAAGATAGACGGCCTCCTCCGAAACGCCATTGATGCAAAAAGTATCGCAGATACGCACAAATAAAGAAGTTGGCCGGGGGCGTCTTCATTGTCAAGGCCATTGAACTGAGTCGAGTTCGTAATCGTAGACATGACATGTGAAGGAATCTGCCAGTGGTTGTTATTGACTCCCGGGCATGTGATGGCAGATCGGGCTCCAACAACACCATGACTGATAAGCTCATGAACAGTCTGCCTCGGTGGCGGAGGTGGTGGTGGCTCCATAACAAAAGTAGGGTCAAGAAAAATTACCCGCTGACGGGCATGCAAAATCTGTTCCGGTGAAGTAAGCTCAAACTCCGGCGCTCCCTGCGAATGAGTATGGGGCATACAACTACCGACCCTAATCAAACAAGCAAATAAGACTCAAATATGCACAGAAAATCCTAATCTAAGGCACAAATAGCAAATAACAAGTATAGGCACTAAGAAGAAAATAAAACTAACCCTAAAAATGAAAATCAAGCTAATGGGGAAGAAAATAGGAAAATAAGCAAGTAATGGCCACAATCTAAGTAATCTTTGCTATTGCCTAGTGTCCCCGGCAACGGCGCCAAAAACTTGATGTGCAGCAGTCTTACCCTAAAAATAAGACTAATTAAAGACTGTCTAACCTATGCTAAAGACATTATAACTAGTCCTAGACCTAGACTCGACCTAGACTCGACCTAAACATCTGGTAATAATCGGAAATCCTAAACTAGACCGCTACGAAGGCAAGTGTACCTATCGGTGACAGTATAGCTGGCGGAAGTCCGGATATCGAACCAAAGGACACTACTTTGACAAACTAACCTAGACTGTGAACAAAATAAAGTAAAAGAGGGGGTTTTGGTGCATATCTGAAAACCTAATTGAAACTGTAACTAACTAACTGACTAAGGTAACAATTAAATACTGCAAATAACAACCGGACTGTAAACTGAAATCTCACTGCAATAAGGAAAACTGGTATACCTAGGCTGGGAATCAAAAGTGTGACAAGTGATGACTTGGACTGACTTATGAAGGATGAAGACTAGGATCTTGAGTAACAGACTTAGAATAACCTAATGGGACTCAGATCAAATACCAGGTAACTCCAATGGAAATCCTAAGACTGTAATGTATGCACTAGTCTACCGGGTCTCCTTCCGTATTTTCCTGATATGCAATTGCACTCCAACGGGTGGATCACCTCCCGGATTTCTCCACCAGCGTGTATCCTAGGACACTAGAGAGCTATAAACGTGACTACTTTGTCATGGATTGACACCAACACTAAGTAAATCTAAGACAACGCCCTCCCGGGTCGTTTAACTCAAATATCCTAAGTGTAAGAGACCAACCATCTAACCTATCACCTCCTAGATTTATAGGTTAGGTCACCCATGCAAATCACAACACTTAATGATGTCTAATCCTATGGAATGTGATTAAAAATCTATCAACTAACCTAAAACACAAAACAGTAGGCCTAACATGCATCTAATGGTGGAAAGACCTTCCTAGACACACATGGATCAACCATTCATCAAATTTCATAATTCAACATATGCAAAAACCATCAAAGATCATAACTTTACAGCTGATAACAATGCATATATCATCCCATAATATAAATCAAGTCCAAAATCATCAAAGTTCACAACTTTATCATCCCAAACATAGATATATCCCTAGATCTAGCCAAACAACATCATAACAGTAGCAAAACAGATCTGAATATAGTCTAAATACATGATTAACTACTGATTAAACTAAGAAACAAGGAAAAGATAAGAACAATACTCAAAAGCTCCTTATTCTTCACTCTAACAAGCTCTAATCAAGCCTTAACATCCATGGTTAAGCTCCAGCAGCTCCAAGGCTTGATTAGGGTTCCTAAATAGCAGAAGAAGACCCTCCAAACGTTCTGGAATCGTCCCATTTATAGAAGGCATGAAATTAGGGTTTTAGGGCTGGAAATGATCTCAGGCGCATCGCCTAGCCGGGCTGCGTGGGGCTAGGCGATGCAGGCGAGACAAATTAGTCGAGCGGCTGAGCCTGGCAGGTGCATCACCTGTGGCCGGTCATCCTTAGTAGGAGTTGCGTGCGGAATCCTAGGATTCAGAGAATGTTCCCAGGCGCAATGCCTGGGATCAAGCAACGGGCCGGGGCGTACCGCCTTGGGTTAATTTCTTCCTTTTCTTTGCTCGATCAACCGCACTCGATTCCAGTGCCCGTTTGCCCTCGTTTCCGCTCCTCTGGGACACAATCCTGCATAAAAACAATAAAATGTAGAAAGGAAATAAAAACGACTCGAAATATGTACAAAACTTACGATAACAGACTCGATTATGTACAAAAACGGATGTGTTAAACTAAGACATCAAGAGACATTAAACCTCATGTTCAAAAGCTCATGTCAAGTTAAGAAATGATCAACTTGTTTAATGGCGTCTAACGCAAAACTAGTTATGTTAATTAAATTTCTAATTGACTAGCATGCCTTCATCTTCTGCATTACTGCAAATAAATCTGATAGTTCCATCTTATCGATTATGTGTGTTCTTTAAGGCTGTCATTCTGCTTCCAACTCAGTTGATGACTTTAAAAGGTAAATCATTAATTTCTCACAAACAACTGAGTAAATCGTTACTTGGTAAGAATATGAATTTAACATGAACTAATTCCTAATCAACCTAAACTCCTTAAACTGAGATAGGGTGATCCATCATTATTGTATGTTCGTTGTATAAAGCAGAGTTCGAGTACTCATGGCAATTTCCGGTCTTAAATCAATTTCTCTTCCTATATGTTCTCTTGACATAAGTTATTGTGAATTAACACAAGGTCTCTTGTGAATTTTCCATCAATAGTTCATGAATTTCTCTAAGGATTCTTAAATCCTTATGCATGTCTCAAGTTCTTCATTACGATGATTTTTGGCTCCATCAACATTCACTGCATGGTTGTATGAGCGGAAATATATATTAGCTTCTTTTTAGTATTCCCACTAATGAGAGTTTGGGTATACTCTCTTTCTTAGGGATTGAGAGAATTTCACTCCTACAAAAATTTGTTCTTCGATTTGTGATTGTGAACCACTAATTCGGGATTTATAAGTCAACATTATAGGGTAAAAAAGTCTTAAGAAGATTCAAAGTGTGTTGATGACCATTGTTGTCACACACATTTAACTTTGAAACTATATTGATAAGGATGACTTAATTTAGGTATTGTAGTCATCTAAACACACATGATCAATGTTTGTGTGAAATGTTTGTGAATCTCATGTTATGATGGATGAACAACATCCTCATTATATAGATTTCACAATTATATATTTTTCAATGACAACTTTTGTTGCGTCACCGAGAAAGAGTATACCAAAACGAGAATGTTAACTAAAGCATGAAATGAAGAGAATCTTAGGATAGTTGTGTCATCCTTAATTAGATTAGAGTTTGATAGTCACCTCATTTTTGAGTTTGAGGTGATGTAAGATATAGAATATGATTTCCTCAATCATTGAAAACATATAATATAGTTGGTGTATCTAGCCATCTTAGACTTACGATAGTCAAGCCACTCATTAGCCTTCAATCAAGTTGTAGTAGTTCAACTAATGTCACTTGAATTAAGATGACACTACTACTCTTTGAATAATACCCGAGAAAGTGTGTAGCACTCATAGTCACTTTGAATCGAATAATATATCACAAGTATATACTTGCGAAATATGATATTGTCTATGTAAGAAGAAAATATTAATGTTGATATGATTATTTCATGTTTGTATGATTTTGTAATAAATACCAATTACACCCCTTGTATTTTCACGTGATTCACTGATCAATGTCATGTTCAAAGATTACATAAAATTTTCATTAGCATTCTTGTCGATTGTAAGATACTCTTAGAGAGTTTCCCAGTTTGTTCAACAATCGAACTTTGTATAATTATTTGCCTGTTAAGGCAATCGGTAGATGTCTCACAATAAAGATAACACGTATAAAGTGGGGAAATGAATTATGCTATGGTGTCTTACCATTAGCATTTCCCTAATTCAAATGCACTTTAATTTCTTCACTTAGTTTGAAGTGTGAAATTTTTTATCATCATAATGTATGTTTATAGCATTGGTAAACCATTACCATTATCATGTGTTAAGGCGACAAAACCTTAAACGGTTGTTTTATCAAGTCATTGTTTTGAGAGTCTCGTATACTGTTTCAAATGTGTAGTGAGCACTAGATTGCAATCTAGGTATGACGCCACACTATTAAGATCTAGTTGTCCCAAGGACAAAAGAATGTTCACATAGTTTTAAATTCATTAGTTCCTCCTCATTGAAGGATATCAAGTGATGTGTATATTTTCTTTTTTTTTTCAAGGTGACATTCTCAAATCGAATTGAGTTTAAAGATTCTTTCATTGATCGCAAGGAATGTACACAATAAACATTGTTTCTAGTCATGCATGGTTTGTGACACTCGTGTCACTAGTTTGTATTAAATTGTGTTTTGATAATGCTAGTGTTAAATAACTCGAGTGATTGCCATTAATCTCATTGATTCGGTTGATAAAGAGTATAATACTTGTACTCAAGTAGGAAGTTAACTTATGAAAATAGCAAGACACGAGGTGTCACATTAACTATTGACAATAACTTCATAAGGAAAGAGATAAAGTCTTACAATATGATTTAATAGTACATGAGTATACCATGTATTTGGTTACACGTCTGTGTGATCTAGTACGCATGAATTTATGTAATAATTTATTTTTGCATTCGGTGCTTGTTAAATTATCCTTGTAAAGAAATAATCAAATTTTGTTTAATGTCTTGTTTGAGAGGAACGCAGTACAAGGAATTGTCTCATAGAAGAAAGACAGTTGACTGGAGTCTCCAGAAACTATCAGAACGCTTTGAAAAGGAATGAATTGCTCTAAGGCACCATTCCATTAGGATTCATAATTTGTTCATATCATTTGAATTGAAATTTGATGCCCATTATCCAATGAGATCTAAAATTCGCAAGCAATAATGGGTTTGTTTAAGCTTTTAGGACTAGTTAGCGTAGTCAACGACTAAGGTGTCAGGAAGGAGACCAATCTGATCAGTTGAATAAATTACCATGTTGGAATTTGTCCTGCATTATTAGTGTTGACATATCCTTCTCAAAAAAGGCTATAAAGCATCATTGTTATAGTATCATTGACAATTTGTTTTTCTGTGAATAGTTAAATTCAACTATTTGCAATAATGTATGGTTGTGTTTGTTCAATTCAAAAGATTCAATGTTGGTACTTGCAACATCATACTTATCATTAAGTTCAAACACTAATCATCACAATAGGATTTCCCATAATTCACAAGTAACATAATTCATTGTTACGTAGTACAAAGTGTAACTATCAATTATCTTGCTTGATCACTCTTGTAATCTCCCGTCATGAGTTATAATGTGTTGCTCTTGTGTTCTATCGTCTGTGTTGTTGTTCACTCCGTGTAATCATTTCTTATCATATAGTGTTGTTGATTAATTCAATCTTTCCAACTTGTAAATCCAATGATTTTGCAAGTCGTTTCATTTGTCATGTCTTTTCACTGAGCTGCCACCAGCAGTCAGAAATATCGTGTTTGATCTCATGTTAGTACAACTTTGAGATTTTAGAAATTTGAAACGTCATACTCTGTCCAACAATATTGTGGACTTCATCGTGTTTTACATACCATGTTTCTTTTGTAATGTTATTTGTCAATTGTTCACCAATACAGTATGTATGTGTTGGTGATAAAATTTTGTAAAATGTTACAACAACTTGACATGTACTCAACTTAACTTGTAATTTGTGTCAGAGTTGTTTCCAAATTAGTAGTGCATCAACTCTATGATGTGAAATAAGAATATTATGTTGTAGCAAAGTAATGTGTTTAGTCAATCAGTCCTTACTATGATGTCTTTAAGACATGTGGTGTAACCTTAGTAAGGATCTAGTAACCAAGAGTCATTATCTATAAACAAGCAATTGCCAGTGAAATGGTAGTGTAGTGATGCTAACTTAAAGTTTTCATTTCTTAACACAACGATTAGCATCAATTAAATCCTGTGTTGTTCCTTAGGGATAAACAATCTCCTGAACAAAGTATGTTTGCATAAAGTGGGATCTTACTAAACTTTCTATAGTCCCAACAATTTAGAGCTTATGGTCATAGTCTAAGTGTCACTAAAGGAAACCTAATTCTCTAAAACCAATGGTTCTAATACCAATCTGTCACACCCCCACTGTTGGCGGAAACACGGGAGATGCGACGAAACTGTATATCAAGAACTCATTAAGTATGAGAGAATGCTAGTCCTTCTGCTTAAGTGTAAGGTCCATATCTAGCCTTAGATTAGTACCTGAAATACATGCAAAAACAAGTGTCAACTAAAAAGTTGGTGAGTTCGTAGGTTTTATGTTTAATCAAACGGTTTAAGTAATAATGTTTGCCATCCAGGCACGGGTAAAAAGCATCAATCAAAACTCTGTAGGATCATCATCCCATAGTGTGTTGGCCATTTCAGGCACAAGTAAAATGTTTCAATCAAAATCTAGTAGGATCATCAATCCCATAATGTGTTGGCCATTCTAGGCACGAGTAAAATGTTTCAATCAAAATCCAGTAGGATCATCAATCCCATAAGGTGTTGGCCATTCCAAGCACGAGTAAAATGTTTCAATAAAAACCCAGTAGGATCATCAATCCCATAATGTGTTGGCCATTCCAGGCACGAGTAAAATGTTTCAATAAAAATCCAGTAGGATCATCAATCCCATAATGTTATGCTATCATATAATATGTTAAGCCATAAGTGTGAATGGATACAATCTACATGAGTCCACAACCAAGCCTATGACTGATTACCCTTGTTGTTGATCTCATGATCGCCGAACTCATCCCGAGTTCATAGTATGTATGGGTTGGAAATATTCATTCACCGTGATTGACCACGTCATTAGGTGACTGTAGCTAGCAAGACCACCCGATAGGTGAATGGGCTGTCAACCAAAATAGTATTATTCACTATATCCCCTGGCTCAAACCTATGAGTTAATGGTGTGTCTAGGCATAAAAAATAAGGGACTTGCAATAGAATAGCAAAATCTCATGCAATCTACATCCGACTAACTTATGTTCCAGCATTAACACATTTAGCATAGTAATGAAAACCTTTTAAGTATCATAGTAGAAAAGCAGAGTATTGTTGCATGTATTTCCCCCAAAATATGTAAAAAGTAAAAAGCGCTACGAATACTCACAGTATATATAGCAATGGAACCCATGTCCATGTGTTGTAATAACCAAAGTCTGAGTAACCATAGTCAGCACATCAGTGCTAGTCAACTATGTATGTTTGATATAGTATAGCATTTCCCAATCAAATGGAACATAAGTTCCTGTTTGTAAATCAAATGTACATCAATAATCAATACAAACAATCTCGTTTCATGTGCCTACTTGACACAACTGTCACATGTGCTCTAACGCGTCCTCACATATGTTAAATTTGATTAACCAAAGACGTTTTGTTTACATGTGTTACCTTCGGGTTAATAATGTTTATCCTTTAATACTCGATTATTTATTTAATCGAATGTGTTTGTAATTAATAAGCTTAAATGTGCATATAAAATATTGATTATCAAACTTGATAATTATTATTAGTAAATATTAACTTTGTCAAATAGTTAACTTGAATTTCTTGAGTAAAGGTATTAAATAGCCTTCAACACGTACACGTGGTATGTAGTATAATGGAGTTCGTTACAGTCTTAGGTGTCATTATTATGTTCAATCTTTGTTGATCTTTATTATTCAAACTTGTAACAAATATTGTTTACTAAATAACATGTACTACGTGTAAATAGGCTAATATAACCGAAACCAATTGGTATTTATAAGTGTTTCTTTATAAAAATACGTGTTTATTCAAACCCAATTTTATACATATATTCATTACAAAATATGTATGTAACTAACCTTAGATTATTGTTTATTATTAGTTCATAAAATGTTTATAACATTTGTACATCTCCTCTCTAATAATCAAGTTTTATAAAAATCTAATACCACAATTTTTAGGCTAATATTTGTCGAACGTATAGTTTTGTATACTAATACTCTAATAACCGTACAGTTAGTTACGTTTATATTTACGGTTTATAATTATTATTTGAAGTTTCTCTCTAAACCATTGATATTTGTTTATATATCCAAGTCTCAGATTGTCGAGATTACCCAACCATATTATTAGATAAATTCTCGGTTAGTAATAAGCGAATTTGTCACAATTGTGTTGATGTCACCATTCGCTCGGTTGGTTACTCTAACTGATCGCTTATAAATAAATTTGTGTTTTATTAAATATTAAACAACGTCAACTTATATAATTGTTATCAATCATTTTCGTTCACTTTTAGTCGTGTAATAAATAACGCAAGATCTGAGATTAATATGGTAGAAATTAGTGTGCGGGTATACCTTCCGAGTCGATCCGCGTATGTGAACTCATTTTGAGAACCGGAAACCCTTTTAAAGATTCGTGCATATAAATGTCTTTGTTTTTACGTCATGAAAAAAACCAAGCATGTTAAACCTGCTCTTGACCGGATCTGACAAGTTTGCCCAAGGTTTGACTTTTGTTTATTGAGGCTCGAGAGTGTTAGGAACGACCCAAACAACTCATGGCCCACGGATCTGACCTGTTAGGCTCATCTCATCATCAAACACTACCCTTAACACCACGGTGAGCTCATCTCACATATCTGAAAAAGACAAGCATGGACCAAACAAATACCAACTTAGATCGGGCTTTTGAGCACCCAGCTCAAGATATACGACCTTAAAATTAACGAGATTAAAAATCTGTGAATACCAATGATGATTTCTTACGTTTGATAAATCGGAACCACAGATCCAACGTATGGTTCCCATAAAAACACAAAATATTACCGATCAAGTCTACGGTTGTTTCAACCATCACCAAAGAATTGTTTTTGCTTCCTCACCTGTGTCAGCCAAACCACAAGCACCGGGTTACTGCTAACCCGATTCAGCCACAGTTTGAGGAGTTGACGGGCTTCAAGGAAAGGGTTCAAGCTCAAGTCTTCTAGGGAATACCCAGCCTCGTTGCTGCTCCTTGTTAGTTGCAGCTCCACCACCACCATCACGTGAGCTCTCGGTGGCCTGATGCAAGGTTTTGATAACTACCCAACCCACATCGTCATTTTCTACTTGTGAGAAGTTGGGCTCGAGCTGGAGAACTAATAATGCCGGAGAGCCTCGCCGGTGAGGGTGATCGGTTGACTCTCAGCCGGTGGGGATGGCTGGTCGCGCGGAGGAAGGAGAGGTGGTCGGCTCCTAATTCTTTTCTTTGATGATGTCTTACGAGCAAAGCACATACACATACACACTATTGTGTGTGTGTGTTACGACTAAAGAGTTTGGGTGAGTGCGTCAAGGAGATGAGTCGCAGGTGGTGGCTGGAGCTAGAGGGGAGGTTGGCATGAGGAGGAGGCCACCGGAGCAAGCTGCTCCTCCTCTTCTTTTTCTTGTTCGGTTTCAAGAGCACACACACTGTGTGTGTGTGTGTGATTGCTGCTGCAAAATGGGAAAGAGAGGCATCGGTTTCCTTTATATATTTAGGGTTTTGGATAGAAGAGAATACCCTAGATAGTCTGTATCATGTGAAACTTGCGTAACGAGCCCGTTCGAGTCTCATTTCCTTTCGTGATTAATTTTTTTTTGAGCTAGGAATGTACTAGGAATAATCAGAACTTTCTTAAAAATTTAATTTGTTATGTCTGATTGAATAAATGGGTTTATCACGTTAGATCATGTTTTAAACATATTTAATTTATTTATACAGTTTTATGTAACAAATGTCGGTATAACTTTTCTAATAATATTATTAGTAGCAGATCGTGTTATGAAATTAATTAACACATTTTTTTATAACTGATCTCCGATCGTTACTCCGTTAATTGTCTGTTTCCTTTTGCAAGTGTCTTAAATAATTACGTAACAACATGAAAAAGAATCTGTCAGTTTAAACGAGCTAAACTTTAAGAATTGGCTAATGGGCTTTGTTGGGCCTAGCCCATTTGGTTCAATCAACAATGACTCGTTTACAGAAATTTGACGATTGTTACAATGAGATCCTAGGTTGCTAGGGTGCAAGTACGATGTTATGATGATGATGCTAGCATGATGTTGATATGATGCCATGATGATATGATATGATGACGATGCTAGTATGACAGGTATATGATACTAGGATGTTATGATGGTATGATGAACGATGATATGATACTAGTATATCATGTATGATGAATGGATGATGTTCCCATACTTGTTATGGGATATGTATGAACGATGCTCCAGTATTTGTACTGGGTAAGCATGGAGTCGACTGTACTATAAACACGAGAGTCGATCGGACTATAAACATGGAGCCGATCGAGCTATAAATATGGAGTCGACTGGACTACAAACATGGAGTCGATCGAACTATAAACAGGGAGCCGACCGGGCTATAAACATGGAGCCGACATGGCTATAAACATGGTAAGAGTCGATCGGAATATAAACATGGAGCCTTGTGCCGGCATAAGCCCACTGCTCATGTTAATGACAATGGTTGCATGATGATGACGCTTATGATGATTGAGACGGTTATGATGATTATGATGGTTATGTGCTATGTATTATGTAGACGAAATGATGTTTTCAAGTAAATAATGTTTTAACTCACTAAAACGTTTATGATGTTATGAAAACTAGAACTCACCAGCGTAAGCTGATATTTTAGCATGTATGTCAGGTTAAAGCTAAGGCAAGAGGATGCATGGAGCTCGGGGCATAGGAACTGAAGTCCGGTGATTGGGCAATCATAAATGTTTTGATACAATCTATTCCAGTATATTTTGTATTTGACAATGTTTTAATTTCGCTGCATATTTATGAAAGTTTTAGTTTAAGAGCTATGTGTTACGATGAAAACAAACCTCTGTGAGGTACCCGGAATCGAGGCCCCACATATGTTGAAGGCTTGTTAGTGATATGTTTGATCATTTAAAACCATCGTATGCATTGTCGAATGGTATTTCTCATATACACTATAACACAAAAGTTAAAGAAATTAGAGATATATAGAAAAGTTTATTCTTGTACGTGTACACATATATATTTAGACTTTTGCAACATAACATTTTTGTACGTTGTAGACACCCTAAACATGTTACTAGATGAACTTATTTAAAATCTGTTACCAGCACCACATTAGCTTGCCGCTTGCACCACCCTTGAGTAATTTATCCAACTTTGTAAGTAAGTTAAATATTAATGTAAACAAGCTCATAACAAATTATGTAATTAGCTAACAAGATATGAAACTCATTTAGATTAGAAGAGCTAATGTTTGGAAGCTTAATGATGATGATGTTGTTGAAGCTGAGGTTTTTGAGAGTGGTGATGGTTTGGTTCCTAACGGGTGGCTAAGAGTGATGTTGCCAAGTGCCCAGTTGGTTAATGTTCAATGGAACCGAGAGAGAACAAGAGATGAAAAAAGGATGGTGTGGTTTATGGATGGGTATTCTTTGGCTTGAGAGAGCCGAGAGGAAGATGGAAATGACGAGAGAATTAGAGATGAGATTCATGAGAATTTTAGTGTGAGGTTACATGATCCAAAGGATCATGTATGTGTGTGTGGGCATGTGTATGTATATATATATATAGGGTACAGATAATTTAAAAACCATTTTTTATTGTGAAAACCCAGAAAACCTCATGTAAAACATACGTAACAAAACGTAAAAAATAAAACATGTAAAACATACGTAAAAACGTAAAAAATTCCGTCAAATCTGACGCAATGTTACGTTTGTTTTACAACGTAAAAAAAATTTATAAAATATTTTTTTTAAATATTTCTTCGGCGCTTTTTTGATTTTTTTTTATAAAATTGTGTCCGTTAATGTTACAAACCTATAAAAAAAATTTCAAAAAAATAAGTTTGTTTTACATGAGTTTTCAAGGTTTTCACACTAAAATAAGGTTTTCATTTTATTAATCTCCTATATATATATATATATATAATTCCTATATACATAATATCGCGGATCCAGAAATTTTTTTCATGCGGTCGGAAATTTTTTATGGTCATTTAAGGATCTAACTTAACTTTTTTTTCTCTTTTGTTCAGATCTAGTAAGGTCGAATCGGGTCGGATCATGTTAAAATAAGACAATTAAACTAAATTTCATACAATACATCTAAAATTGTTCTTATGCCTAGCAAAATAAGTGGGTTGGGTTGAGTTAGGTAACAAGTCAAAACGGGTGCGGGCTAGAATGAGTGCATGTTATGATGAGTTTTAAGCAAAATCAGATTGAGTTTAAATGAGTCATTTTAAAAAACATCATGTTTTTCAACTTAAAGTGATTTGCAACTAAATAAATAATTTAATTGAATAGTTTTTAGTTATCAATCTTGACTCGTATTTTGTTAACGTGTTACCATCTCAATTCATTGTATGTTATAATTTTGCTCATTTCTATCTAAAATACAATATTTGTTTACTCACACTACTAGAAAACACGCCCGTTTCCGACGAAGAATATGGTCGGAAAGTTGTCTGAAACATAATTTTCCGACCAAATTCCGACAACTCATCCTAGCCGGAAAAAACCTGGTTGGAAAAATATTTCCGACCAACTTCCGTGAACTTTTTGCGACAACTTCCGACGCTACCTCCTCCGACTAACTTCCGAGAAACTTTTGGTCAAAAAAAAAAGATTAAGTTTGATTTTTGTCTGTTCCGACTGATTTCCGATCAGATTTTTTCGACGAATTTCCGATCAGATTTTTCCGACTAATTTCCGATCAGATGTTTCCGACGAATTTCCGATCAGATTTTTCCGGCTAATTTCCGATAAGATATTTCCGACTAATTTCCGATCAAATTTTTCTGACGAATTTCCAACAAACAACGTTTCAAAAAAAAAACTAAAATAGCTGCAATAAACACAAATTTTTTCCTGCTTTAAATGCCCAAAATTCAAAACAAATCTAGTTATATCACAAAAAACTATCATCATCAAATTACAAGTTTTACCTCAAAAGAGTACAATCATCAAATCCCAAGTTCACTACAAAAGACTACCATCATTAAAATACAATTTCGACAAAAAAAAAACGACTATATAAGCCAAACTATCATGTAGTATTCCCGGGATTACCAAATTTCTTCATTAGCTCGGCTATCTGTCGTTGCATCTCTTCCTTCATCTCTTTTCTAATTTGTTGTTGCACATCTTCAACTCGATTATGTAATTCTTCTACTTGAGATTGCAAGTCTCGCACCTTAAAAGTTGTTAAAACATACATAAATCAGTAGCTAAACAAGATATAATGAATGAAAATCTTCATTACTAAACACAAAAATAACGATCTATCAATATATACACACATACACACACACATATATATAGACACACATATATCGGTACGAGTTGGTTAAATGAACTAGTCAAACGGGTAAAATTTTCCTTGATTAAATTTTTTTTATCAAAAATACCTTTTTTTGCGAGCGTTGGTACTCAACATAAGACAGTGTAGACCCGGATGATAAAATTAGAATCCGAAGAACCTATCCCGAATTTGCTCCCTCCTTGTGTACGCTCCCACAACTCAATATCACCAACCGGATGTTGAGTAACATCCTCCCCGTACTTCTCGAGCATGGTTGTTGCATATTCCTCCTACAATTTATAAAATTAACATGGTTTTTGTATTAAAAGTTGATACAATAATTACATAAAAATGATACAAATAACTTACATATACTTTTCTCGATCGATTGGTACAAAACATTGCCTCCTCCAAGCTTTCATCATATAGTCCGTCCCAAAACTTTTTCTTCGACTCTTTGACAAAATGGGTTGCAAGAAAAAGTTCCTTAAATGTCAGTGGTTTGCCCAATCTCTTTTCCTATAAAAAAAGAGTATGATATTTAATTTAACATGTTAAAAGTAAAAAACTAAAGCTTATAAATATAATTAGTCAAACAAGATGATCCGGTGTTCGTCGTATCCTCTAGAACCACCTGTATGTCGAGATATCACATCCTCGTCATCGACACTCATGCGATTGTTTCTCCCTCTCTCGGACTTCTTTTTCCACTCATTTGTATTCCATCCAGTGGCGTACCCACCCCAAGCTTTGGGGGGGCAGCCGCCCTCCCTGAATTTTTTTTTCTATTAGAATATATATGTTAAAATCCTGATCGACCCCTTTAATATTTTGCAATTGCCCCCTTAACTTTGAATAATTGGACTTATGTTGAGAATTTAAGTGATAGGTATACTTCTTTTTTTATAAAGAGATACTTAAAAAAGTCTCCATAGATGTTTTGGATATGCTTTTAAAAATAAAACTCAATAGGAACAACTATGTCTAACAATCTTAACTCATAACAAGATAAATGCGAACATTTTGTAAACAATTATTGTATATTGGGTTGAAATGGCTAACCATATAACATAAATCATAACTTCAAATGGTTGATATGACTAACACCTTAACACAACGCGTGATAAGATGGATAACTTTAAAATTATGTGAATATAATGGATTTAAACGGATAAGAATGATTAGTATTATATTTGATTAGAAAATCACTAAAAATTATTCAATTAAACAATTTGTTTAGTTACAGTTCACTTTAACTTGAACAAAATTGAAGTTTTTTAAAATGATCCTTTTAAACCCAAACTAATTTTCCTTAAAACTCATCCTAACCTGCACCCATCTTGGCCCGCATCCGTTCTGACCCGCTACCTAACACAACCAAAGCCTCATACTTTACCAGGCATAAGAGCAACTTTAAATATAGTGTATTTTTATTATGTTTTTATATATGAAATTAAGTTTGTTTTTTTAACATGGTCCGACCCGATTCAACCTAACCCGATCTTAATAAAGAGAAAAAAAATTATTATATAGCGATCCTTAAATGACCATAAAAAATTTTCGCCCCCCATGAAAAAATTTTCTGGGTTCGCCACTGATTCCATCCCTGTGAAAAAGTAACAATATACGTATACATTCAACACTTAAACATATCAATCCGAATTCACCCATATCCAACTGAATTCATGCTTTCTATCTACCAAAAATATATCAAATCCGAACGCAAGATAACATTCAACACTTAAACATATCAATCCAAATTCACCCGTATCCAACCGAATTCAACCAAATACCTTTTTTCCAAAATATGTGTTTTCAAACAGTCAACCATGGACGAGTGAAAATCTTACTGCTTTAAGGTTTCACCCAAAGCTTTACCCTTTATTTTCCTTACAAAAAAATACACACAATTGCTATGTAATAACTTACAGCATATTCAAAAAATAAAATAAGATAAAAATATATATGTATATATAGGTTTCAACTTAATATAACAAGAATGCAGCACAATTCCACCTTCCGACTTCGAATTTATGTTGCTTTGGTTTCTTATCTCATCTGTTTTTTTTAATCTTTCATATCTTGTTGCTTTTCAAATTTACCAACTAGTTTTCATCAAACATTTAACACTTAAAAGCCACCATCCTCTTATTTTTCATCCAGAATACTACACGGGAATCAAAAATTCATCGCCTCCATTACAAAATATTCGTTCTAACCGGTAAAGCCATGAAGGGTTCCGGATATCTGGTCGTCGGTCGTGCAGTGAACAGGAAAGGAGCGACAACTTGAATATGTGGTGGTGTGGTGCGTTCAAGTCTCAAATATGTGGTGCGCATAAAGGGGTGGGAGTCGGGAACGGGAAAGAGCCCGTAGTCGACAGTAGCGATTCTGGCTCAATAGCTGGACACTTCGGCAACTCGACGGTGTTGGAAAGTTGCAGAATCGTCCATGGTGGCTGCTGGAATCAACCACGTCAATGAACGGGAATGAAAAAAGTAGGGGCGAGAGTTGGGAACTTGAGCCCTAATATTTTTTGAACTAATACGAAAATGAACGCGTGGGAATTGAGAAAAGGGAGTTGGGTTGTTTGTAATTTAATTTGGGATTGTGTTAGCTAAGTGATGTGGGTTTAAGAAAAAAAGTAAACAAAATAGAAATTTTATGAATAGGTTTAAAAAATAAGTTAGGTATAAAAAATTGAGAATGGGTCATTTTTAAGTTCTAACATAAATAAAAAATAAGACTAAAAATTTGTGTTTATATATAAATATGCCCCCTAATTAATTAAAATAATAACTCGTGAGGTGGTGGTAGATATTCAAAGGTTATATTATATAAATAAAAATTATGTATTTAATTAAACAAACCGTTTAACCGAACTAACCGAATCCAAAAAAATAAATAAATCCGAAAACGTAACTGATAACCAAACAAACCAAATTCGAAAACAATGAATTGGTTTCAAGGTGCAAAATATTATATAAAACATGTGGTAGGAATATAGTCGGAAAATTCCTACTACTTTCCAACAAAATTGTTCAATTTGGTCGGAAAAAGGTGGGAAACTTCCGACTATTTTCCAACTAAAACGATTCAGTTTTTGTTTTTCAAAACTTTAGACATTGTTTTGTTCATTTCATCTTTTTTAAACATTCATTATACATCATAAAAAACTTACCGTTGATAAATTAGAAGTGTTATACACATCCACGTATTTACGTGTGAGTACACTGTTAGAAGCCAATAAAGTTTTATGTTTATAAGTATATATGTGTATTTGTTTGTTTACATAACCAACAAACATGTAATTTGTTAAATTCTGATGTTTATAATTATTTTTTTCGTACATATTAAAGAGGCAAAAAAGATGATGTGAAAAAACGATGTTAAGAGCCTAAAAAATAAAAAAAGTAAAACTTGTAGTAGGAATATAGTCGGAAATTCCTACTACTTTCCAACAAAATTGCTCAATTTGGTCGGAAAAAGGTCGGAAACTTCCAACCATTTTCCAACTAAAATGATTCATTTTTTTGTTTTTCAAAACTTTAGACATCGTTTTGTTCATTTTATCTTTTTTTAAAAATTCATTATACATCATAAAAAACTTACCGTTGATAAATTAGAAGTGTTATACACATCCACGTATTTACATGTGAGTACACTGTTAGAAGCCAATAAAGTTTATGTTTATAAGTATATATATGTATTTGTTTGTTTACATAACCAACAAACATGTAATTTGTTAAATTCTAATGTTTATAATTATTTTTTTCGTACATATTCAAGGGGCAAAAAAGATGATGTTAAAAAACGATGTTAAGAGCCTAAAAAATAAAAAAAGTAAAACTTGTAGTAGGAATATAGTCGGAAAATTCCTACTACTTTCCAACAAAATGTTCAGTTTGGTCGGAAAACTGTCGGAATTTTAACACTGAAAATATGAGTTTTTGTTTTGTCGGAATTCCGTCAGTACCTACTGAAAACTTTCCGACCAAAATATGTTTTGTCGATAAATTGTCGGAATTTTAACACAAAAAATATGGGTTTTTTTGTTGTCAAAATTTGGTCGGAAAATCGTCGGAAACTTCCGACCATATTTTCTTGTCGGAAAATTTTGTTGGTAAATTCCAGTTTTCTAGTAGTGTCAATCTATGCATTTATTTTGTTATGAGTTAATATTCTCATACCTAGTTGATATATACTTGGCTTTATTTTTTAAAATATATCCGAAACATATCTACAAATACTTTGAGTCTAAGCAAGATGTCAGTGATGGAATGTGGTCAGCCAAAATCAGAGGGGTGAAATGGTGACCAATGTTTTAAAAAATAAGTATTTTAGTTGCATCCGATTTGGCTCAAAGATGGTTTAACCACACACACTAGTTAATCATGGAATTATATAGAAATACAACTTATACTCAAATAAGTATCCAAAAAGTATCCAAATTCATTCAAAAAGTACTGAAATTCATCCAAAACAATATAAAAAATACTTCAATTCTAATAATTTTTTTAAATAAAAGTGCATAATAAGATTATGATATTGGCATGTTAAACAAATTAAATTCACGATCGATTAAAAGCCAAAATTCACTATTTTTGTTTTTTTGAAACCGGGAATTCGGTTTTACCAGTATAACCGAATTAAACCGCAGGCACGGTCGATTGAAAGAACGTGCATAATATTGAAGGGTATCATACCGGGTGAGTTACCGGCGGCCGGTTGAACCGGTCGAACCGGCTGGTTCGAACCGGTTTTTAAAACGTTGGTGATGACTATTGATTTGAATAGTATTGTGACGTTGATGGGTTTCGTGATGATAGCGTCAAAATGAACGGAAGAGGAGGTTTGGTGGTTGTTTTTAGCCTAAGGAAGTTCTAGGTTAGGTTTGTGATGATTTAATAGGTATGATTTTTGTACTATTATCGTATGCGGTGCAACCACTACCTAGGTGTCACATTTGGTTTTGGTCGAGAAAGTTGTAAATATGAGGCTTGGTTGAAGGGTGCTAAAATGGGTGTTCAAACGTATAGTCGGGTGTGGTTTTAGGTAAGGAGACGTAACAAAGCATGCCAGGTGACCGAAGATTGAGCTTTCAACACATGTGTTCCAATTTCTAGAGAGAGAAAATGTGGTAAATTTTGGATTGTTAATTATTTTTACAACACATTTGTTCTAGGACAATAATTATGCGTGTTACTTTGATTAGATTAATTTTGAAATAGTCTAGTTTGTGTTTTTAAAATAAGTCATTGCATGTTTTACTGTACCCGTACACATGTATAAAATTGATGAATTTTTTGTGTCATGAATCAAATTTTCATGTTTTGTAGATATTTGTCGTTTCTTTAATAAAAATTGTTTTTGTTAAGCATTTGTCTTAAACAGGAATTTATATACATAGAAAGTTAGAAACTTTGAAACCTAATTTTTGCATGGGTTGTATTATAAACAAAACCATATACAAATAAATCTATAAAAAAACTATATATACCTAGGAAGATGATCATATACAAAGTAATCTAAAGGTGTATGTTTTTTCTTTTTTTTTTTTAATTAGTGTAATTAATGTAGGGCTCACTTATATTATTATATTTTTATAAAAATTACATCATTAAATATGTCACATTTTTAACTTTAATTCAAGTCTAGGTTTGTCAACTTTTTTTTCAAAGTGTTCGTAATTGCACTGACGTAACGAGCTGAAATTTTACAAAGTGCTCATAATAACACTGATGTAATGTGCTGAATTTTTTTTTGAAGTGTTCATAACAAGTCGTAATTTATTATTTATTTTATAATAGGTTTTTGATATTTTTCCAAATTTTTTTCCCATATTTAAAAAAAATTTTATTGAAAAAAATATTCACTTCTAAAAAACCACATAAGTTTTTTATTGAAATGTTTTTTAATTACATAATTAAATACATAATCTTGCATTAATGTAATTACACTAATGTAACGAGCTGAACTTTTTCAATGGGTTCGAAATTACACTAATGTAACATGCCGAATTTTTTAAAGTGTTCATAATTACACTAATGTAACGAGCGGAATTTTTTCAATGTCTTTGTAATTACACTGATGTAAGGAGCTGGATTTTTTCAAAGTATTCTTCATTTTTTCAAATATTGATGAACTAAATTTTATATTAAAAAATAAATTTGTAATGAATATTTAAGACGAGGGAAAAAATTTTAAAGATGAAAATTTTTTGAAAAATGAGAGAAAATTATTGTATTTATTACCCGTTACGTTGGTGTAATTATGAACGCTTAAAAATATTCAAAAAACAATTGGCATTAATATAATGGAATTAACGAGAAAAATATAACCAGTTTAATGTCATAATTTTTATAAAAAAAATAAAGTTATACGTGCATAAAAATAAAAGGGAAACTTTTATTTAAAAAAAGTAAAATAAATGGATTTCTAAGAGTGTGACATTTGTCACTCTCATATTAAATCTGACTTTTTTATATTAAAGAAAACGACTAAAATACCCTTTTATTTATAAAGTATTAGATGACACATGGCAACATTTTGTTAAATCTAGAATTTTTAAACTATTGGATTTAAGTTATTGGGTTAACATAATTATGAAGGGTTCTTATTTGAACCATATATATATATATGTGTGTGTGTAATGTGATTTGGTTTTCATGTGCGTTAACCGTTTAAAGTTGTATTTTTATGTGCATTTCATATGGAACGATGATACTATAAGATACAATTGTGATTTGCAGGTAAAAAAAGTTAGATGGATGCCCGGGGATGTTAAGAGGTGAAAATGCTAACAGATGGATCAGAAGGGGTCGAGAAAAGTTCAGAACTTCGGAGGCACATATCTTGAGATAGAGGAAGAGTTACGAAATCTATAATATATGAAAACTGAGTTTCTCGAAGAGACAAGGCAGAAGAAAAGGTCACCTAGGCGTAACCAGGCTACGCCCAGGTCACCGTAGGCTACGCCCAAAAATTCAGCGTTGGCAGAAAAAGTTCACCGTTCTAATGGAGGCAGTTTAGGCTACGCACAAACATGTATTATTGGGTTTTTAACCCTATCTTTGTCATATTTCAGCATATATTCTTCTAAGTCGTAAATTAGGGTTTTTGGGGCGAAAATTGAAGGTTTTTGGGTGGCTCTGACTCTCAAAATCACGATTTGATTCAAGAATTCGTCCATGGAATCAACCATTGAAGATCAAATCATGATGAGGCAAGGCTAGTTTCTTCGTAATTGCTTCCGGGAAATTACGGTTGTAAGTGAAGCAATGTTTGGATGTTGAATCTAGGTTTTTGATTGTAAACTTGATACGATTTCCGTTTGGTTGATTTAAACAATAGATTTATGTTTTTGTGTTGATGCGTTACCATCGGTGATTCGGTTTCTTGCATCATTTACTCATTGGTACTCGTGTGATGCTTTGCGTATGTCTATTGGTAAGTGTGTGAATGAGCAAGTCTTGAACGTTCATTCCATCATTACCACTTTAATCAAATTGATTAACACAATCATTTTTACATGGTTTCAATATAGGTTTAACTTAAATTCATTGTGGATCTTGCAACCTTAAAACGGAAAGTTATTACCCTTTTTATTAATTGTTTTCAAAGTAAAAGTTAAGATTGTTTCTTTCAAACGGTTCTCTTAATTTAATTCAATCATCAGTTTCTAGTAACAATTAGCACTTTCCACTAATTCCCTGTGATGACGACCTTACTTACCCTTGCTATAGTCATAGGTAGCTAAGTTCCTATTTATAAATTGATTTTGATTGACCTACGACACATCGATCAAAATGGCGTCGTTGTCGAGGAATCAACGTGCCAAGTGTTATTTTAGTTATCTTAGCTTAATTTCAGTTTAAGTTTTATTTGTTTAAAAAAAGGACCTTTTATTATTATTTTTTCTTTGTTTTATTTGTTCGGTATTGCACGAGGTATTCTTTGTTTTGGTATGCAGGTAATTCTTGCAAGCATTGTAGAATCTCCAGAATTTTAATATCATCATGAATTGGGATGATGATGATGATCCATGTATGTGTTGCGGGAGTAAATTCCTTTGGATAGAAGACTGTTCGGTGTTCTTAAGAAGATACGAAGCATATCAGGAATGCGAAAGTAATAACATTATAAGCCAAGGATATATCATGGCAAATTATAAAGATGATATTGACTCAGGTTGATCTTATCTGAACAATGAACCAAATTAAACTTGTCCTCAAGAATACTACCAGTCAAATGATGGTTGCCAAGGAAACTCTTATCAACAAAAGTATCAATCTGAAGAGGAAAGTAGGGTTCACAACTTCAGGCAAGATTGGGAGTACAACTGTTATGAACTAGAGATGGAACCAAGATTAAGTTGCAAGGAGGAATATGATTACGATTACTCTTATTTGGCATACAAGGTTACTCAATATTATGATCATGGTAATTATCATAGGGGGTTTTTACAATCAAAATGGTTACCAACAACGACAACAAAAATGGTGTTCAAGAAGCTACCAGCAACAAATTCACCATCAGTATCCTAGTATTCAAGAAAATGGGTCCTCTGGTGGTAAATTGGGAAATCTCTAACGCAATTCTATCATGGAAACACTAAAAGACATGAAAAAGGAGAATGAGGTTAGAGACGAAACCATAGATGTGTTGTTCAAAACGGTTGGTCATCTAATTGAGGAATTGGCACAAATAAAAGCATTAGAAGTGATTGTTGATAATAATAATACCACCAATATTCTCCCAGTTGTTGAAGAAGTGCCACTAACATTGCTTATGGTTGATTATGAAGTAGAAAATACTACTAGCATTTTGAAGCATGATAGGGGTTGTGTACATCAAACAGAAAACATAACACCTCGTGAAAAACCATCGAATAAGACAATTCGAGTTTATTTAAACCACTCTCCTATAGCTACTATTTCAATTAACATAGTTAGGATGGATGGTTTAGGTTCAAATAAGAGAAAAGTAAGAATGGAGGACATGGGTCACGATATTCAGAAGCATACCCGTATTGATTCAACATTCACGTCAATTATGAGGAAAGAAATATGGACATGGCATGTCAATTACTGAGCATAGCATGAAAACTCGGAAGGAAAATTTGCATTTATGCCATCTTGTGGTTATTTAACATATACATTAATCATTAAAGTAGAAGTATGCACACGAGGTATTGATCATCGAGCCTATGTTGGTAACTCAGGAGGAAAGTGTTCAATTCGACCACCATAAATAATACATGATGTACGGTCTGGCTGAAGACCTAAAACTTAGTGCTATCTCGGAGGCATACTTTATGGGTGTGTTCGCTAAAAACCCTCACGAGACTTCACTCGTCCACTCGGGCTACTAAGGGGTTTAAAAGGCTTGTTGCATACGCTAAATGCAATCATGATTCCAACGAAAGTGAGTTAGGTTTTGGTTGTTTTTTTTTATGTTCTTTTTTTCTTTGTAATGTTTTTTATAGGTTATTTATCCCGTTTAAGAGCCCAAGCATGAAAAGAGCAATGGGCTTTCATATTGACATATTTATCATGTGCCTTGGGGCGAAGCACTAAAAACAGTGGTGTCAATCATGCTTGTAAAGTTGATAAGGTCCATGTGTTTTTCCTTCCTCTTTTTTATTATGAATTGGTTGGTAAGCTAACTTGGCAATTTAGAATAGGGATTTGAGTGGAGCACCCCATTACCCTCATTCGACACTCGTACCTAGTATAAAATTTACATTGAGGACAATGTAAAGTTTAAGTATGGGAATGATGGAAACTTTGAAAAATTTTCAAAATTGTCCAAAAGATGTCTTTGTGTGCACGAAAAACAAGTTTTTCTCTAAGAAAATCGTGAAAGCTTCTTTAATCGGTGTATATATTTAGTTCTTAATTATGCCTAGTTCTTTAAGTTGCGGAATATATTTTTCTTAGCAAGTTTTATGAAAATTTGGTAGGGAAGTCTTGATTAAGGATACAAGGCTAGATAGTGGCTAAAGATGTATGCTTCACATCTGAAACATGTTACCGTCGTTTTTGTGAGAAATTGAGCCTACATTAAGCATGAAATAGATGTAGAATTAAGTGTTCATTTTATTTTGATGTGTGATTACCATAATGTTGCTTTCATTTCAGAACTTGCACAGCTAATACAAGTTAAGACCATGAGCCAGAGTGTGCACAAAAGTGATAGAGCCATTAGGATTACCTCTTTGTTTTATCCTTGTTTTTTGTTTCACCAACCTTTGACAAATTTCCCTAGTCACCCTTTTGAGCTAATTACCCACTCATTTGCTAAATCCATTACACTAGCCAAAAATAATTGCCTTGCTAGCCATTTTAGTTTTGGGCCCGTATGGTGAATCCAAGTTGAATAGTATTAATGTTCTGATGTAAAAAAAAAGATAAAGAACAGAAAAATTGAACAAAGAAAAAAGAAAAAAATTATTAATAGTAATGTTAGTGGTGTTTAGAAATAAAAAGTAATCAAATAAGGGTAGATACTTACCCTAGTGATTATGTGTAGAAATTTTGTTTGTGTGAACTTAACTTGGATTTCACTTATTTTAGCCATTTACATTCTTTTTCCATACCTTAGCCTTAGCCAACACTACAATCTTAAAAGACCTTTTGATTTGTTTATAATTTGTGCGTAATGGTGGAGATTTTATTGCTCTGCAAGCCTATGATAATTGCTAGTCCAGATACAAAATAGAGTGGAGTGTTCATTGTGAGAGGTGTGAATGCATGCATGTGAACCATTTGAAGCTAAGTGTCCTTAATTAGGGATTTTCTTGTCGAATATGTAATATTGCTTGTTGGGATGTAAATCTATTGTACGTTGTAAGTCTTGGGAATTAGGTGTGGTTTTGATTTTTGCTATTAACCGGTAAAGAGGTGTTTAAGCGGTTGTTTTTGTTGAATTATTTGTTATTGTGTGTAAAGGATTTTGCTTAGGACAAGCAAAACATAAGAGTGGGATGTGATGTGTGTTTAGTTTTCATGTGCGTTAACCGTTTAAAGTTGCGTTTTTATGCGCATTTCATATGGAACAATGATACTTTGAGATACAATTGTGATTTGCATATAAAAACAAGTTAGATGGATGCCCGGGGATGTTAACGAGGTGAAAATGCTAACAGATGGATCAGAAGCGGTTGAGAAAACTTCATAACTTCGGAGGCGCATATCTTGAGCTAGAGGAAGAGTTATGGAATCACAATATATGAAAACTGAGTTTCTCGACAACTTGGGCGTAGCCTACGCCCAAAAATTTAGTGTTAGCAAGAAAAGTTCACCGTTTTGACGGGGTCAGCGTAGGCTACGCCCAAACGCGAAAAATTGGGTTTTTAACACTACCTTTGCCATTTTTCAGCATCTATTCTTCTATGTCCAAAATCAGGGTTTTTGGGGCGATTTTAGGACGTAAATTGAAGGTTTTTGGGTGGCACTAACTCTCCAAATCACGATTTGATTTAAGAATTCATCTATGGAATCAATCATTGAAGATTAAATCATGATAAGTCAAGGATAGTTTCTTCGTAATCGCTTCCGGGCAATTAGGGTTGTAAGTGAAACAATGTTTGGATGTCGAATCTAGGTTTTTGATTGTACACTTGATACGATATCCGTTTGGTTTATTTAAACATAAGATTTATGTTTTTGTATTGATGCGCTAGCATCAGTGATTCGGTTTTCTTGCATCGTTTACTCATTGGTAGTCGTGTGATGCTTTGCGTATGTCTATTGGTAATTGTGTGAATGAGCAAGTCTTAAACGTTTGTTCCATCATTACCACTTTAATCGAATTGATTAACACAATCATTTATACATGATTTCAATCTATGTGTAACTTACATTCATTGTGGATCTTGCAACCTAAAAACTGGAAGTGGTTACCCTTTTTATTAATTGTTTTCAAGTAAAAGTTAAGATTGTTTCTTTCAAACGGTTCTCTTAATTCAATTCAATTCAATCTCAATTTTACAATTTTCTTAGTTTAATCAGTTGTTAGCAACAATTAGCAATTTCCACTAATTCCCTGTGGAGACGACCTTACTTACACTTGCTATAGTCATAGGTAGCTAAGTTTCTATTTATAAATTGTTTTTGATTAACCTACGACACATGGATCAAATATGTATATGTAGGATTGTGAACAAATAAGAACCCATGGATAGAGCTATAACCCAATAACTATAATCTAATGATTAATCAAAAGGTCAACTGAATAAGATTATGTCATGTATCAAATTATTTTTTTAACATACCAAGGCATATTAGACATTTTGTTATTTTTAAATGTTAGATTTAATATAGTGATGACACATGTCACCTTTAATTATATTTTAATTAATCTAACTTTTAATAAAAGTTTACCCCCTCTTTTTTTATGCATTCATAACTTTTTATACTATATTATTTTTTAATAAAAATTACACTATTTTACTCGTCTCGTTTTTCTCTATAATTCCGTTAAAGATTCCAGTAGGTTTTTTAATTTTTTTTTCTGATCTCCGTATTTACATTAATGTAACAAACCTTGAAAACATAACATTCATGCCGTATAAAAAAATGGTTTACCATAATCTAACGACTCACAACAAAATTTGAATTTAAAATAAACTAAAAATCACGTTTTTCTTAAATTTGTAACGATTTATAACGAATTTTTTTTATAAAGTGTACCCTATCTTTTTTACACATTCACAACTTTTTTAAACTATATTATTTTTAAAAAAAATTATTCGTTATACTCGTCACATTTTTCTCTTCAATTCCATTATAGTCTCGAATAGTTTTATTTATTATTTTTTTTATGTTTTGGATTCCCCTATTTTTATCGTTGTAACGAATCAAAAGATAACAAATTAATTTGGATTTTTTCCTAAGAATGGTAAATTGTAATGATATAATTTACATCACTGTAATTTACCATTGTTAGAAAAAAATGCAAACTAATGTGTTATATTTATTATTGTTACATCGATGTAAATAAATGATATGTGGGGGAAAAAATTAAAAAACTAGTCAAGATTATAACGGAATTAAAACGAAAATTACATCACTGTAAATAATGTGTTGTATCATCGTAAATTACATCATTTTGCATTACATTACTTTAATTACCGTTGTTAGAAAAAAAATTAAAATTGTGTTATGTTTATGCTCGTTACATCGATGTAAAACGATATATTAAAAAAAAAAATTAAAAAACTGGTCTACATACTAGAACAGAATTAAAGAGGAAAATTACGTTACTATAAATAATAAGTTACATTTTTGTAAATAACGTGTTACATCACTGTAATTTAGCATTGTTAGAAAGATTTTAAATTAATTTTTATCTTTTAATCTTTCTACAATGATGTAAATATCGAGCATGTAAAAAACAAAAAAAACTAGTCAAGACTATACCGGAATTAAAGAGAAATATAAGACGAGTAAAATGATGCAATTTTTATAAAAAAATAATATTTTACAAAAAAGTTATAAATGCATAAAAAAAGAGGGGGTAAACTTTTAATAAAAAAGTAGATTAATTAAAATATATTAGTTGGTGATAAGTGTCACCACATTATTAAATCTAGCTTTTTAATGAAACAAAAAGAATAATATACCTTTACATATTAAAAAAAGAAAAATGACACGTGTCACGATATTATACATTTGACTTTTTAATTAACCATTAGATAATATTTACAAAGTTATAGCTCTATCTAAGTGTTTTTATTTGAACATTTACGTATATTATATACTAGATTATTACCCGTGTATTACACGGATTTGATATAGAGTATTAAATAATTAGTAATAAAAATTTTAAAAATTGTAAAATGATATTTTAAGATAAAATGATTAATTTACATATTAATGAATACTTTAACTAATTAAACAATAATTAAAAACTTTAATAACTATACAAACGATATGTAATCTTTTGATTTTTAACAGTTATATAGTTAAACTAACTGATAATAAACTTCATCATGTGTTCTATCAAAGTCTAACTTTTTTTAAATAAATAAGGTATAATATAATTTATGTAATTATTAAAATTTAAACGACTAATTAAAAAATAACGTTAAACATAAGGACAAAAATCGTTACTTTGTCTATAACTTTTTAGTTTGTTTTATTAAATAAATTAAAAATTGACATTGGATTATAAATATCTTATTGTTTAAAACTGTGGGTTATAGTTTATTTTATTTTTTATACAAAAAAAATCATTTTTATAGAAAAATTGTTACTTATATAACTTTGATATTCTAAAAATATTTTTTTTTCTTATTTCAAAAGAAAATTAATATTAAAAAATTGAGTAAAATATCATTTTAGTCCTTATGGTTTGACAAATTTTGCCATTTTAGTCCAATAGTTTAAATTTTGCAATTTTGGTCATTATGGTTTCATTTTATTGAGATTTTCATCCTTGTGGTTTGGTGTCATTTTAGTCCAAAATTTTAAATTTAATTGAATGAAAATGGCAATAAAATAGAAACCATAATGACCAAAATGACAATAAAATGAAACAATAGTGACCAAAATGGCAAAATTCAAACTATTGGACTAAAATGACAAAAGTTGTCAAACCACATGAACTAAAATGACATTTTACTCTAAAAAGTTTCATATCTTATAACATTTTTTAAAATTTTTTGAAATAAAAAGATAAATAATATTATTAGTTACTAGTATTGCAATTATTTAATTAGAAAGAGAATATATAATTATTTAATATGAGAGAATTAAATGAATTTAATAGGAAATTGACATTTGACATTACTGTTATAATATTATGACAAGTGATAAAATTTATTTTCTTTTATTAGTATAGTAAGATATAAACCGAATATATAAAAAGAGAATTAAGAATGAATATTTAAGACTAGAAAGAGATTAGACATGGATATCTCCAAACATTATTCATTATACAGGGACGATATATTGTTGTTATAGGTCCAAAAAGATGATTTCTTTTTTAGTTTTCATTAAACCAAAATAAAATGAAAAAAAAAAAAAAATTAACCTGTAGAGATGTCACGTAAACAAGAAAACTAATAATAACAATGATATGCCATTTATCTAAGAAAGATACGACAAAAAAAATAATAGTATCTTTTCTAACAACAAATCATTGCTACAAGTCAATAAAAAATTAGTTAGAATAATTAAAACGAAAAAAATATCTAACCTTATGATCACATCTCGTCACTATCAAGATATTTGTGTAACATATGTACATATTCACGATGTAATCATTAATGTTATGTAATCACAGTACAAGTATGCACACGATTATGATATCATTGAACAATTATTCGTATGTTTTAGGAATGTTATCGTGAGTAATTAAGTATACACTTAGTATTTAATTACTGTCAAATACACTACGTAATAACACTAATGTAATATATCGAAACGGTGGTGGGCTGGCGGTTGATAAAGCAGGTAGCCAGACTCTACATATGCCTTATACATAAACTGCATTCGGTATGTTGGGATAGTGTTAGTGTGTAGTGTACAGAAGAATTGTCACACCCCGAGCCGGCGGGGTAAGATCGGAGTCCCCGTCGGGCGGAAGGCTCCCGGGGCGCGATATCGGGAGTGATAATCAGAAGTGATCAGATTGTTTACATTGCACATGATATAAATGAGAAATGCTAATTAAAATAGAATTACAAAGTTAAATTACATCAGTATCGTTTATAATTTAACAATGTAAATCTATTGTAAACATCATAAAAGAACTATCTTGTATTTACACAAGATATACAAAATAAATTGTATAATGATGTCTTCAAAAGTATGCAGGTCCAAAATACTAAGTCTTCTATCTGAAGTCCTAGTCCAAAAGAAATAACTTCTTAATTGACCTGTTCGTCACCTGAGAAGTCATGCAAAAATAAAAGTCAACACATGGTTGGTGAGTTCATGTAGTTTAGTATTTGAAAATGATTTGAAAATGATTTGAAAATGATTTGAAAATGATTTGAACATGATTTGAAAACCTCCTTTGGTAAAGACCCTAACCTCATTAACTCCACATGTATCATCCAGATCGGTATGCTTATGTATAGGGCATACCCCTGAGTCGAGGCTACAACCCCGCCCAGACGCCATCCCACCACATACTAATCCGCATAGGACATTGCCGTTAATGATAATTAGGCATTTTTACCCTACCATTTACCCATGACTCTTCTGTTTGTCGTCCCTGTAATTACAATCATTTGAAATCCATGTTGATTTCATAAGTTCATCACACAATATGATCAACCATAGTAATTGTATAAACAATTATAAATGCTTAATTTAATAAATAAATAAACATTTAATAAAATCTAAGTCCTAATGATTGGGGCCTGTGGTCATACTCGAGTAGACTAGTCTGTCAATCAAGGTACTTAGTAGTTAGGGAAACTGTAAATATCCTCAAACATCCGACCTACAAGTCAAACGGTCTAGCTAGGACTTCTTGAAATGCAGGATTTTATGTTTCGTCAATGTTTTTGGCGTATGCTATCTCTGATATTTCCCAGGCTTTCCCTTGAAAATGATTTATTGATCCGTCTGATGCTGTTACAAGATGTACTTGATTTGTTGATCATAGAATACTAGATTCATTGATCAAATGTACACTTGATTCATAGTTCAACAAACACTTGATTTGTAGAACATTGAATATTGTCTTTGCAAAGATTGTTTTGTTTGGTTTCTTGAAGTCCCACACTTGTTTGTCAAAATGTTTGGTCTGATTCCTTGAACTCCCACACTTGTTTTGTCAAAATGTTTAGTTTTGCCACACCCCCAATTTCCCACTCATGGCGTATGTCCACGTGGATGTGACGTGTCCAGAATCACAGCTCAAGGTCATATAGAACACCTCTATATGCGTTTACAAATCCAAGTTTGACACATACACTTGATAAAATAGTTTGCAGCGGAAATAAAGTAGTATTGCAGCGGAATAAATAAGTCATAACATGCAGCGGAAAAATGATTGTTTACACAGCGGAAATTGTAAGTAGTTTAATACAACAACGTTTTAAATAAGATAAAGTCAAATTGTTTTCAAAAGACACGAAAACAAATGCATGTGGGGCCCTATGCTCATGTCCCCTATGTGCTTTCCTGCTCCACGAGCCTGTCATGCTAGTTACCTGAGAATACAAGTTTAAAAACAAGTGTCAACACAATGGTTGGTGAGTTCACAGGTTTTGATATACATATAGTAATGAAAAGTGTGTCATGCTGTTTATCAATGTTAGTACCGAGCCCTAGGCCCAAAGTGTCAGTGCGTCACTACCGAACTAGACTTGTTTGCTCTTGCCTCCGCTATGCCTCGTATACATAGCAAGTTAGGTCAGAATTTGCACGGGTTATGACACTCAGTCAACATGGTGCCCCGTGGGGTTAGTCATTCCCTAATGGATCCATCCAAATCTACCACGTTGTTCGTACATTAACGGTAAGACTTTGTGAGGGCTTGTAACGAGTTCAACACTTAATGTTTGTCCAATAAACCAGCATACACGATAGTGTTTGTACAGTAATAATGTTTGACTCGATGCAACTAGTATTCTCCCCCTATTTAAAAGCATTTGAAAAAGAGTAAAGAGGGGCCGTAAACTCACCTTAGTGAAATGATCGTACGTAAGCGTAAGCTCCCGAGTTGTTGTGTAGCACGTCGGTCACCGGCAACCTATATCGTAGATCGTACGTGAGTTCGTGTAAGTGACCGTGCTAGTGTTAGTGCTCGTGCTTGTGTCCAACAACCCTTGGTTGTTCATGTTTGTCCGTGTCTGTCCACAATGACCGTGTTTGCTCGTGTTGGTCCATGTTTGACCGTGTTTGACCATGTTTGACCGTGTTTGACCAGGGTTGACCGTGTTTGACCAAGGTTGACCGTGTTTGACCAAGGTTGACCGTGTCAAGTCAACGACCCGTTGGTGAACCGTGTGACGGTTTGTGACTCATGTAGCAATCGTGTAAGTGTTTGTCGTGTGCAAAACGCGTAGGTCGCGTTTATGGACAACTTACTATTTATAGTAAGTTTCCATTTTTGGAAAGTTCACAAAGCATAACGGTTTTAGAGTGCTAGCATGCTTATTAGTCCTACGTGATCATGTTAACACATAGCACATCATCATACGGTTTCACATAAGTCGTTTATAACATGTTAGCACATAAAAGTTTCCTAAAATGGAAAGTTTCCATTTTTAGCATACGTGTTATCGGAAACCATCTAACTTAGCATCTAAACATCATATTATATCATATTAAGTCACTTAGCATGCTCGAATTATACAATGTGTTGGCGAATTGGTTTTTGTAACAATAAAGTTACTATAAATAGTAACTTTATGGTTTTTCATGTAAACAAACCATTCTAGCATTCCTAATCCTATTTCCATATCATGAATCATCTTAATACATCATCTAGCATTGTTTAAACATACCATCATAATCCAAATCATAATCTTACAACATTTCATTCACAAAAGTTTCTATATTTAGTAATATTGCTAGAAATGACCATAATCATCATCAAGATCACATTACAAGTATTCCAATCAACATATTATCATCCTAAGAGCAATTCTACATACATGCATGCTCATTATTTTATCCAAATTATCATCTTGTCAAAGTAAAGTTTCCAATAATAGAAAGTTTATCAAAAATCAACCTTTTAACCTTTTAAATCAAATCTAGCCATGAATAACACTTCTAATATCATCACAAAACATATTAACGTACACAAGCTCATTCCAATACTCATGGATCGTACATGCATGGTAACATTTCAATATTTTGCATATAAATCATAAGTTCTACTAATATCCATCATCATGGATCATCATAAAACATCATCTAATCACCCTAGATCATCAAGAATCATAGTGAAATCAACAAACCCATATTATAAATTCGTGCATGTGAGCCATGGGTGTTTGCATGTGGGTTTTAACACATGCATGTGTGTGTAATAGAGTGTAAATCGAGTTTTTAAGCCACAAGGGATGATGAACTACCTCTCAAAGCTCCAAAAACCCTGAGATGATGATGAGAACAGCCTATGGTGCTCCTGGACAGCAAGGTTCTTCAGCAAACACAAGTGGGTGGTGGTTCTTTGAGCTTCCAAGTGCGAATCAAGCTTCAATCTTCAAAGGTGGAGCTTCAAGGAGGTTAACAATGGTGGAAAATGGCTGGAAATGGAGGTAGAAGACGAACTCAGTCGAGGGGTGGCGTGTTTGGTCGAGAGAAATGATGAAAATAGAGTAGGACATGATTTTCTTGGGTTTATAAAGATTTTTCTGCGAACAAGGTCTCCTCGCGTAGCGCGACGCCTTCAATGGTTCCCCTCGCGTAACGCGAGAGGGTCCCGCGTTCAAATTTCCCCCGCCACTTTGTCGCGTATCGCGACAGTGTCTTTGTGGGCCGTCGCGTAGCGCGACAGATCCCCTGGTGAGCCCAATAGGCCCATTTTCATTAATTCGATCCGTTCGTTGCCGTTTTCACGTTTACGAACTTTCGTTCGGCCTTGTTTGAACTTCCAAGTTCAATGTGCGAGTGTTTTGTGAGGTTTCGAGTGTTGTGCTTCACAATGTGTTAGACGTTCACCAACGTTCGTGTGTTTTGACACGTGTGTGCTGTTTGCCGATAATTCCACGAATTATCTAGTCTGGTGTCTGTGTTTGTACTGTCGTGCCACGTGTCACACTAAATTAATCTAATTCTAGTGCCACGTGTATATAAAGCATTTAAATAAACATTTAAATAAATGAAAATCTGACCTGGGAATTACGGGGTGTCACATCCTCCCCATGTTAGAAAGAATTTCGTCCCGAAATTCAACTTGTGCTGTTAGCGTTTGTCTGTTCCGCGAACAGGTGTGGGTACTTTTGTTTCATCTGGTCCTCACGTTCCCACGTGAATTCCGGTCCTCGTCGCGAATTCCATCGTACTTTTACAATCGGGATTTTACTGAGTTTGAGCTTCTTGGTTTCCCGGTCCATAATCTCCACCGGTTCCTCAACAAAGTTCAATTGTTCGTCGATTTGTATTTCCTCGAGAGGAATAACAAGTGTTTCATCTGATAGGCACTTCTTGAGGTTTGAGATGTGGAATACGTTGTGTACACTGCTCAGTTCAACTGGCAGGTTTAGTTCGTAGGCTACAGGGCCTATTCGCTTTGTAACCTCGAAAGGTCCGATGTAACGAGGGTTCAACTTTCCTCGTTTGCCAAACCGAATGACACCTTTCCAGGGCGAGACCTTGAGTAGCACTCTATCCCCCACCTGGAACTCCAACGGTTTGCGTCGCTTGTCGGCATAGCTTTTCTGTCTGTCCCGAGCTGCTGCCATTCGTTTGCGTATTTGCACGATTTTCTCAGTTGTCTCGTGCACCAGTTCTGGACCAGTCAGCTGGCTGTCTCCAACTTCCGCCCAGCAGATGGGTGATCGACACTTACGTCCGTAAAGTGCCTCGAATGGTGCAGCTTGAATGCTAGTGTGGTAGCTATTGTTATATGAGAACTCAACTAACGGTAGATGAGATTCCCAGCTACTCCCAAAGTCAATAACGCATGCCCGTAGCATGTCCTCCAGTGTCTGTATGGTTCGCTCACTCTGCCCGTCCGTCTGCGGGTGGTAAGCGGTACTCATGTCCAATCTCGTGCCCAAAGCCTTATGCAAGGACTTCCAGAAGTGAGACGTGAATCGACTGTCGCGATCAGATATGATTGAGATTGGCACTCCATGTCGAGTGACCACTTCCTTTAAATAAATCCGAGTGAGTTTGTCTAGCTTGTCAGTCTCCTTGATCGGTAGAAAATGTGCAGACTTTGTCAGTCGGTCTACGATAACCCAGATGGTATCGCAACCACTTGCCGTCCTTGGCAGTTTAGTGATGAAATCCATGGAAATCTGCTCCCATTTCCACATTGGTAATTCCGGTTGTTGAAGTAACCCTGATGGCTTCTGGTACTCAACTTTGACTTTTGAGCACGTTAAACACTTACTTACGTAAGTTGCTATCTCAGCTTTCATGTTTGGCCACCAATAGGTTGTCTTCAAATCGTGATACATCTTGTCAGAGCTCGGATGTACGGAATACCGGCTCTTGTGAGCTTCGTCCATCACTACTTCTCTCAATCCTCCGTAGCGTGGAATCCAAATCCGTTCCATCAGATAGTAAGCCCCGTCACCCTTTGCCTTCAATTGTTTATCCATGCCGCGCATGGCTTCAAGAGTGAGATTTTCAGCTTTTAAGGCTTCCTGTTGTGCGATCCGTATCTGCTTTGGTAATTCAGAATGAATCGTGAGTTGTAGGGCACGCACGCGTTTTGTTGTTTCCTTTCTGCTCAACGCGTCGGCCACTACGTTGGCTTTACCGGGATGATACTTGATGGCGCAATCATAATCACCTATGAGTTCAACCCATCTTCGTTGTCTCATGTTCAACTCTTTCTGGTCGAAGATGTGTTGTAGGCTCTTATGATCGGTAAAGATTGTACATTTCGTGCCGTACAAGTAGTGTCGCCAGATCTTCAAGGCAAACACCACGGCTCCCAACTCAAGGTCATGAGTCGTGTAGTTCTTCTCATGCACCTTCAGTTGACGTGAAGCGTATGCTATCACTTTCTCGCGTTGCATCAGCACGCAACCGAGTCCTTGTTTCGAAGCGTCGCAATACACCACGAAGTCTTCACATCCTTCCGGTAGGGATAGGATGGGTGCAGTGCATAGTTTCTGTTTTAACAAGTTAAATGCAGCTTCTTGTTTGTCTTCCCAATCGAACTTTTTGTCTTTATGGGTCAGGGACGTCAATGATTGGGCAATCTTCGAGAATCCTTCAATGAATCTCCGGTAGTACCCGGCCAGTCCAAGGAATTGCCGCACCTCAGTTGGAGTCTTGGGTGCTTCCCAGTTCTTAATGGCTTCGATCTTAGCTGGGTCTACATGTATTCCCCGTTCATTAACCACGTGTCCAAGGAATTGGACTTCGCGAATCCAAAAGTCGCACTTTGAAAATTTCGCGTACAGTTGCTCTTTCTTTAGTAGTTCCAAGACTAACCTTAGATGTTCGGCATGCTCCTCCCGATCCTTTGAATAAATCAGGATGTCGTCGATGAACACTATCACGAATTTGTCCAGGTAAGGTTTACACACTCTATTCATGAGATCCATGAATACGGCTGGTGCGTTGGTCAGTCCAAAGGGCATAACTAAGAATTCGTAGTGTCCGTATCGGGTTCTAAAGGCAGTCTTAGGGATATCGTTTTCCTGTATCCTTAGTTGGTGGTAACCCGATCTTAAATCGATCTTCGAATAGTAGCTTGACCCTTGCAACTGGTCAAACAGATCGTCTATTCGCGGTAAGGGATATCGATTCTTGATCGTCACCTTGTTCAGCTCTCTGTAGTCGATACACATACGGAATGATCCGTCTTTCTTCTTTACAAACAAGACCGGTGCTCCCCAAGGTGAGAAGCTCGGTCTGATGAATCCCTTGTCTAACAGTTCTTGCAACTGGTTAGACAGTTCCTGCATCTCCGTTGGTGCTAGTCGGTATGGAGCCTTAGCAATCGGTGCTGCTCCTGGTGTAAGGTCTATCTGGAATTCGACTTGTCGCTGCGGAGGTAGTCCAGATAGATCCTCGGGAAACACTTCGGGAAAATCGCAGACTACGGCGATGTCCTCAATCTTCCTCTCCTTCTTCGGTTGTTCTGCGATGAGGGCTAGTATGGCAGTGTATCCCTTTTGCAGGTACTTGTTTGCCTTCATGCATGACATGATGTTCAGAGGTACTCCCCGTCTTTCCCCCTGAATCGAGATCTGTTCTCCGTTCTGCAACGTCACTCGTACGATCTTCTCGTTGCATACGATCTCGGCCTGGTTAGTGGATAACCAATCCATTCCTACGACTACATCAAAGCTTCCGAGAGTCACCGGCATCAAATCGATTTCGAGTTCGTGATTCGCCAAAACCATGACGCATCCTCGGAAGATGTGTTGTGTTTCAATCAGTTTGCCGTCAGCTAACTCTACAGTATACTTGTAGTCTAGTGGCGTTGGGGTAATATCTAGTAATTTGCTAAACTCACTAGATATAAAGCTCCTATCGGCACCGGTATCAAATAATATGCTAGCATAGACATTATTTAAAAGAAACGTACCGGTTACGATGTTTGGGTCATCCTTGGCTTCTCCCGAGCCAATCACAAATGCTCTTCCTTTGGCCGCTCCTCCTCCGGCCTTCTTCAATTGAGGGCAATCCCTCCTCATGTGGCCTGGTTTTCCACATTCATAACACCCTCTGGAGGTGTTCTGGTTGTTGTTCTGGTTGTGGTTAGGGTTGTTGTTACTGGGAAATTTGGATCTGCAGTCTTTGGCCATGTGGCCATGTCGTCCACACTTCAAGCAACGGTATCGTTCGCATTGCCCGAAGTGGTGATAAGAGCATCGGTTACACAAGGGGTATTTCCCTTGGTACACACCCTTCCCCTTGTCGTCGGGTTGGGTGGCAGTAAAGGCTCTGGCTGGTGCAGATCTTTGTTGTTGCTGAGGTTGATGAGATTGGTGGTGGCTGGGTTCCCACTTCCTCTTCTGGCTTTCTTGAGGCTTCAGATGTTCGCCTCGTTTGGGTAGCTTGCCTTGTGCTACCGCTTGGTCGGTTAGTTTGTGGGACAGTCGGATCAGTGGTTGGATGGTGGTGAGATCAGAAGCAGTCACCATGCTTTGGATTTGTTCGGGCAGCCCGCTGATGAACTGCTCGATCTTCTTGTATTCCGGCGTCACCATTGCCGGACATAGCTTACACAGCTCATGGAATCGGGTACAGTATTGCTCGATCTCAGAGCCCACCATTTTGTGCACCCAGAATTCGGCTTCCAGTTTCCGAATCTCATCACGAGGACAGTATTCCTCTTGCAGTAGTCGGGTGAAATCAGCCCATGGCATGGAGTTGGCACCGTCCAACCCCAGGGTTTGTACATGGGTATTCCACCATGTGAGTGCTGGTCCTTCCAGTGTACCAGTTGCGAACTTTACCCGGTTCTCTTCAGCACATTCGCACATGGCGAATACAGATTCGACTTTCTCCATCCAGCGGAGCATTCCCACAGCTCCCTCAGTTCCCTTGAACTTGTGTGGGTGGCAGTTTAGGAAGGATTTAAAAGAACATCCTTTGTTGTTGTTGCCTTGTGATCCTGTCAGTCAGAAACCAATGTCGTAGGTCAGAGCGTGTTAGCTATACTATGTTAGTCATGTTAGGCGAGGGTTAGTACCGTTGTTCGAGCCACTGGTTTCACTAGCAAGGCGGTGTGCCTCGTGCTCTGCCAGTATCTTGTTAACCCGTCTGTCAACCATCATCTTAATGACGGCTGCGTCCAGTGTTCGTCTAGGAGGGCGTGCATGTGGTCCTCTTCCCGCCATAGATATTTTCTATACGGAAGGGATAGAATGTTAGTAAGTCAGAATGTTAGTCAGATGTTGTGTCGGAAGTCAGATCATATGTCATGTTAGTTGTCAAGTCAAAGCAATCATGGTCAACATGTAATAAGTAAGACAAAACATAATTCTCATTAATAATAAGTTTGAAGTACAATAATTTCAAAAGGAAATACATAATAAGTTCTTCGAGCACATCCCGCTCGTCTAGGCCAAAATAAAGAAAGTACAAAATACAACAGTCCACTAGTCAGAATCCATGGAAACATGCGAAATATCGCTAGCAGCGTCTCCGTCGTCATCATCCTCCTCCGGATCCTCATTAGGATCCTCATCAAGGTCCTCATCTTCGAGGTCCTCGGCCTCGAACTCGGGACCATCCTCCTGAGGTGGTTCCTCAATAAACTGTGCAGCCCATGCATTAAGCATGGCATCACTGGCCTGCACCATGGCCTGAGTCTCGGTGATGTCCGTCCGATTCTCGGTTATACGCACGTCGTGTTCCTGCACGACATCGACGACCTGTCCATGCTCGGTCAGTAGTTGGGACATTTGGAGTCGTAGGGCCTCCATCTGGGCTTCCAGTCTGTTGTTGCGCTCCTCCAGTCTCTCGTTCTGCCTCTCCAATCGATCGCTCTTCTCGCGAAGAACTCGGACCTCGTCTGTTAGCTCCCTACCCCTCCAGACTTCCCGTCGTGTGCAAGCAACATGTGCCGCGAAGGCCTGCTCCATCGGCACTCCGAACGGTGGTAGTCGGTGTCCTGGAGTGGTGTCGCCGGGATATCGATATGGAGGTACTCTCTCCTCGACGATCCAACTCTGGAGTATGGTGGGAAGCCATCCCCAATATCTGGCTCGTGCTGCGTCCCTCGCTCGCCGGTCCATCTCGGCGTCCACCTGTGCCACTATATCGTGGACTCGTCGGCGGCTCTCTGCCACCATGTCGTCTGTGGTCGCATGTCCAGCCGAGTTCCTGTTAGCATTGTTGTTATTGTCGGCCATCCTGCAAGTCACAAGTTAGTAAGTAACCGTTCAATATAAGCAAGAACATCATCAAAGTGTAAGTTCTACGTGTAGTGTCTAAAGTTGAGCAATGGCTATAGTCTAAGTTTACTACATGCAAACCTAGTTCCCTATAACCAAGGCTCTGATACCAGTCTGTCACACCCCCAATTTCCCACTCATGGCGTATGTCCACGTGGATGTGACGTGTCCAGAATCACAGCTCAAGGTCATATAGAACACCTCTATATGCGTTTACAAATCCAAGTTTGACACATACACTTGATAAAATAGTTTGCAGCGGAAATAAAGTAGTATTGCAGCGGAATAAATAAGTCATAACATGCAGCGGAAAAATGATTGTTTACACAGCGGAAATTGTAAGTAGTTTAATACAACAACGTTTTAAATAAGATAAAGTCAAATTGTTTTCAAAAGACACGAAAACAAATGCATGTGGGGCCCTATGCTCATGTCCCCTATGTGCTTTCCTGCTCCACGAGCCTGTCATGCTAGTTACCTGAGAATACAAGTTTAAAAACAAGTGTCAACACAATGGTTGGTGAGTTCACAGGTTTTGATATACATATAGTAATGAAAAGTGTGTCATGCTGTTTATCAATGTTAGTACCGAGCCCTAGGCCCAAAGTGTCAGTGCGTCACTACCGAACTAGACTTGTTTGCTCTTGCCTCCGCTATGCCTCGTATACATAGCAAGTTAGGTCAGAATTTGCACGGGTTATGACACTCAGTCAACATGGTGCCCCGTGGGGTTAGTCATTCCCTAATGGATCCATCCAAATCTACCACGTTGTTCGTACATTAACGGTAAGACTTTGTGAGGGCTTGTAACGAGTTCAACACTTAATGTTTGTCCAATAAACCAGCATACACGATAGTGTTTGTACAGTAATAATGTTTGACTCGATGCAACTAGTATTCTCCCCCTATTTAAAAGCATTTGAAAAAGAGTAAAGAGGGGCCGTAAACTCACCTTAGTGAAATGATCGTACGTAAGCGTAAGCTCCCGAGTTGTTGTGTAGCACGTCGGTCACCGGCAACCTATATCGTAGATCGTACGTGAGTTCGTGTAAGTGACCGTGCTAGTGTTAGTGCTCGTGCTTGTGTCCAACAACCCTTGGTTGTTCATGTTTGTCCGTGTCGGTCCACAATGACCGTGTTTGCTCGTGTTGGTCCATGTTTGACCGTGTTTGACCATGTTTGACCGTGTTTGACCAGGGTTGACCGTGTTTGACCAAGGTTGACCGTGTTTGACCAAGGTTGACCGTGTCAAGTCAACGACCCGTTGGTGAACCGTGTGACGGTTTGTGACTCATGTAGCAATCGTGTAAGTGTTTGTCGTGTGCAAAACGCGTAGGTCGCGTTTATGGACAACTTACTATTTATAGTAAGTTTCCATTTTTGGAAAGTTCACAAAGCATAACGGTTTTAGAGTGCTAGCATGCTTATTAGTCCTACGTGATCATGTTAACACATAGCACATCATCATACGGTTTCACATAAGTCGTTTATAACATGTTAGCACATAAAAGTTTCCTAAAATGGAAAGTTTCCATTTTTAGCATACGTGTTATCGGAAACCATCTAACTTAGCATCTAAACATCATATTATATCATATTAAGTCACTTAGCATGCTCGAATTATACAATGTGTTGGCGAATTGGTTTTTGTAACAATAAAGTTACTATAAATAGTAACTTTATGGTTTTTCATGTAAACAAACCATTCTAGCATTCCTAATCCTATTTCCATATCATGAATCATCTTAATACATCATCTAGCATTGTTTAAACATACCATCATAATCCAAATCATAATCTTACAACATTTCATTCACAAAAGTTTCTATATTTAGTAATATTGCTAGAAATGACCATAATCATCATCAAGATCACATTACAAGTATTCCAATCAACATATTATCATCCTAAGAGCAATTCTACATACATGCATGCTCATTATTTTATCCAAATTATCATCTTGTCAAAGTAAAGTTTCCAATAATAGAAAGTTTATCAAAAATCAACCTTTTAACCTTTTAAATCAAATCTAGCCATGAATAACACTTCTAATATCATCACAAAACATATTAACGTACACAAGCTCATTCCAATACTCATGGATCGTACATGCATGGTAACATTTCAATATTTTGCATATAAATCATAAGTTCTACTAATATCCATCATCATGGATCATCATAAAACATCATCTAATCACCCTAGATCATCAAGAATCATAGTGAAATCAACAAACCCATATTATAAATTCGTGCATGTGAGCCATGGGTGTTTGCATGTGGGTTTTAACACATGCATGTGTGTGTAATAGAGTGTAAATCGAGTTTTTAAGCCACAAGGGATGATGAACTACCTCTCAAAGCTCCAAAAACCCTGAGATGATGATGAGAACAGCCTATGGTGCTCCTGGACAGCAAGGTTCTTCAGCAAACACAAGTGGGTGGTGGTTCTTTGAGCTTCCAAGTGCGAATCAAGCTTCAATCTTCAAAGGTGGAGCTTCAAGGAGGTTAACAATGGTGGAAAATGGCTGGAAATGGAGGTAGAAGACGAACTCAGTCGAGGGGTGGCGTGTTTGGTCGAGAGAAATGATGAAAATAGAGTAGGACATGATTTTCTTGGGTTTATAAAGATTTTTCTGCGAACAAGGTCTCCTCGCGTAGCGCGACGCCTTCAATGGTTCCCCTCGCGTAACGCGAGAGGGTCCCGCGTTCAAATTTCCCCCGCCACTTTGTCGCGTATCGCGACAGTGTCTTTGTGGGCCGTCGCGTAGCGCGACAGATCCCCTGGTGAGCCCAATAGGCCCATTTTCATTAATTCGATCCGTTCGTTGCCGTTTTCACGTTTACGAACTTTCGTTCGGCCTTGTTTGAACTTCCAAGTTCAATGTGCGAGTGTTTTGTGAGGTTTCGAGTGTTGTGCTTCACAATGTGTTAGACGTTCACCAACGTTCGTGTGTTTTGACACGTGTGTGCTGTTTGCCGATAATTCCACGAATTATCTAGTCTGGTGTCTGTGTTTGTACTGTCGTGCCACGTGTCACACTAAATTAATCTAATTCTAGTGCCACGTGTATATAAAGCATTTAAATAAACATTTAAATAAATGAAAATCTGACCTGGGAATTACGGGGTGTCACAAGTTTGATTCCTTGAACTCCCACACTTGTTTTGTCAAAATGTTTAGTTTGATTCCTTGAACTCCCACACTTGTTTTGTCAAAATGTTTAGTTTGATTCCTTGAACTCCCACACTTGTTTTGTCAAAATGTTTGATGTGATCCTTTTGAAATGTTTTGATCTATTGAAATCTTTTAGTTTAAATCCGATTATTTACTTAATTTATAAGTAAAATCAGTAGTAAACCTGCATAAAATCTTCCTAGACATAGTCTAGGATAACATTTATATATATGTAAAACATATAAATTTAAAAGCATTTAAGTAAACAATTTAAATAACAGTTTACGCATGCTTCTCAGCCCCGCGTTTTAAAACAAAAATGTTAGAAAAGGGGCAATGAACTCACCTGTGTTGATGTCCAATGTACTGTCACAGACTACGCGCTCTTGTTTGTAAACTAAGTATCTTCAGTTCCTGAGTTGTTTTATAAGAGTTCCGGATATGATAAGTACACGTAGTAGTCGTTGTGCCTAAGACTTTGAGTCTTGTTGTGTGTGCAACTAAGTGTCTTAGTACTAGTGCATCTAGAATCTAATCTAACTTAGTTACCCTCTTAATGATCCAAATTCCCATAGTTAATCATAATACATTACTCTCATATTTTTAGAAATTTCGGCAGAGTCTCCTTTGTTTTCTGCTAAAATCCAGACAATGATATTGTCTCTTTAAAATCAAATCCCAACAATTTAAATCACAATAATTCTTTAAACCAACATTACAATTAATTTTTATAACTAAATAAACTTAAACGAAGACAATGCCATTTATAATTCACATTTCAAATTAGACAAAACTTTAGAAATTATTAAACCAACTTTTAAATAAATTAATAATGCTTTTATTTTATCAAAATATCATTACTTGAGTTTACGTCATCATTTAATACATGATGGGCTTAATTAAGCCCCATTGGGCCCACTTAATCGCAAATGATAATTTTAAATTCTTCCTTTATCATGACCAAGAATGTTTAAACCACATGACATAGATATCCAATATATGCATGTTAACAACTCAAATTAAGTTGTTATTGTGAGTTAATGACCTTTGTTATAGAATTTCTACCCCACAATTGGCTTCATTATTCATCGTTGTTTATACTAACACTTGTAAAATCCCCATGCACACACACATCCACTAATTATACCCATGCATGCTCATTATGGAATCAACTTCTCATACAACCTAGGTTTTATGGCCAACTTTCCACTTCCTAGGTCATTTAAGCTAGTTTAGTTGATCCTATATTCCACATCGACCTAATTAGACAACTTTGGTTCGACATTGAGCTTAGGGCAGCGAACCTTCTTGAATTTAGGCAAGGTTTCGGCTAAGATGGCAACATGTAGGGTTCGTGACACTCATGCTTCGGCTAAATAGGGTTCGACCTGAACAGAGAGGTTCGTCGGCTCATGGTTCGTTACCCTAAGGTTCAGTTAGCAGGTGAAGGTTTGCCATGTATGTAGGTTCGGCTTCTAGATTCGTGGTTGAGGGTTCGCCATGCAAAGTTCGTGAGTCCTAGGTTCGCCTTATGTAAGGTTCGGCCCATAAACCAGTCCGGCGAACCTTGAGAGGTTCGACACCCAAAGATGCGGTGCTGGCTGGCACAGGGTTCGTCTGCAGGTCGCAGGGTTCGTTGCAGGAAGAAGGGTTCGGTGAAGGTTCGTGGTTCAGTAGCTACAGGGTTCGGCTCATCATGAGAAGGTTCGGCCGGTCACTAAACCTGCACGAACCTGTTTCTTCATCATCCTCTTCGATCTAATCTGTTACAATCATGTTTCTAGCAGTACCTAAACATGTCCACCCCTTCGTATAAGTGTGTTATGTGTTTAGTGTCGATTCTAATCGCAAAACAACTTGAACTCGTGAAAACCCTATAAAACCCGAAAATAAAATGGATATTTACCTTAGATTTCGTGGATGGAATTTCACAATGCTTGTACTTCTGAAATCTACACGATGAGAGGATCGTAGTGACACAAAGATGACTTGAATCCGACTTGAATCAAGTGAGATCTTCTAGAGAGAAGTTGGAGAAACGGTTTCTAGAGAGAGAAAGTTGGTGGACGAAAATGGGATGAAGTGTGGGTCTTGGTGGTGGTGTGTAACATTTGTGCATATAGTCATGTAGTTGTAAACAGTGTTAGAACAGTGTCTATTCATGGTTCAGTTCATCAATGTGTTTCAGTATGTTCATAATGTGTGCTTGTGTGTTACAGGATCTTAGTAGTCAGAAAACAAGTATGTATTATCTACTTACAGTCGATTTCACTAAGCAAGAACAGTAACTTGTTATATCGAAACAGTGGTGGGCAGCGAGAGTGAGCCCTATACATATACTGCGTTCGGTGTAACAGGTTAGTGTTAGTGCGTAGTGTTGAGACGAATAGTATAACAATTAATTAATTCAACCAAGATCGTAATCTGTAAGCGAGACTGAGTATAGTTGTGGGTGACGATCCATAATAATACGAATGTTGAACTTATAATTACGATTAAACGACTTTAAATATTTTAATACGATCGGAAAACGTACGCGATTGCGGGTATACACGTAAATTGTGAATGTTTAACGATCCGACAACACACGAAGAGTAAAATAATTAAATTAATTATTTTATATTTTTACAATTTTGAAACTCATCATTTAAATGAGTTTAACATCTATTTTTATTTAAAACCGCGTAAATTACGCGTTACGTTCCGGAAACGCGAACCGAGCGACCGAAACGGACCCGAACACTACCCGGACTATAAAAGCCCTAAAGAAGGCCATTTCCTTCATTTATTATCAGCCAAACCCTCTCTCTCTCTAGAAATTTCGCAAACCCTCTCTCTCTCTAGAAAACCAAACTTTAAACGTTCGTAACTCGCTTATTTCTCGACGGATTTCGACGTTCTTGGTGTCCACGCGAAGCTCTCGACAAACTCTACACGAAAGTACAAGAATATCTCAGATCCATCCAGCCAAAAACGAGGTATGAGCCTTGGAAAGATTCGGGAAATAGGGTTTTCATAAGTTGTTGTGAGTTTTGTTTAAAAACCGATAATCGGCCGGATGTTTCATCACCATTCTTAGTTTCGCACACCTAGCAACCTCCCTCGAAGTTGTACAGGCTTAGATCGTGGTCTAGAATCAAGTAGCTTGATGATGAAGACGATCCAGGTTACAGGTTCGTCGAGGATTAGAAGCCGAACCCTTCAGAGGAGTACACGAACCCTGCATGGTTCGTGGGGTTGTCAGCGAACCCTAAGGGGTCGCGAGCCTTTTTGCCGAACCAGCTCACCCTCACGAACCATCACATGCCTTTCGGTCGAACCTTCGTGGGCATGGGCATCTCCAACGAACCCTTCATGCTGGATCATAGGAAACGAACCCTTGTTGCCATGCATAAGCTGCGAATGAACCACGAACCCTGCATGGTTCGTGGCATGACCAACCGAACCCTTTTGATGCTTCTGGTCACGAACCCACCTGCCCAAGCCGAACCCCAGCGAACCCTGATGATCTACGAACCTGCATGGCTTCATTTTAACCGAACCACGTGGGATACTTTGGCCGAACCCTTGCACATCTTATCATCACCGAACCCTTGGTTAGGGGCGAACCTTAGGCTAAACCCAAGAGGGTTCGCTGCCTAAGATGGCAGCCCAAACCTATTCGGCCCAATCCAGTTCTTCAAGGCCCAATTTCATTAACACTTGGCCCATAGGTTTCAACTAAGCACAATAGGGTTAAATTGGCTCATTATGGTCTAATTAGCCCGATATTATCTTAGAAACTTGTGTGGGTTACATACACATTAGTGGGCCCAATTAAATCCTTAGGCCTAATCTAAGCCCATTAGGCTCACCATTAACCTAATTGGCCCATGGACTCGGTTTAAGGACCATCATGGTTTCATGGGCTTAAGGCCCAATGTGAGACCCTCGACTTATAATACTTGTGAATTGATCATGAATTGGTTAAGTTATAACTTAATAACAATCATGAAGATAAATTCACAATCACAAGACTTGAAAACATTGAACATCTTTTCACAACAAATGGTAATCAATGGCTCTCAAATTCTTAAACAAATATCATTTATGCATAAGAATTATGCATCAAAGAACATTTCATAAGTTTCTTGGACCCATGATCAATCAAAGGACTCAAAGCATAACATACAAGTTTTCACAACAATCAAATCATGAGAACACAAGTCAATCAATGAATCAAGTTATACAATTATAAATCCTATATCTTATGTATGATTACAATGTTATAGGAACAAGTTAGAAGTCCTGTTTGCTACTTGCTAACTGTTTTAGTTCAGAGTCTACTGCAGACAGGTGAGAACTTTAGCCCCTCTTTTACTGTTTTTATAACTGTTTTGGGGTGGAACACGTGATCAAAACCGCTATTTCAATCTTGTTTCATTACACAAGTTATGTGTAATTCATAAACATTTCAGGTTCATCTTACAAATCCAAGGGATTCATCAATTGTTTAAAGAAATTGTCAACTGTTTTAATTTACTTGTCAATTACTAAACTCTTTTCATTAAAAAGGTTTTATAAGGGACTTTTGAACTGTTTTGAAATTATTTACTCAAATGTATTTATGAAGGAGAAACCCTTTTTGATAAAGGATTTTACAAACCCTTTTGTTATAAACCTTGTTATTACACAAGGTCATCACATCATGGTATTCAAAACAAGTGGTTCACAACATGGTATTCAAATCATTGGTTCAAAACATGGTATTCAAATTCATTGGTTCAAAACATGGTATTCAAATTCATTGGTTCAAAACATGGTATTCAAATTCATTGGTTCAAAACATGGTATTCAAGTCAAGTTGTTCACATTATGGTATTCAAATCAAGAGATTCATTTCATGTTACATAAACAAAGGATTCAACTCGTGAAGTTAAATCCAGGTTTTCAATAAGACATTAACACATCCGGTTAAAGTAAGATTCAGAAAACATGGTGTCCATTGTTGTAAACAAACTTATAAACCCATCAAGTATCATATTCATTAGCGTTAGTACTGGGTGATCACAACAAGGGAAAGCGGACACATACATTGGGGCAGGCCGATTGCTGCAGTTAGTTTTTAAATCTGTTTTATAAACTAACTGCAGATTTCGGTTACATATGGTTTATTCAAAACTGTTGACACATTATCTAACTCCAAACGTGGTTTGGGACTTGATATTATATGTTGACTCATGTGCAAACAGTGATTGGACTGTTTACACTCATTTTCTTACTTGATGTTAGTTTGGGTTGCAGCTCATCCGTGTGAATCTTATGATGCTTTAACTTACCTATGTCTTATATCATATACTCATGTTTACAAATGCTTAAACCTATTGTTCTCACCAACTACGTCTGTAGTTGACAGTTACTTTTCACGTGTTTCAGGTAATCAGGTTTAAGACAATCTCAGGGACAACTAAGGAGACCATTCTAAGATAGAACAAGATGAAGAAACATGCTAGGATGGAATAGAAACTCACTAAATCCTAAATGTTTAATTGTCTTGTTTGGAGTCTTATTTTGTAAACTATATTTTGGGTCTGTAGTTGTCTTACTTTTGGTAGATAGATTGTCTGTAACTAATCAACTGTCTAAACATTATGAAATGTAGTAATCCATTGTGGTTGTTCTTATTCAATACTTGTGCATGATTCAACTGATCATACGTCACCGCGCCGTGGATTCCGCACGCGGCGCAGGGGTGTGACAGGTTGGTATCAGAGCCAAGGTTGTAGAGAACTAGGAAAAACCCAATGTTTAATGACCTAGACTATAACCTAAGCTACCCAATAGGACTAAGTGCTATGGGCTTGAGGATACTTAGGATCTAAGTAACTTAAGTGAGCATTAAGTCTACCATAAGCTTGAAAGATCTTAGGGACATTTTTCTAAGATTAGACATCGAGTCAAAGAATTTGAACCGGAATTCTATAATTTTAGAAACCAGATTAAATTCTCACACATATGCATTTAAGGATTTCAGAGGCAAGGATCTGTATTCTTAGTATCCTTGATCTGAAATTCTCACACAGAGATCATTATAGAAATTCAGAGGCAAAGATCTGTAGTTTCAGTATCTTTGATATGAATTTCTTGTCATATTCATTATGGGATTTAGAGGCAAAGATCTATTAATTTAGTATCTTTGATCTAAGATCCTTGTCATATTCATTATGGGATTTAGAGGCAAAGATGGTTATCTTTGATCTAAAGTCCTTGTCATATTCATTATAGGATTCAAAGGTCAAGATCTATTAATTTAGAACTTGGATTTGAGATCCTTGTCATATTCATTATAGGATTCAAAGGTCAAGATCTATTAATTTAGAACTTGGATTTGAGATCCTTGTCATATTCATTATAGGATTCAAAGATCAAGATCTATTAACTTAGAACTTGGATTTGAGATCCTTGTCATATCACTATAGGAATTCAAAGGTTGAGGTCTATTAATTTAGAACTTAGATTTGAAATCCTTGTCATTGTTATCATTGTTATCATTATCAGGTGTTCATTATCATAGGAACTTTATAACTTAGAATCTGTGTAACAGTATTCTTTAGTTGAAGTTCTCACAGGAAATCATTATGCTCAGTACTTTAAAGTATTGGGAAACTAGGTTGATTAACCTAGGACACATATACATAAACCTAAGGTCTTAGTTTCTAGTAAATTAAGGACCATGGTTTACACAATCATAAACAGAATCAAGGAACAAGAGAAATCATGGGATAATCATAATCAATCAAGGGTTGGAATCTTAGCTTCAAATGCAAACGGCGGATCAACGCTGATGGGCTGAGGTAAGTGGTGGGTCGGTGAGAGCTTACCCTATATATAAGCTTATCTTGGTTTGTCAGGGAAAATTTGGCGCTTGAATTTGAAGTGAGGATTCGGGAACAACCGGAATCATTGAACATTGGTCAAACACATGGGGTACAAACACATGGGATACAAACATTTGGGAAACAATCATTGGTGAATCAAATCATAGTGGAATTCAAACTTGGATGAACCAGACATTATGGTGAATCACTCAAGTTGTGAACATTCCTTCAATGTAAACCTTAAGTGAAATTCTTAAGTGATTACATCATTGGTACTTACTAACATAGGTTAACGGGAAAGTGTAGAGCACACGTATGATTTAGTTCTACATGTTAACAACTGTTAGTAGGTGCACGCATAACATAATCATAGTTCAATCATGGAATCAATCATAGTTCAAGTTGCTCAAAGATCATGGGATTCTTAATCAATGGAAAACACATGGAAATCAGTACAAACGTGTTGCCAAATGCTAGCAAGGGCATGATCGTGGTATACCGAAACGGTGGTGGGCAGCGAGAGTGAGCCCTATATATAAGCTATTTTCGGTATATCGGGAAAGTGTCAGTGTGTAGGTTTGGTGGAGAGATCATGAGACATCGTACATATTCACATGATAAGTATACAAATAAGTTGATAACTTATACGTGTACTGGATCATATTACAATTGAATGATAATACTAGTAGTATGGATATATTACTGACCTTATCATGAAAATTCAATTGTATCCGTTCTCATTACTGACCCGCTTGTGGCTTCTATTCGTAGAATGCCTCCTCGACGAGACCCAAATGCTGGGGGTTCGACAAGCGGTAATGATGATGAAATTAACAAGACTGCTCGAGCTATCGCTGTTCACATGAGGGATGTGATCCCGGGCATGGTCACTGATATTACCCAGAATCTTCGGGGAAGTACCGGTGATTCTGCACATAACTCAAATGCCACAAACGCTGGAACTGCTAACTTTACTTTCAAGCAGTTCAACGATGCTAAGCCTCCTAAGTACTCTGGTACCGAAGGAGCTACCGGCCTACTGCAGTGGCTGGAAAGCATCGAAGACATTCTCGACTTCACTGGATGCCCTGAAAATCTAAAGGTCAAGATGGCCTCGAGTGCATTTCACAAGGGCGCACTCACCTGGTGGAATTCTGAGAAGAACACCAGAGGACGTGAAGTCACTCTAGCCTTACCATGGAATGGATTCAAGAACTTACTGGTGGAAAAGTTTTGTCCACGTCACGAGCTAAAGAAACTGGAAGTGGAGATGTGGAATCTGGTGCAGGATAGTGGCGAAAATGCCAAGTATACAACTCGTTTTCATGAGTTGTGCATTTTGATACCACATCTGGTTACTCCTCTATCCCGCAGGATAGAGAAATACATTGAAGGGTTGCCTCTGGTGGTTAGAGGAACTGTCATGGGTAATAACCCTACTACTTTAGAGGCGGCAATTCAACTTGGTGCTACTCTCACTGAGGAGTATGTGAAATCTGGAGTGCTCACCCGAAAGGGATTCAAAAGAGCACAGATTGAAGAAGGCAAGAAGCCTGAACAGCATCATCCCAAGAAGAAGAAACAAAAGACAATCAAGAACTTTGCAGCGTTGACTGCGGCTGCACCTACTCATGCCACACCTATCAATGCTATGCCACAACCTGCTAACGCCAGAAAGTCTTATACTGGCACATTTCCACTTTGCACCAGATGTCAGTATCATCATCTACCCAACATTCCATGCAGAAAGTGTCTCAAATGTGGGCGTATGGGACACCTGGCGGCTACATGCCGATCTGCTCATCTTGCTGTTACAACAACTGCTACCACTGCTGCTACAGGTGGAAGAGCCTGTTATAATTGTGGAGCAGAGGGACACTTCAGAAACCAGTGTCCAAAGCTCAACAACAATACTGCTGCTGCTCGTGCTTTTGTAATTGGAACTGCTGAAGCACGTGAGGATCCAGCAGTCATCACGGGTACATTTCTTATCAATGATCACTATGTTTCTATCATATTCGATACTGGTGCTGATAAAAGCTTTATCTCTGCACATACTGTTTCTTTGCTTAATATGCAACTATCCACACTTACTGCTCCCTATACTGTAGAAGTAGCGAATGGTAAGACTATAGTTGTAGATTCCATAATTCATGCTTGCGAGCTAAGATTAAATGACCATCTTTTCTCTATCGATCTCATTCCTATGACTCTCGGAAGCTTCGAAGTTGTAGTAGGAATGGATTGGCTATCTAAGAATAATGCTGAAATCGTATGCTCGGAGAAACTTATTCGAATTCCCCTACCGTCTGGCGAAACGATGATAGTCTACGGTGAGAAACCCTGCCGCGAATTGAAGATTGTATCGTGCATCAAGGCGAGGAAGTATCTGAAGAAGAAATATTATGCATTCTTAGCTCACGTGGTGGGAAAGAAACCTGACAAGAAAGCAGTTGGAGACGTACCGGTTATCAAGGACTATCCAGACGTATTTCCAGAAGACTTGCCTGGACTACCACCAGTCCGACAAGTGGAGTTTAGAATTGATCTCGTCCCTGGAGCAAACCCAGTGGCGAAATCACCGTATCGATTAGCACCGTCGGAGATGCAAGAACTGTCTAGTCAGCTTCAAGAACTTTTAGACAAAGGTTTCATAAGACCGAGTTTCTCTCCATGGGGAGCTCCGGTCCTATTTGTCAAGAAGAAAGACGGGTCATTTCGCATGTGCATAGATTATCGTGAGCTGAACAAGTTAACAATCAAGATCGATGAGATATCCTACTTGCTTCTCTAAGATTGACTTACGATCTGGGTATCATCAGTTAAGAGTAAATGATGAGGATATACCAAAGACTGCATTTAGGACTCGATATGGACACTATGAGTTTGTGGTTATGCCATTTGGGCTGACCAATGCACCTGCAGTGTTCATGGACTTGATGAATCGAGTCTGCAGGCCATACTTGGATCAGTTTGTTATTGTCTTCATTGATGATATACTGATTTATTCCAAGTCGAGGATCATTTGAAGAAAGTCTTGGAATTACTAAGAAAGGAACAACTTTATGCTAAATTCTCAAAGTGTGAATTTTGGCTAAAGGAGGTTCACTTCTTAGGACATGTCATAAACAGGGATGGAATACATGTAGATCCAGCGAAGATTGAGGCGATTAAGAACTGGACTACTCCATCTACTCCAACAGAGATTCGTTCATTTCTGGGTCTGGCATTGCAAATTTCTCTAAGATTGCCTTGCCTCTCACTACATTGACTCAGAAAAGTCAAGCATTCATATGGGGACAGAAACAAGAAGATGCATTTCAACTTCTTAAACAGAAGTTATGCAATTCCCCTATTCTTAGTCTTCCAGAAGGCAGTGATGATTTCATTGTCTACTGTGATGCTTCAAACCTTGGTCTTGGTTGTGTACTTATGCAACGGGACAAGGTCATCGCTTATGCTTCAAGACAACTTAAGGTTCACGAGAAGAATTACACTACTCATGACCTTGAGTTAGGGGCTGTGGTCTTTGCATTGAAGATTTGGAGACACTACCTGTATGGTACTAAATGTGTTATCTATACAGACCACAAGAGCCTTCAACACATTCTCAATCAGAAAGAACTCAACATGAGACAACGACGTTGGGTTGAGCTTCTAACTGATTACGACTGTGAGATTCGTTACCATCCGGGTAAAGCCAATGTGGTGGCGGATGCTCTTAGTCGCAAGGAACCAGTCAAACCGATTCGTGTAAGAGCCATGGAGATCAACACACAGCCAAACTTGAAAGACTTGATTCGTATTGCACAACAACAAGTAGTAACAGATAATCAACTCAAGATAGACTTGGATTGTGGTATTGAGAAGAAACTAGAACCTCGAGCTGATGGGTTGTTATATCTCAACGGCCGCATTTGGATTCCGAAGTCTGAAGAATTGCGCACACTCATCTGTGATGAGGCACATAAGTCGCGATACTCAGTTCATCCTGGAGCCGACAAGATATATCAGGACTTGAGGACATCTTACTGGTGGCCGGGAATGAAGAAAGACATAGCACTGTACGTGGGAAAATGTCTTACTTGTTCAAAGGTCAAAGCAGAACATCAAAAGCCTTCGGGACTTCTGCAACAACCTGAAATTCCTCAATGGAAATGGGAGCAAATTTCCATGGATTTCATAACAAAGTTGCCGAGAACTCCGAGAGGTTTCGATTCGATTTGGGTGATCGTTGATCGACTCACCAAATCTGCTCATTTTCTCCCTATCCGAGAGGATTACAAGATGGAGAAGTTATCCACATTGTACATCAACGAAATCATTGCACGTCATGGTACACCAACATCAATCATATCTGATCGTGATAGTCGCTTCACTTCTCGCTTTTGGCAATCATTGCAAAAGGCTTTGGGAACGCGTGTTAATCTTAGCACGGCGTATCATCCCCAAACCGACGGCCAAAGTGAGAGGACTATCCAAACACTTGAGGACATGCTCCGTTCTTGTGTCATTGACTTCGGTGGAAGTTGGGACACTCATCTCCCACTCATTGAGTTTTCATATAACAATAGCTATCATACGAGCATTCAATGTGCACCATTCGAAGCTCTATATGGTAGAAAGTGCCGATCACCGGTCTGTTGGACCGAGATTGGTGACTCACAGGTCGTAGGACCATAACTCATTCAGGAAACATCAGACAAGATCACAATCATTCAGTCACGGCTTAAGGCCGCACGAGATCGGCAGAAGAGTTATGCTGATCGACGTCGGAAACCGCTTGAGTTTCAAGTCGGTGACCGAGTCTTACTCAAAGTTTCTCCCTGGAAAGGCGTTGTCCGATTCGGGAAGAAAGGGAAACTTGCACCAAGGTACGTTGGACCTTTTGAGATCCTGGAACGGATCGGTCCCGTAGCCTACAAACTCAAACTTCCAGTGGAGCTAAGCAATGTTCATGATACTTTTCATGTATCAAATCTTAAGAAATGCTTGGCGGATCATGATGTTCAGATTCCACTGGAAGACATACAGATTCAGAATAACATGCAATTCATTGAACGTCCAGTTGAGATCATGGATCATGGGGTCAAGAAACTTAAACGCAGCCGTATCCCGATCGTGAAAGTGCGATGGGAGGGCAAACGCGGTGCTGAGTTCACCTGGGAACGTGAAGACCAGATGAAGCTTAAGTACCCTCATCTTTTTACAGTATCTTCGGCTAGTTAATTTCGGGACGAAATTCCTTTAACTAGGGGAGACTGTAACATTTGTGCATATAGTCATGTAGTTGTAAACAGTGTTAGAACAGTGTCTATTCATGGTTCAGTTCATCAATGTGTTTCAGTATGTTCATAATGTGTGCTTGTGTGTTACAGGATCTTAGTAGTCAGAAAACAAGTATGTATTATCTATTTACAGTCGATTTCACTAAGCAAGAACAGTAACTTGTTATATCGAAACAGTGGTGGGCAGCGAGAGTGAGCCCTATACATATACTGCGTTCGGTGTAACAGGTTAGTGTTAGTGCGTAGTGTTGAGACGAATAGTATAACAATTAATTAATTCAACCAAGATCGTAATCTGTAAGCGAGACTGAGTATAGTTATGGGTGACGATCCATAATAATACGAATGTTGAACTTATAATTACGATTAAACGACTTTAAATATTTTAATACGATCGGAAAACGTACGCGATTGCGGGTATACACGTAAATTGTGAATGTTTAACGATCCGACAACACACGAAGAGTAAAATAATTAAATTAATTATTTTATATTTTTACAATTTTGAAACTCATCATTTAAATGAGTTTAACATCTATTTTTATTTAAAACCGCGTAAATTACGCGTTACGTTCCGGAAACGCGAACCGAGCGACCGAAACGGACCCGAACACTACCCGGACTATAAAAGCCCTAAAGAAGGCCATTTCCTTCATTTATTATCAGCCAAACCCTCTCTCTCTCTCTAGAAAGTTCGCAAACCCTCTCTCTCTCTAGAAAACCAAACTTTAAACGTTCGTAACTCGCTTATTTCTCGACGGATTTCGACGTTCTTGGTGTCCACGCGAAGCTCTCGACAAACTCTACACGAAAGTACAAGAATATCTCAGATCCATCCAGCCAAAAACGAGGTATGAGCCTTGGAAAGATTCGGGAAATAGGGTTTTCATAAGTTGTTGTGAGTTTTGTTTAAAAACCGATAATCGGCCGGATGTTTCATCACCATTCTTAGTTTCGCACACCTAGCAACCTCCCTCGAAGTTGTACAGGCTTAGATCGTGGTCTAGAATCAAGTAGCTTGATGATGAAGACGATCCAGGTTACAGGTTCGTCGAGGATTAGAAGCCGAACCCTTCAGAGGAGTACACGAACCCTGCATGGTTCGTGGGGTTGTCAGCGAACCCTAAGGGGTCGCGAGCCTTTTTGCCGAACCAGCTCACCCTCACGAACCATCACATGCCTTTCGGTCGAACCTTCGTGGGCATGGGCATCTCCAACGAACCCTTCATGCTGGATCATAGGAAACGAACCCTTGTTGCCATGCATAAGCTGCGAATGAACCACGAACCCTGCATGGTTCGTGGCATGACCAACCGAACCATTTTGATGCTTCTGGTCACGAACCCACCTGCCCAAGCCGAACCCCAGCGAACCCTGATGATCTACGAACCTGCATGGCTTCATTTTAACCGAACCACGTGGGATACTTTGGCCGAACCCTTGCACATCTTATCATCACCGAACCCTTGGTTAGGGGCGAACCTTAGGCTAAACCCAAGAGGGTTCGCTGCCTAAGATGGCAGCCCAAACCTATTCGGCCCAATCCAGTTCTTCAAGGCCCAATTTCATTAACACTTGGCCCATAGGTTTCAACTAAGCACAATAGGGTTAAATTGGCTCATTATGGTCTAATTAGCCCGATATTATCTTAGAAACTTGTGTGGGTTACATACACATTAGTGGGCCCAATTAAATCCTTAGGCCTAATCTAAGCCCATTAGGCTCACCATTAACCTAATTGGCCCATGGACTCGGTTTAAGGACCATCATGGTTTCATGGGCTTAAGGCCCAATGTGAGACCCTCGACTTATAATACTTGTGAATTGATCATGAATTGGTTAAGTTATAACTTAATAACAATCATGAAGATAAATTCACAATCACAAGACTTGAAAACATTGAACATCTTTTCACAACAAATGGTAATCAATGGCTCTCAAATTCTTAAACAAATATCATTTATGCATAAGAATTATGCATCAAAGAACATTTCATAAGTTTCTTGGACCCATGATCAATCAAAGGACTCAAAGCATAACATACAAGTTTTCACAACAATCAAATCATGAGAACACAAGTCAATCAATGAATCAAGTTATACAATTATAAATCCTATATCTTATGTATGATTACAATGTTATAGGAACAAGTTAGAAGTCCTGTTTGCTACTTGCTAACTGTTTTAGTTCAGAGTCTACTGCAGACAGGTGAGAACTTTAGCCCCTCTTTTACTGTTTTTATAACTGTTTTGGGGTGGAACACGTGATCAAAACCGCTATTTCAATCTTGTTTCATTACACAAGTTATGTGTAATTCATAAACATTTCAGGTTCATCTTACGAATCCAAGGGATTCATCAATTGTTTAAAGAAATTGTCAACTGTTTTAATTTACTTGTCAATTACTAAACTCTTTTCATTAAAAAGGTTTTATAAGGGACTTTTGAACTGTTTTGAAATTATTTACTCAAATGTATTTATGAAGGAGAAACCCTTTTTGATAAAGGATTTTACAAACCCTTTTGTTATAAACCTTGTTATTACACAAGGTCATCACATCATGGTATTCAAAACAAGTGGTTCACAACATGGTATTCAAATCATTGGTTCAAAACATGGTATTCAAATTCATTGGTTCAAAACATGGTATTCAAATTCATTGGTTCAAAACATGGTATTCAAATTCATTGGTTCAAAACATGGTATTCAAGTCAAGTTGTTCACATTATGGTATTCAAATCAAGAGATTCATTTCATGTTACATAAACAAAGGATTCAACTCGTGAGTTAAATCCAGGTTTTCAATAAGACATTAACACATCCGGTTAAAGTAAGATTCAGAAAACATGGTGTCCATTGTTGTAAACAAACTTATAAACCCATCAAGTATCATATTCATTAGCGTTAGTACTGGGTGATCACAACAAGGGAAAGCGGACACATACATTGGGGCAGGCCGATTGCTGCAGTTAGTTTTTAAATCTGTTTTATAAACTAACTGCAGATTTCGGTTACATATGGTTTATTCAAAACTGTTGACACATTATCTAACTCCAAACGTGGTTTGGGACTTGATATTATATGTTGACTCATGTGCAAACAGTGATTGGACTGTTTACACTCATTTTCTTACTTGATGTTAGTTTGGGTTGCAGCTCATCCGTGTGAATCTTATGATGCTTTAACTTACCTATGTCTTATATCATATACTCATGTTTACAAATGCTTAAACCTATTGTTCTCACCAACTACGTCTGTAGTTGACAGTTACTTTTCACGTGTTTCAGGTAATCAGGTTTAAGACAATCTCAGGGACAACTAAGGAGACCATTCTAAGATAGAACAAGATGAAGAAACATGCTAGGATGGAATAGAAACTCACTAAATCCTAAATGTTTAATTGTCTTGTTTGGAGTCTTATTTTGTAAACTATATTTTGGGTCTGTAGTTGTCTTACTTTTGGTAGATAGATTGTCTGTAACTAATCAACTGTCTAAACATTATGAAATGTAGTAATCCATTGTGGTTGTTCTTATTCAATACTTGTGCATGATTCAACTGATCATACGTCACCGCGCCGTGGATTCCGCACGCGGCGCAGGGGTGTGACAGGTTGGTATCAGAGCCAAGGTTGTAGAGAACTAGGAAAAACCCAATGTTTAATGACCTAGACTATAACCTAAGCTACCCAATAGGACTAAGTGCTATGGGCTTGAGGATACTTAGGATCTAAGTAACTTAAGTGAGCATTAAGTCTACCATAAGCTTGAAAGATCTTAGGGACATTTTTCTAAGATTAGACATCGAGTCAAAGAATTTGAACCGGAATTCTATAATTTTAGAAACCAGATTAAATTCTCACACATATGCATTTAAGGATTTCAGAGGCAAGGATCTGTATTCTTAGTATCCTTGATCTGAAATTCTCACACAGAGATCATTATAGAAATTCAGAGGCAAAGATCTGTAGTTTCAGTATCTTTGATATGAATTTCTTGTCATATTCATTATGGGATTTAGAGGCAAAGATCTATTAATTTAGTATCTTTGATCTAAGATCCTTGTCATATTCATTATGGGATTTAGAGGCAAAGATGGTTATCTTTGATCTAAAGTCCTTGTCATATTCATTATAGGATTCAAAGGTCAAGATCTATTAATTTAGAACTTGGATTTGAGATCCTTGTCATATTCATTATAGGATTCAAAGGTCAAGATCTATTAATTTAGAACTTGGATTTGAGATCCTTGTCATATTCATTATAGGATTCAAAGATCAAGATCTATTAACTTAGAACTTGGATTTGAGATCCTTGTCATATCACTATAGGAATTCAAAGGTTGAGGTCTATTAATTTAGAACTTAGATTTGAAATCCTTGTCATTGTTATCATTGTTATCATTATCAGGTGTTCATTATCATAGGAACTTTATAACTTAGAATCTGTGTAACAGTATTCTTTAGTTGAAGTTCTCACAGGAAATCATTATGCTCAGTACTTTAAAGTATTGGGAAACTAGGTTGATTAACCTAGGACACATATACATAAACCTAAGGTCTTAGTTTCTAGTAAATTAAGGACCATGGTTTACACAATCATAAACAGAATCAAGGAACAAGAGAAATCATGGGATAATCATAATCAATCAAGGGTTGGAATCTTAGCTTCAAATGCAAACGGCGGATCAACGCTGATGGGCTGAGGTAAGTGGTGGGTCGGTGAGAGCTTACCCTATATATAAGCTTATCTTGGTTTGTCAGGGAAAATTTGGCGCTTGAATTTGAAGTGAGGATTCGGGAACAACCGGAATCATTGAACATTGGTCAAACACATGGGGTACAAACACATGGGATACAAACATTTGGGAAACAATCATTGGTGAATCAAATCATAGTGGAATTCAAACTTGGATGAACCAGACATTATGGTGAATCACTCAAGTTGTGAACATTCCTTCAATGTAAACCTTAAGTGAAATTCTTAAGTGATTACATCATTGGTACTTACTAACATAGGTTAACGGGAAAGTGTAGAGCACACGTATGATTTAGTTCTACATGTTAACAACTGTTAGTAGGTGCACGCATAACATAATCATAGTTCAATCATGGAATCAATCATAGTTCAAGTTGCTCAAAGATCATGGGATTCTTAATCAATGGAAAACACATGGAAATCAGTACAAACGTGTTGCCAAATGCTAGCAAGGGCATGATCGTGGTATACCGAAACGGTGGTGGGCAGCGAGAGTGAGCCCTATATATAAGCTATTTTCGGTATATCGGGAAAGTGTCAGTGTGTAGGTTTGGTGGAGAGATCATGAGACATCGTACATATTCACATGATAAGTATACAAATAAGTTGATAACTTATACGTGTACTGGATCATATTACAATTGAATGATAATACTAGTAGTATGGATATATTACTGACCTTATCATGAAAATTCAATTGTATCCGTTCTCATTACTGACCCGCTTGTGGCTTCTATTCGTAGAATGCCTCCTCGACGAGACCCAAATGCTGGGGGTTCGACAAGCGGTAATGATGATGAAATTAACAAGACTGCTCGAGCTATCGCTGTTCACATGAGGGATGTGATCCCGGGCATGGTCACTGATATTACCCAGAATCTTCGGGGAAGTACCGGTGATTCTGCACATAACTCAAATGCCACAAACGCTGGAACTGCTAACTTTACTTTCAAGCAGTTCAACGATGCTAAGCCTCCTAAGTACTCTGGTACCGAAGGAGCTACCGGCCTACTGCAGTGGCTGGAAAGCATCGAAGACATTCTCGACTTCACTGGATGCCCTGAAAATCTAAAGGTCAAGATGGCCTCGAGTGCATTTCACAAGGGCGCACTCACCTGGTGGAATTCTGAGAAGAACACCAGAGGACGTGAAGTCACTCTAGCCTTACCATGGAATGGATTCAAGAACTTACTGGTGGAAAAGTTTTGTCCACGTCACGAGCTAAAGAAACTGGAAGTGGAGATGTGGAATCTGGTGCAGGATAGTGGCGAAAATGCCAAGTATACAACTCGTTTTCATGAGTTGTGCATTTTGATACCACATCTGGTTACTCCTCTATCCCGCAGGATAGAGAAATACATTGAAGGGTTGCCTCTGGTGGTTAGAGGAACTGTCATGGGTAATAACCCTACTACTTTAGAGGCGGCAATTCAACTTGGTGCTACTCTCACTGAGGAGTATGTGAAATCTGGAGTGCTCACCCGAAAGGGATTCAAAAGAGCACAGATTGAAGAAGGCAAGAAGCCTGAACAGCATCATCCCAAGAAGAAGAAACAAAAGACAATCAAGAACTTTGCAGCGTTGACTGCGGCTGCACCTACTCATGCCACACCTATCAATGCTATGCCACAACCTGCTAACGCCAGAAAGTCTTATACTGGCACATTTCCACTTTGCACCAGATGTCAGTATCATCATCTACCCAACATTCCATGCAGAAAGTGTCTCAAATGTGGGCGTATGGGACACCTGGCGGCTACATGCCGATCTGCTCATCTTGCTGTTACAACAACTGCTACCACTGCTGCTACAGGTGGAAGAGCCTGTTATAATTGTGGAGCAGAGGGACACTTCAGAAACCAGTGTCCAAAGCTCAACAACAATACTGCTGCTGCTCGTGCTTTTGTAATTGGAACTGCTGAAGCACGTGAGGATCCAGCAGTCATCACGGGTACATTTCTTATCAATGATCACTATGTTTCTATCATATTCGATACTGGTGCTGATAAAAGCTTTATCTCTGCACATACTGTTTCTTTGCTTAATATGCAACTATCCACACTTACTGCTCCCTATACTGTAGAAGTAGCGAATGGTAAGACTATAGTTGTAGATTCCATAATTCATGCTTGCGAGCTAAGATTAAATGACCATCTTTTCTCTATCGATCTCATTCCTATGACTCTCGGAAGCTTCGAAGTTGTAGTAGGAATGGATTGGCTATCTAAGAATAATGCTGAAATCGTATGCTCGGAGAAACTTATTCGAATTCCCCTACCGTCTGGCGAAACGATGATAGTCTACGGTGAGAAACCCTGCCGCGAATTGAAGATTGTATCGTGCATCAAGGCGAGGAAGTATCTGAAGAAGAAATATTATGCATTCTTAGCTCACGTGGTGGGAAAGAAACCTGACAAGAAAGCAGTTGGAGACGTACCGGTTATCAAGGACTATCCAGACGTATTTCCAGAAGACTTGCCTGGACTACCACCAGTCCGACAAGTGGAGTTTAGAATTGATCTCGTCCCTGGAGCAAACCCAGTGGCGAAATCACCGTATCGATTAGCACCGTCGGAGATGCAAGAACTGTCTAGTCAGCTTCAAGAACTTTTAGACAAAGGTTTCATAAGACCGAGTTTCTCTCCATGGGGAGCTCCGGTCCTATTTGTCAAGAAGAAAGACGGGTCATTTCGCATGTGCATAGATTATCGTGAGCTGAACAAGTTAACAATCAAGAATAGATATCCTCTGCCCAGGATCGATGATTTGTTTGATCAATTACAGGGAGCTACTTGCTTCTCTAAGATTGACTTACGATCTGGGTATCATCAGTTAAGAGTAAATGATGAGGATATACCAAAGACTGCATTTAGGACTCGATATGGACACTATGAGTTTGTGGTTATGCCATTTGGGCTGACCAATGCACCTGCAGTGTTCATGGACTTGATGAATCGAGTCTGCAGGCCATACTTGGATCAGTTTGTTATTGTCTTCATTGATGATATACTGATTTATTCCAAGTCAGAACAAGAACACGAGGATCATTTGAAGAAAGTCTTGGAATTACTAAGAAAGGAACAACTTTATGCTAAATTCTCAAAGTGTGAATTTTGGCTAAAGGAGGTTCACTTCTTAGGACATGTCATAAACAGGGATGGAATACATGTAGATCCAGCGAAGATTGAGGCGATTAAGAACTGGACTACTCCATCTACTCCAACAGAGATTCGTTCATTTCTGGGTCTGGCAGGTTATTATAGGAGATTTATTGCAAATTTCTCTAAGATTGCCTTGCCTCTCACTACATTGACTCAGAAAAGTCAAGCATTCATATGGGGACAGAAACAAGAAGATGCATTTCAACTTCTTAAACAGAAGTTATGCAATTCCCCTATTCTTAGTCTTCCAGAAGGCAGTGATGATTTCATTGTCTACTGTGATGCTTCAAACCTTGGTCTTGGTTGTGTACTTATGCAACGGGACAAGGTCATCGCTTATGCTTCAAGACAACTTAAGGTTCACGAGAAGAATTACACTACTCATGACCTTGAGTTAGGGGCTGTGGTCTTTGCATTGAAGATCTGGAGACACTACCTGTATGGTACTAAATGTGTTATCTATACAGACCACAAGAGCCTTCAACACATTCTCAATCAGAAAGAACTCAACATGAGACAACGACGTTGGGTTGAGCTTCTAACTGATTACGACTGTGAGATTCGTTACCATCCGGGTAAAGCCAATGTGGTGGCGGATGCTCTTAGTCGCAAGGAACCAGTCAAACCGATTCGTGTAAGAGCCATGGAGATCAACACACAGCCAAACTTGAAAGACTTGATTCGTATTGCACAACAACAAGTAGTAACAGATAATCAACTCAAGATAGACTTGGATTGTGGTATTGAGAAGAAACTAGAACCTCGAGCTGATGGGTTGTTATATCTCAACGGCCGCATTTGGATTCCGAAGTCTGAAGAATTGCGCACACTCATCTGTGATGAGGCACATAAGTCGCGATACTCAGTTCATCCTGGAGCCGACAAGATATATCAGGACTTGAGGACATCTTACTGGTGGCCGGGAATGAAGAAAGACATAGCACTGTACGTGGGAAAATGTCTTACTTGTTCAAAGGTCAAAGCAGAACATCAAAAGCCTTCGGGACTTCTGCAACAACCTGAAATTCCTCAATGGAAATGGGAGCAAATTTCCATGGATTTCATAACAAAGTTGCCGAGAACTCCGAGAGGTTTCGATTCGATTTGGGTGATCGTTGATCGACTCACCAAATCTGCTCATTTTCTCCCTATCCGAGAGGATTACAAGATGGAGAAGTTATCCACATTGTACATCAACGAAATCATTGCACGTCATGGTACACCAACATCAATCATATCTGATCGTGATAGTCGCTTCACTTCTCGCTTTTGGCAATCATTGCAAAAGGCTTTGGGAACGCGTGTTAATCTTAGCACGGCGTATCATCCCCAAACCGACGGCCAAAGTGAGAGGACTATCCAAACACTTGAGGACATGCTCCGTTCTTGTGTCATTGACTTCGGTGGAAGTTGGGACACTCATCTCCCACTCATTGAGTTTTCATATAACAATAGCTATCATACGAGCATTCAATGTGCACCATTCGAAGCTCTATATGGTAGAAAGTGCCGATCACCGGTCTGTTGGACCGAGATTGGTGACTCACAGGTCGTAGGACCATAACTCATTCAGGAAACATCAGACAAGATCACAATCATTCAGTCACGGCTTAAGGCCGCACGAGATCGGCAGAAGAGTTATGCTGATCGACGTCGGAAACCGCTTGAGTTTCAAGTCGGTGACCGAGTCTTACTCAAAGTTTCTCCCTGGAAAGGCGTTGTCCGATTCGGGAAGAAAGGGAAACTTGCACCAAGGTACGTTGGACCTTTTGAGATCCTGGAACGGATCGGTCCCGTAGCCTACAAACTCAAACTTCCAGTGGAGCTAAGCAATGTTCATGATACTTTTCATGTATCAAATCTTAAGAAATGCTTGGCGGATCATGATGTTCAGATTCCACTGGAAGACATACAGATTCAGAATAACATGCAATTCATTGAACGTCCAGTTGAGATCATGGATCATGGGGTCAAGAAACTTAAACGCAGCCGTATCCCGATCGTGAAAGTGCGATGGGAGGGCAAACGCGGTGCTGAGTTCACCTGGGAACGTGAAGACCAGGTGAAGCTTAAGTACCCTCATCTTTTTACAGTATCTTCGGCTAGTTAATTTCGGGACGAAATTCCTTTAACTAGGGGAGACTGTAACATTTGTGCATATAGTCATGTAGTTGTAAACAGTGTTAGAACAGCGTCTATTCATGGTTCAGTTCATCAATGTGTTTCAGTATGTTCATAATGTGTGCTTGTGTGTTACAGGATCTTAGTAGTCAGAAAACAAGTATGTATTATCTACTTACAGTCGATTTCACTAAGCAAGAACAGTAACTTGTTATATCGAAACAGTGGTGGGCAGCGAGAGTGAGCCCTATACATATACTGCGTTCGGTGTAACAGGTTAGTGTTAGTGCGTAGTGTTGAGACGAATAGTATAACAATTAATTAATTCAACCAAGATCGTAATCTGTAAGCGAGACTGAGTATAGTTGTGGGTGACGATCCATAATAATACGAATGTTGAACTTATAATTACGATTAAACGACTTTAAATATTTTAATACGATCGGAAAACGTACGCGATTGCGGGTATACACGTAAATTGTGAATGTTTAACGATCCGACAACACACGAAGAGTAAAATAATTAAATTAATTATTTTATATTTTTACAATTTTGAAACTCATCATTTAAATGAGTTTAACATCTATTTTTATTTAAAACCGCGTAAATTACGCGTTACGTTCCGGAAACGCGAACCGAGCGACCGAAACGGACCCGAACACTACCCGGACTATAAAAGCCCTAAAGAAGGCCATTTCCTTCATTTATTATCAGCCAAACCCTCTCTCTCTCTCTAGAAAGTTCGCAAACCCTCTCTCTCTCTAGAAAACCAAACTTTAAACGTTCGTAACTCGCTTATTTCTCGACGGATTTCGACGTTCTTGGTGTCCACGCGAAGCTCTCGACAAACTCTACACGAAAGTACAAGAATATCTCAGATCCATCCAGCCAAAAACGAGGTATGAGCCTTGGAAAGATTCGGGAAATAGGGTTTTCATAAGTTGTTGTGAGTTTTGTTTAAAAACCGATAATCGGCCGGATGTTTCATCACCATTCTTAGTTTCGCACACCTAGCAACCTCCCTCGAAGTTGTACAGGCTTAGATCGTGGTCTAGAATCAAGTAGCTTGATGATGAAGACGATCCAGGTTACAGGTTCGTCGAGGATTAGAAGCCGAACCCTTCAGAGGAGTACACGAACCCTGCATGGTTCGTGGGGTTGTCAGCGAACCCTAAGGGGTCGCGAGCCTTTTTGCCGAACCAGCTCACCCTCACGAACCATCACATGCCTTTCGGTCGAACCTTCGTGGGCATGGGCATCTCCAACGAACCCTTCATGCTGGATCATAGGAAACGAACCCTTGTTGCCATGCATAAGCTGCGAATGAACCACGAACCCTGCATGGTTCGTGGCATGACCAACCGAACCATTTTGATGCTTCTGGTCACGAACCCACCTGCCCAAGCCGAACCCCAGCGAACCCTGATGATCTACGAACCTGCATGGCTTCATTTTAACCGAACCACGTGGGATACTTTGGCCGAACCCTTGCACATCTTATCATCACCGAACCCTTGGTTAGGGGCGAACCTTAGGCTAAACCCAAGAGGGTTCGCTGCCTAAGATGGCAGCCCAAACCTATTCGGCCCAATCCAGTTCTTCAAGGCCCAATTTCATTAACACTTGGCCCATAGGTTTCAACTAAGCACAATAGGGTTAAATTGGCTCATTATGGTCTAATTAGCCCGATATTATCTTAGAAACTTGTGTGGGTTACATACACATTAGTGGGCCCAATTAAATCCTTAGGCCTAATCTAAGCCCATTAGGCTCACCATTAACCTAATTGGCCCATGGACTCGGTTTAAGGACCATCATGGTTTCATGGGCTTAAGGCCCAATGTGAGACCCTCGACTTATAATACTTGTGAATTGATCATGAATTGGTTAAGTTATAACTTAATAACAATCATGAAGATAAATTCACAATCACAAGACTTGAAAACATTGAACATCTTTTCACAACAAATGGTAATCAATGGCTCTCAAATTCTTAAACAAATATCATTTATGCATAAGAATTATGCATCAAAGAACATTTCATAAGTTTCTTGGACCCATGATCAATCAAAGGACTCAAAGCATAACATACAAGTTTTCACAACAATCAAATCATGAGAACACAAGTCAATCAATGAATCAAGTTATACAATTATAAATCCTATATCTTATGTATGATTACAATGTTATAGGAACAAGTTAGAAGTCCTATTTGCTACTTGCTAACTGTTTTAGTTCAGAGTCTACTGCAGACAGGTGAGAACTTTAGCCCCTCTTTTACTGTTTTTATAACTGTTTTGGGGTGGAACACGTGATCAAAACCGCTATTTCAATCTTGTTTCATTACACAAGTTATGTGTAATTCATAAACATTTCAGGTTCATCTTACGAATCCAAGGGATTCATCAATTGTTTAAAGAAATTGTCAACTGTTTTAATTTACTTGTCAATTACTAAACTCTTTTCATTAAAAAGGTTTTATAAGGGACTTTTGAACTGTTTTGAAATTATTTACTCAAATGTATTTATGAAGGAGAAACCCTTTTTGATAAAGGATTTTACAAACCCTTTTGTTATAAACCTTGTTATTACACAAGGTCATCACATCATGGTATTCAAAACAAGTGGTTCACAACATGGTATTCAAATCATTGGTTCAAAACATGGTATTCAAATTCATTGGTTCAAAACATGGTATTCAAATTCATTGGTTCAAAACATGGTATTCAAATTCATTGGTTCAAAACATGGTATTCAAGTCAAGTTGTTCACATTATGGTATTCAAATCAAGAGATTCATTTCATGTTACATAAACAAAGGATTCAACTCGTGAAGTTAAATCCAGGTTTTCAATAAGACATTAACACATCCGGTTAAAGTAAGATTCAGAAAACATGGTGTCCATTGTTGTAAACAAACTTATAAACCCATCAAGTATCATATTCATTAGCGTTAGTACTGGGTGATCACAACAAGGGAAAGCGGACACATACATTGGGGCAGGCCGATTGCTGCAGTTAGTTTTTAAATCTGTTTTATAAACTAACTGCAGATTTCGGTTACATATGGTTTATTCAAAACTGTTGACACATTATCTAACTCCAAACGTGGTTTGGGACTTGATATTATATGTTGACTCATGTGCAAACAGTGATTGGACTGTTTACACTCATTTTCTTACTTGATGTTAGTTTGGGTTGCAGCTCATCCGTGTGAATCTTATGATGCTTTAACTTACCTATGTCTTATATCATATACTCATGTTTACAAATGCTTAAACCTATTGTTCTCACCAACTACGTCTGTAGTTGACAGTTACTTTTCACGTGTTTCAGGTAATCAGGTTTAAGACAATCTCAGGGACAACTAAGGAGACCATTCTAAGATAGAACAAGATGAAGAAACATGCTAGGATGGAATAGAAACTCACTAAATCCTAAATGTTTAATTGTCTTGTTTGGAGTCTTATTTTGTAAACTATATTTTGGGTCTGTAGTTGTCTTACTTTTGGTAGATAGATTGTCTGTAACTAATCAACTGTCTAAACATTATGAAATGTAGTAATCCATTGTGGTTGTTCTTATTCAATACTTGTGCATGATTCAACTGATCATACGTCACCGCGCCGTGGATTCCGCACGCGGCGTAGGGGTGTGACATGGTGGTTGGAGCCTTAATGACTCATTAAATGTTTAGGGAAATACCCGGTCGTTTGGCCTCGTTCGGTTTCGCGTAATGTACCGGTTTCGCATAGTTTTCGCGGCGAAACGACATGATTTATAAAAATAGAATTTATTTAATTATTCTAGGTTGTGATTCCTAATAAATTAACTAATATCTTCTTATTTATTTTAAATTTAAAATATAATTAACTGTCTAAATCGAAATGTACGGTCGTCGCGCGTATTCGTTCGAATCGTCACTCGTACGAACACGACGATAACTATACTTTTCAATCTTGTTTTCTAATTATAGAATATCATTCAGAACGTTAAACTTTCAGGTTTATTCGTACAGATCGTCACCTATACGAATAACCTGTCGGTTTATCATTCACATAACAATATTCGTTGTGTTTTGTTCCGTAAGGCCTCACATACGTTTATACATAATAAATCCTAAACAAATAATCACATGATGGTTCTGTATTGCCGGATTATTATCTGACTCAAGAACCATTGTTATGAACTGTGATTCCGTTAATTGTTTCTGAATTTGTTCTATGATAACACAAAATGACAATGATAAATGATATGAATCTGAAACGTACTGAAATGTATATGATTCGTACCTGTTTTAGTTCATGATACTGTTTAAGATCACTGTTCCGGTGGCGGTTCCGGCACTGATGTTACACGAATAGTAAAACCAATAAACTATTTAAACAAAATCGTAATACGTAAGGGAGACTTGGTGTCATTATGGGTGACGATCCATAAAGATATCTGTGTTAAACTTATAATTATGAGTAAACGTTAATAAACACAAGAAACAACCAAAAACGTATACACTTATGGGCATGCACATAAATATATTCGTTTACAGTTCGAAATGGGCGAACATTACAAAATGCGTAAAATATTAATATGTATTTTTACAATTTTGAAACTCATCAAATAAAACCCAAAATGATAAAACAAAACTATTTTTAACAATAATATGACGTTCGTGTAATTTACGTAACGGAACGCGTAAACGTGAAACCGAACGAGCCCGAACACGCGGGAACCCAATTGGGGTATTTAAGCCACGAATTTCTTCATTTATGGCTCACCTACCAGATTTTACCACTCTCTCTCTCTAAAAATCGTTACTTTCTCTCTCTCTCTCCACTCTCTCTCTAAAAGAATATCAAGAGATCTCTTTCGTTTCTTGACGAAATCGCGAGTTCTTGGTGTCTACGTGTAACATCAGTGCCGGACGCATTGCCGAAACAGTGATCGCTACAGTAACTCGTACAGTAACTCAGGTACACATTACGTGAAACTATGTTTATGCTATTGACACATAATGCTTGACACTAGACTATTATGCGATTGTCTGAAATCTGATTAAAACCTTAGGGTTTAACAATCAGAAACACCTCGGACAACACAGAACTGACACACAGATGCTTGATCTGATGCTATTATGTATAAACGTATGTGAGGTTAAACAGAACGAAACTATAACGGTTGTTGTTACAGAATGCTAAACCGACGAATTGTTCGTATAGGTGACGATCTGTACGAATAAATCTGAAAGTTTAAAGTTTTGAAATGATGACTGCAAAGTAGAAAACAAGAATCAGAAAGCCAAACCATTGTCGTGTTCGTTCGAATGACGATTCGAACGAATGCGCGCGATGGTGACGCGTTCTGACGAAACGAAAACGATACGAACGATAATAAATTTAAGGAAATATGATATTTCCTGTTTTACAATTTTGAAACTCATCAGAAATAAATTAAAAAGAAACTATTTTAATTAAAATACGTAAAATTTCGAAGGAAGTAACGAAACGCGTAAAATAATAAAATTACGATAAATAATTCAAGAAAATTAATATTTAAAATAATTACTAGAAATAACCACTTTCCAAACATTTAAAATAAAATCTTTTTATTTAATTTATAAAAACATGCGCGTAATGTGCCGGAAATACGATAACAACGAGAACCGATCAACCAAAACGAACCCGAATACCCTCGGGGTATTTAAACAACAAATGAGGCCATTTCACCTCATTTATTACTTCCCCTCTCGTTAACTCCCAACCGTTCACTCTCTCTCTCTCTAAAGTTCATTACTTTAAACCTCCATAACTTGCTCAAATCTTGGTGAAATCTCGTGTTTTTTGTGTCCACGCGAAGCTCTCATCATCCTCTACAAGGAAGTACAACAGATCTGGAGCTTTAACCGTCCATATCCGAGGATCGTGATCATAATAACGAACACCACAACGAGCGCGCGTATTCTTGTGTTATACTTAGTCAACCACTTCAAACACAAGGTGAGTTCCTTTGTCCCTTTTTAAACATATTTGTTTTTACCTCGGGACTGAGAAGCATGTATACATTTTAAGAAATTATTGAAATGTTATTTAATGCTTTTAAACATAATCATGATGCTTATGCTAATGCTTATGCTTGAAACTCTTATTTGGGAAGCTAAAGAAAAAGACTTAAACTATATGCTTGATGTTATGCTACAAACTCTATGCTCAGACTATATGTTCGATGCTTATGCTAGATACTTGATGCTTATGCTGTAAACTAAATGCTCAAACTATATGCTCAAGGCTTATGTTAGAAACTGTTGGACTAAAAGAACCAATAAGCCAGATCAGAAAAATCTCTAAGTCTCACAGCATTACAACAACTGAAGAAGAACACAAAAGCTGATGTGAAGAAGTTACAAGATCTGAAGATATATACAACAGCTGATGTGTAAGTCATCAGGAGTTGTAGTGTGTAGTTAGTCTTCAGTAGTTTCCTTATTATTTGTAAAAGTCTGATGAGTAGTTTACTCATCAGATGTTTTAGTAATTTTGTCTTCAGTAGTTTTGTTCTTCAGTACTTGTAGAGTTTGTCTTCAGATGTTGAAGACATTCTCAGTAGTTTAGTTTATTTCAGTTGTTTTGTTTTGTCTGTTAGGTGTCAACATCATGTGACATCATCAGACGTCACTGTTCTATATATATAGGCAGTTGACATGTTTGTAATAACAACGAAGTTAATGAATTGAATGAGATATTCCTTTTACAGAAAACTTTCTCTCTCTATAACAAACTTGCGTTACTGTTTGATTGAAATTGTTCTTACTTTACTTTTGCTAATTCTGTGTTGAATTCCGCTGCTATACTCTACTGATTGATCAATTGAGAACATCTGATCCTACAATTGGTATCAGAGCAGGTTAATCATTGATCGATTTCACAATTGATCTCTGAAACTGCTCAAATTTGTTCTCAAATTGAGTGAATTAGCTGATTAAGTAAGAATTTGTTATAGATCGACGTTTTCTGTTAACTTCTGTTGATTTGCATTTCAATATCAATCTGTTTTGCATCAATTGATTGAGATTTGAATTAGTTTGTGTTAGATTGATTGAATCTGTGATCATGTCAACTCCGAACAATGATCCGCACAATACAGGCTCCGCAACCAAGCCTCCGATGCTTGTGCGGAGTGAGTACAACATATGGCAACGTAGAATGCTACATCACCTGTCGATTAACAGCGCAGGATGTTGGAAATCTGTTGTGCATGGACCATATAAACCCACGATCACTGATCCTGAAACTAAGATCCTGATTCCGAAACCTGCTGATATGTATTCGGATGAGGACATTAAATTGTTTGAAATTGATGCTAAAGCTCATGGTATTCTGGCCATGGCTTTGCCTAATGAGATCTATTCTGGCTTGATGCATCATGATACTGCTCATGATCTCTGGGTTGCACTGAAAGAACAATTTGGTGGAACCGATGAGGTTTTAGCAAATACTAGAGAAATTCTGGCTCAGCAGTATGAGACATTTTCTCATCGAAAGGGTGAATCCTTGACTCAACAATTTGAGAGATTCTCATGTTTAATTTCTGAGTTAAAAATGGTTAAGCAAGAATACACTAACAGTCAGATGAATAACAGATTTCTGAGATCATTGCCTGAGAGATGGGACACTTATACAATTGTCCTACGCTCTAATGCTAATCTAGAAAGTCTATCTCTCACCCAATTACATGGGAAACTCTTAACCTTTGAGAGAGAGGTAGAACAAAAGAGAAAACTGTCTTCATCTGGAAAACTTGCTGATGATTTTGTTCCTGGTAATACTGCTTTACTTGGTCAGGAGTCAGAGTTTAATGGGTCTGAATGTTCTTATGATGAACATATTGACTTTTCTACTAACAATTCTGATCATGCTTTTGTGGGAGTTGAGGGTAATGCAGGAAGTTATAGTGACAACTTGTGTTTTGTGATGGATGACTTGAAAGGTATCCCGGATGATGATCTAGAGGAGATGGACATTTTAAGTCAAATGGCATTGATCAACATCAGATCACAAAAGTTTTATAAAAGAACAGGAAGGAAGTTCCCTGGATTATCTGGCAAGACTAAGGTTGGATTTGACAAAGGGAAATTGAGGTGCCATAAGTGTCATAGGCTTGGTCACTTTGCTAGGGAGTGCAGAACATCTGGTTCTAATCCTGCTGCACCTTTTGTGACCTTTCCAAGCAATAATTCCTCAGGCAAAGGACCACAATCTTCTGGTACTAGTCAACAGCAATTCTATCCAGCTCACTTTGTTCCACAAAATCCAATGCCCTATCCATATCCTTGCTTTTACATGCCTCAACCTCCTCATAATCCAGCATTAATCCCACCTCAATCCCCGGCTCTTCCTGAACCCAGCAAACCTCAATCAACTCAACAGTCTCAACAACAACAGCATCAGAGTTTCTTCACTCCTGGAGTTGTTGATTGGAGTAGCTTGCCTGATGACTTATCAGACTTCAACATGCAGCCTTTTTCTGAAACTGGTCCACATGGTGGAGACAATCCTTTTGGAAATCTGGCATTAATGGCTATTAATTCAACTGAAAATACCTGTCAATCTTCTTCAACATCTCAGGTATCTTCTGAATCAAAAGCTAAATTATGTTCAGAGTCATGCATTTCAGCATTTGCTTCCATTAGGGAAATCAATGTGGAACTGATTAATGAGAAATTTGAATTGGAAAAGGTTGTGGCTAAAAACAAAACTGAGTTTGAAAAAGCCTTAAATGAGAAAGAATCTGAAATTTATAAACTTAAATGCTTGTTGTCTGATGAAAAAGCTAGAGTGGAAGTCATGCTGGTCAAGCATAATGATCTGAAACAAACACTTGCAGCAACCCAAATCAATTGTGAAAAATGGGTTGAGTCCTGTAAAGGGTTTGAAATGTTGTTGTGCAAACAGTCAGCTTCAAATATTAAGTTTGGGATTGGTTACAATCACACTGGCCCCCCTGCTGATTATAAACCAAAAAGTCTTAACTGTGAATCTGATGGGGAAAGTGTGTACCAATCTACCAACTCTTCAGAAATGTCTGATTCTGCAGACATATCTGAAGAAGACTCAAATGTTTGCAAAGCTGCTGCTGAAAAGGTTGAGATTGAAACCTATTCTTATTCAATTGGGTGTACAAATGTCATTGAGGATAACACTTGTCAGGATAATGTCCTAGTGGAGATTAATCCTGATGAACATGTTTCAAATGCCTTAAACCTACACCTAATTGAGTCAGATGGGGATGGTGTTGGTGAAAATGATGCAAGAACTTTGATAAGTCAAAGTTATTCTTCAGCAGTTGTTGAAAAAGCTGATAATGCAACAACTGATGTTGGTAAATGTGTTGAGACACAAGTGCTGACGAATAACTCTTCAGATGTTGTCATAACATCAGCTGTTGTCAATTTGACTACAAATACTGATGCCTCAGATGTTCTGATGAACAAACAATCTGTTTCTAAGTCATCAGTACTTGTAGACAATCACAAGGAAAGGAAGAAGAGGGTGCCTTGTGATATTTGTAAGTTGTTTAATCATTCAACTGATGAATGCTGGTACAGAAAAGGTTCTAAATTCAACAAAATCAAGAATAAAAACAAGAATATACTCAAAATGAAAAATGAATTTAGTTCAAAATTTGTACCTGAATCATCAGTTGTTTCAAAATCTGGAAAATCCTTACAAGGAAATACCTCCGGTAAATCCAAGAAAGGAAAAGGGATTGTTCCAGATTCAGGGAAACAACACTTGACAGCATCTCACTTGATTAAAGACACTAAAATGATCAAACACAAAAATAAAAAATCAAGTTCTGATGTGTCTGATGAAATCAAAATTTTAACTCAAAATCATAATCAACTGATGCTAATGATGCAACAACTGATAGGAAAAGTCAATCTGGCAGAGGCATCTGTTGATTCATTTCATAAAAAGAAATCAAAGTCAAAAGTCACATCAAAAATTTCTGATAAAAATGTTTCAAGTGTTGCTTCAACTGACAATGCTAGTTTTGTTTCTTCAACTGTTAACAGACCCAAAACCAAAATGGTTTGGGTCCAAAAGTCTAACTGAGTGGGTTGTTGTATGCAGGGTCCTTCAGCATACCAAAGTAGCATCTGGTATGTTGATAGTGGAGGATCCATGCATATGACTGGGAGCAGATCTCTTCTTCATAACTATTTCACTGGAAGGAGAGGATTTGTGTCCTTTGGTAATGATGCTAAGGGGTATATCATAGGTAAAGGTGTAGTTACTAATGGTGAGATTAGGTTTGATGATGTTAATCATGTTGAGAATCTTAAGTACAATCTGCTGAGTGTTAGTCAAATGTGTGATAAGGGTCATGTGTCTCTCTTCACTAAGCAAGATTGTAGGATTCTCTCTTCTGATGTGATGCCTTTGATTGGCAAAGTGTTAGATGAGTTCACACTTCTTAAGGCTAACAGAGTGGGAAAGGTCTATGCCTTTGATCTTTCTAAGAAAATCTCTGTCAAAGGTCATCCTTGTTTATTTTCTAAGGCCTCTTTCAAGGAATCTAATTTGTGGCATAGAAGATTAGGTCATGTAAACATCAAGAACATGAATCAATTGGTGAAACATGGTCTGGTTAGAGGTCTTCCTTTAAAGGATTTTAGCTGTGATGAAAACTGTTCTGCATGCTTGAAAGGAAAACAACACAAAGCATCTTTTCCTTCAATTGGGGATTCCAAATCTACTGGTTGCTTACAACTGTTGCACATGGATTTGTTTGGTCCAGTGCAGATAATGTCTATGGCAAAGAAGAAGTATTGTCTAGTTATTGTTGATGACTATTCAAAGTTTGTCTGGACCTTCTTCTTACACTCAAAAAGTGAGGTTGCCAAGGCTATTATCAATTTTGTGTTGTATGCTGAAAAGCAGTATTCTCTTTCTATCAAGTGTGTTAGGAGTGATAATGGTACTGAATTCAGAAATCATCTTCTTGATGAATTTTATCAGTCAAAGGGAATTCAGAGACAGTATAGCATTCCCAGAACTCCTGAACAGAATGGAGTTGTAGAAAGGAAGAATAGGACCCTGATTGAAGCTGCAAGAACAATGCTTGCTGATTCTGGTTTACCTCTCACATTCTGGGCAGAAGCTGTTAACACAGCTTGCTATGTGCAAAACAGAGTTTTAGTGAATCAAAGATGGTTGAAGACTCCATATGAAATCCTTCATTCTTTAACTCCTTTGATTTCCTTCTTCAGGGCTTTTGGATGTCCTTGTTACATTCTCAACACCAAAGATCAACTTACCAAGTTTGATTCCAAAGTTGATGCAGGATACTTTGTTGGATATTCTTCAACATGCAAGGCATATAGAGTGTTCAATTGTAGAACAAAGAGTGTAGAAGAAACTCTTCATGTCAAATTCAATGAATGTCCTAAAGATTCCATTCCTCAGAATCCTGCTGAGATGTTTGATCTGAATATCTTGCACCATAATTTTCATAATGACAATAGTGGTATGGAAGATGAAGTTCTTCCAGCTGATCCACCACCAGCTTCTACAGCAACATCACAAGGAATTTCAGATGATGAAGATCCAAGTACTCATTTGTTCAGATTCAGTGACCATATGTCCACATCTACAAAATCTGATGCTCCTCCTGCTTCAGCAATCCCACTCAATACAAATGCTGATGAAATTCTGGAATCCTCTCAATCATTTGAAATCCCAGCTGCTTTGTTCCCTGAATCATCTTCAACTGCAACATCTGATCCTCCAGCAAACACTTGCACTGATCTTATTCCATATCAAGAACTGAAGGATCATCCATTATCTCAAGTTCTTGGTGATATTTCAGCAGGTGTTTCAACCAGAAGTCAATTATCTAACTTTTGTCTCTATGCTCTCTTTGTCAGTCAACAAGAGCCAATGAACTACCACATAGCACTTAGAGATATTGGCTGGGTGGAGGCAATGCAGTTGGAATTGTTGCAATTCAAGAAGCAACAGGTTTGGGAGCTGGTTTCTTTACCTCCAGGTAAGTGTGCAATAGGCACAAAATGGGTGTTTAGGAATAAAACAGATGAAAAAGGTCAAATCATTAAAAACAAAGCTAGACTGGTTGTACAGGGGTTCTGTCAGGAAGAAGGTATTGATTATGATGAAACTTTTGCCCCTGTAGCCAGATTAGAAGCAATTAGGCTGTTTTTAGCATATGCTGCCTTACATAAACTTAAAGTGTTTCAAATGGATGTCAAAAGTGCTTTCTTATATGGTAAAATAAAAGAGGAAGTATATGTGTGTCAACCTCCAGGCTTTGAGGACAATAAACATCCTGATTGGGTGTACAAGCTTGATAAAGCTCTTTATGGGCTAAAGCAAGCACCTAGAGCCTGGTATGACACATTATCCACTTTTCTTCTAAAAAATAATTTCACTAGAGGCTCCATTGATCAAACTTTATTCATAAAGAATGTAGGCCAGCATAAGCTACTTGTTCAAATTTATGTTGATGACATAATATTTGCTTCATCTGACCCAAAGTTGTGTGATGATTTCACTAAGCTTATGACTACAAATTTTGAAATGAGTGCTATGGGGGAGTTACAGTTTTTCTTGGGTCTTCAAATCAAACAAAAACCTGATGGAATTTTCATTCATCAATCAAAATACACAAAAGAGCTTTTAAAGAAATTTGATTTGCACAACTGTAAGCCATGTTCCAACCCCATGAGCACCACCACACAACTTGATGCAGATCTGAAAGGTACTTCAGTGGATGAAACTCTTTATAGATGTATGATTGGATCTTTAATGTATCTAACTGCATCCAGGCCAGACATTATGTTTGCCACATGTGTTTGTGCTAGATTTCAGGCTGCACCCAAAGAGTCTCATTTAATTGCTGTGAAAAGAATTTTCAGATACTTGCAAGGTACTCAATCTCTAGGAATATGGTACTCCACTGGCCATTCCTGCAAGCTGGTTGCTTTTTCAGATAGTGACTATGCAGGATGCAAACTTTCAAGAAAATCTACTTCAGGTGGGTGTCAGTTCTTAGGAAATTGCCTGGTTTCCTGGCAGAGTAAGAAACAAACTTCTGTTGCCACCTCCACTGCTGAAGCTGAGTACATTGCTGCTGCAAGTTGCACTTCCCAAATTCTCTGGCTTCAGTCTCAACTCCTGGACTATGGCATCCAAGAACTGAAGACACCATTGTTAATGGATAGTGCTTCAGCTCTTTGCATTGTCAAGAATCCAGTTCAGCACTCTAGGACTAAACACATTGAAATCAGACATCACTTTATAAGAGATTGTTTTGAAAAAGGTCTGATTGATCCCAAATTTGTTCCTAGTGCTGATGAGCTTGCTGACATTTTTACTAAGCCTTTAGATACATCAACTTTTCAAAATTTAGTTCTAAGGCTTGGTATGTTGCAACTTGAATAGGTTAGTGTTTAAATGAATAAAATGTTAAATATCTTTTTAAAAAAAAAAAAATTCCAAAAATATTTTTTTTTCTTGACACATTTTGATATTTTCAGTACATACTGATACATATCAAATGTACTGATTCAAGAACAATTATGACCTTGTATAATACTCTAAGTTACAAAGTACTGATGAGTATTGATGTCCTAAGTACTGAAGGTCAAATATGGTTTACAAAGTCTGATGAACACATAGTTCACAAGTTCTGATGAACAAATCATTCAAAAAGTCTGATGAACAACTGATCACAACACCTGATGACCATATTGTCGACAACACCTGATGAGTAATTTTACTCTTCAGTTGTTGTAACCTCAGCTGTTTTCTCTACTTAACTCAATCCTTCTCAGTTGTTTCATTATCGCTTTCTCAGAACTTTTCATCCTTTTCAAACCTATTTTCCCTCTTTTCTCTCTGCATCCATGGCTGCCATAACCTTGAAACCTCGTCATAATTCTGTTGCCTATCTGACCAAATCGTCATTCTGGTCTAAGTTTGATGATGCTGTTGATTTGATGACCTCATCTCAATTCAAAACTGCGTTTCTTATCAATCCAACTTTGTTTGTCGAATCCATTCATCAGTTTTGGATGAATGTTGAACTCATCAATGTTGGCACAGGAGTCATATCTCTTCGCTCAAAAGTCAATGGTCACAACATACATCTCGGTCCTGCTGAGCTAAGGGATGTTCTTCAACTGGATGATGCCAACCTAGTCACTCAGTTCCCTAAAAGCGCCACTGACCTCTGTTTTACAAGTCATGAATACCAGGGAGACTTGAGTGACTCCACACTGTTCAAGAAGCACTTTAATGATCCAGAGCGGCTGATTTTCCACATGATCAACATTTGCCTGGCTCCGAAGTCCTCTTCATGGGATCAAATGTCATCTAGATGGCAACAGGTATTGTATTCTATACTCGAATCTCAAAAGCTAAACTTTTCTCAAATACTCTTTTCGGAATTAACTGAACATGCTGGTAAGCCTGTTTCATCTAGATGGTTGCTTTATCCTCGTTTTATTATGGCCATCATAGAGAAACAGCTGCCACAAACAGGCCTTGTTGGTCAGGGAATCCCTGCTCCAGCTGTCTTGCTGGAAGTATATTCTCGACACAACTCCAACCTCACACTAAAAGAGGCTGCCCGGAAGCTCAAACCCAAGCAAAGGGAACCCACAGCCTCATCCTCAAAATCCAAATCCAAAGTCCCCACTAAACCCAAATCTTCTAAGCTAAAAAAGGCTGCTCAGGGAAATGAGTCCCCTGAGTCTGCCCATGCCTCACCAAGGCATGAACTGACCACTGGTAGTAGTCAACCAGTGGTTCAACAGACTCCACCGGCTCAAACCGCCCAGGTTTCCTCTCAACAGGAACCTGGTGCAACCTTTTTAGGGGACACCACATCTCTAGAACCTATTTCAGTTGAAATGGTTTCTATTGAAAAGCACCAATCTCCCCGGGTGCATTCTCCTTCAAACCCACTTTCTATAGAAACCACCACCAATAGCCCAACATTTGTTATTGATCAAATCCTGAATCAGCTGAACACTCCTATCCCCTCCCAGACACCTATCACTACTGGGATAAGCTCCAACATTGAGGGGGAGGACCAAAGTGTCTCTGATAACCCACAGGATCATGACTACAACATCAGATCTCCTAGTGTGGAAAGAGAGATTCTGATATCTGACAAGGCTGCTACTTCATCACCTCCATCATTTGGAGTGATTGCTAGTGGTACCATTGCTAAGACCTTGTCAGAGGCAACAACTGATGAAGGGGTTACCCCTGAGGTTGGAAGTCCCCAGTACCAAGACAAAGGGGCACCTGAAAATGTTGAGCCACACTCAACTCAGGTAGATCCTGAGATTCTCAGGAGGTCAGATGATTTAGCTACGGCTACTGATGACCAAATAACACTTGCTGAGGTTCTAAAGAAGAACCAAATCCTTGAGGCTGAGGTTTGTAGACTCAATGAGCTACTCTCCAAAATGTCCAAGGACAAAAGTCCATCTTCCCCACTTACCCCACAGATGGCACCTTCTCATTCTGAAGGTCACCCAAACACTTCAACCACAAATATTCAATTTGACAAGCCACCAGCTACTGCTTCAGGCACTAATCCTTTGGGTTTTAGCCCCCCAGAGGCATTAGCTGCTGCCTTCCTCCAAATCCTCCCTCTCATCACTCCAGTCCTAAAAACAATTATTATTCAAGCCCTTGATGAGAGATTACCTTCCAAATCCCATATTCAGCAGATGGTTGATGAGGCTGTGACTGCCAGACTTGCCACTATACATACTCCTTCTTCCCCTGCAGCCAAAAAGGGGGAGTTAGGAACTGAATCAGTCACAGCTTCAGCTTCCAAAAGACCAAGGTCTGAGGAGGTTGAATCTGAAAGGTCTCCTGCTCATGTTATTCAAGTTACTTATAAGAGACAGAGGAAGAATAAGCCTGTTGAGGTTATCCACAGGGCTGATGTGGAAGTTGAGCAGGAAGTGGTTGATAAAGAGATTGAAGCAAGTGCTGACCAAGTGGAAGCCACAACCTCTGAAGTTCAAGTTCAAGCTACAACTTCTGAAGCTCAAGTTCAAGCTACAACTTCTGAAGTTCAGGTTCAGGCTGACACTCAAGTTGTTGAGGTCAGGGCTCCTCCTAAGAAGAGAAGGCATCTTAGGATTCAAGAAGAAGAGAGTTCTGATGAAGAAGACAGGTTGCCTATCTCTACAGTCATAAAGCCAAAAGCTCAAAAGCCTGCACTTTCAACAACTGAGGCAGCTCAGACAATTCAAAAGAAGACAGTTACCCGTCCTGCTAATTACATTCCTGAACAGCCATTAGTTTTTGGTCAATCACCAACAATTACTCCAGAGGCTAGGATGTTAGCAGTCAAAGTAAAATTGGAAGAAGAAGAGAACCAAAGAAAACATGATGAGCAATTCCTTAAGTTGGTGGACAAAAATTATCCTCAGACTTCAACTATCACTGCAATGAAAAAGGAAGCTCAAAGACTGCATGCTCTGAAATGGACCTTTAAATATACAAAAGAACTGATCAGGATGTGGCCTGACCCAAGGTTCCTTCATAGGATTCACAAGAGAGATCCCCCAGCAGCTTATGCCAGTAGAATCAAAAGAGTGTTAGGTGCTGAAATCATGCTTGGGTCAGTGCTTGATCCTTGGGAAATAATAAAGGACTTCAAAAGTGTCTACAACTCTGGTGCCAAAGCTCCAAACTTCTTAGAGAACAAAATGATCAAAAAGGGACTTGTCTATAGGAAACTTGAACATGTTCTACAAGAAGAACTTTACTTGTTTTTAGAGGGTAAACACCCTGATGAGTTTGTGTACAGGGAGATTACAAGAGTTGAACTGAAGGATGGGACTACAGCCAAATACTTATCAGAATTTTATGGACCTGAGTCCTTCTTCGAAGGAGAACCTGAAAGACTAACTCCACAAGAGAAGATGCTACTACTTGAAGCATATGTAAGGGAGTCTTTCAGGTTAGTATACAATCAATAGCTTCAATGAGAGGGGTTAATGCTCATAGTCCATTTCCCCAATGGAGTTCCCTCTCATCTTTTGATAGTTAGAATTTTTGGAGGCTGTTGGTTATCAGGCTTATGCTTTAATTGGTCATTTTGACACTGATCTCAAAAGAAAAAGACATATCTTTCTGCCTGGGAATAAATAAGTGAGACCTTAAATAAGTTAGAGGTTTTTGGCTGCATTGGTTCAGGGGGAGTTTGTTGGACTAAAAGAACCAATAAGCCAGATCAGAAAAATCTCTAAGTCTCACAGCATTACAACAACTGAAGAAGAACACAAAAGCTGATGTGAAGAAGTTACAAGATCTGAAGATATATACAACAGCTGATGTGTAAGTCATCAGGAGTTGTAGTGTGTAGTTAGTCTTCAGTAGTTTCCTTATTATTTGTAAAAGTCTGATGAGTAGTTTACTCATCAGATGTTTTAGTAATTTTGTCTTCAGTAGTTTTGTTCTTCAGTACTTGTAGAGTTTGTCTTCAGATGTTGAAGACATTCTCAGTAGTTTAGTTTATTTCAGTTGTTTTGTTTTGTCTGTTAGGTGTCAACATCATGTGACATCATCAGACGTCACTGTTCTATATATATAGGCAGTTGACATGTTTGTAATAACAACGAAGTTAATGAATTGAATGAGATATTCCTTTTACAGAAAACTTTCTCTCTCTATAACAAACTTGCGTTACTGTTTGATTGAAATTGTTCTTACTTTACTTTTGCTAATTCTGTGTTGAATTCCGCTGCTATACTCTACTGATTGATCAATTGAGAACATCTGATCCTACAGAAACTCTATGCTTAAACGATGTACCCAATGCTAATGTAATGGATTTTATGCTCAAACTATATGTTAATGCTTGAAACTATATGCTCGAAGCTATAATTGTGTGCGAAATGCTAAGCATGTATCTATTCATGGGCTACGTAATTGCTAAACACTGCTAGAGCAGAGCTTGTACCCATGCATTGAGATACGTGGAAGCTAAACTATGAGGATGCTAAGCTGTTATCTATATAAGAGACATGTAATTGCCAAACATTGCTAGAGCAAGGCTTGTGTCTGCTTATATGAGATATGTAAATGCTAAACTATTTGTGTATGCACGGCTTGTGTCTATATATGAGATATGTAATTGCCAAACATTGCTAGAGCAAGGTTTGTATCTGCATATATGAGACTCGTAATTGCTAGACTATTCGGAAGCTAAGCTTAAACCAATTCATGAGATACGTAATGGCTAAACACTGCTAGAGAAGAGCTTGTATCTAGCCGTGGACTACGTAATTGCTAAACACTGCTAGAGTAGAGCTTGTACCCACGCATGAGATTGGTGAAATCTAAACTATGATGTGTGAACAATGGTGTTTGTTTAACTTACTCTAAAAGCTAATACACATGAAAGCTATAAACTTGTAAACTTTAAAACAATATACTAAAGCTATGATGAAGACTGGATTAAATGGTAGGTAAAACGGTTAATTTTCATTAACAGTATACTTAGTCAACCACTTCAAACACAAGGTGAGTTCCTTTGTCCCTTTTTAAACATATTTGTTTTAACCTCGGGATTGAGAAGCATGTATACATTTTAAGAAATTATTGAAATGTTATTTAATGTTTTTAAACATAATCATGATGCTTATACTAATGCTTATGCTTGAAACTTTTATGTGGGAAGCTAAAGACTAAGACTTAAACTATATGCTTGATGTTATGCTACAAAATCTATGCTCAGACTATATGTTCGATGCTTATGCTAGATACTTGATGCTTATGCTGTAAACAAAATGCTCAAACTATATGCTCGAGGCTTATGTTAGAAACTCTATGCTTAAACAATATACCCAATGCTAATGTTATGGATTTTATGCTCAAACTATATGTTAATGCTTGAAACTATATGCTCGAAGCTATAATTGTGTGTGAAATGCTAAGCTTGTATCTATTCATGGGCTACGTAATTGCTAAACACTACTAGAGCAGAGCTTGTACCCATGCATTGAGATACGTGGAAGCTAAACTATGAGGATGCTAAGCTGTTATCTATATAAGAGACATGTAATTGCCAAACATTGCTAGAGCAAGGCTTGTGTCTGCTTATATGAGATATGTTAATGCTAAACTATTTGTGTATGCACGGCTTGCGTCTATATATGAGATATGTAATTGCCAAACATTGCTAGAGCAAGGTTTGTATCTGCATATATGAGACTCGTAATTGCTAGACTATTCGGAAGCTAAGCTTAAACCAATTCATGAGATACGTAATGGCTAAACACTGCTAGAGCAGAGCTTGTATCTAGCCGTGGACTACGTAATTGCCAAACACTGCTAGAGCAGAGCTTGTACCCACGCATGAGATTGGTGAAAGCTAAACTATGATGTGTGAACAATGGTGTTTGTTTAACTTACTCTAAAAGCTAATACACATGAAAGCTATAAACTTGTAAACTTTGAAATAGTATACTAAAGCTATGATGAAGACTGGATTGAATGGTAGGTAAAACGGTTAATTTTCGTTAACAACAATGTCATATGTGATTTAGTATGTGGTGGGATGTTGGCTGGGCGGACGGTAAGTTCGACCCTACATATGCCCTATATATAAGCATACCGAATTGGATATTACAGGCGATGTTAATGAGATTAAGGTTGTCACCGAAAGAGGTTTGCTAAAGCTATTTTCAAACTATTAAACTACATGAACTCACCAACCATTGTGTTGACTTTGTTTTCTTACGTGTTTTCTCAGGTGATGCATAGGAATAGGCTAAGGCTTCAGGATTGCATGCTATGTTGCCCATATAGAGGACCTAGTTGACTTTTGATAGCACATCTTTTGTTATTGATACGAATCACTTTTGATGTCTTGTACAGTTACAAGATAGAAAACAATTGATTCTTTTGGATAGGTTTACCGGGTTATATTACCGAACATTGATATTGTAATTTAACTTTGTAATCCTAGTTAATGCTTTATTGTGCTTTAATTATTTTTAACATTGATGCTATGCAAACAATCTGATCATCACGATTATCACTCACGATATCGCGCCCCGAGAACCTTCCGCCCGGCGGGGAACACGATCCGTCCCGCCGGCTCGGGGTGTGACACTACGGAAAGCTCTCGAGGTGTACAACAAGGAAGTACAAGGGATCAGAGCTCTATACAACCAGATTTGAGCAGGATTGAGCTGAAACCTTCTAGTCTAGGGTTTTTCTCAAAACCCGGAATACTTGTGAGATTAAAATCGGTTTTTGGTTCTTCCCACCCAAGAACCCAACTCGAAATAACATTAGGAATACATGGAAAGACTTGGAGTGAAGTTAAAAAGAGTTAGCGAGGTCAAAGGAATCAGCTGGGATTAATATCGATGGAAGAAACATGAAGGAAGTAGTGTCGATATAAGAACATCATGCGTTGTTCATATGTCGACATTACTTATGTCGATGGGGTTCTAGGATGGCCAAGCAATGTCGATATTGTTAATATCTACGGCTCCAAGGAAAACCAGACCACCTTCCATCAATATTGGCAAGTTTGAAGCTGGGCTTGTTGACATTAAACTTCCATCGACTTTAATAGTGTCGATGGGTTACTTTCCAAGCCAAATGAACTTGTCATCAAGCCTAAGCACCCTAAAGACCTGTTAACCCTCGGATATTACCATAAACACTTAGTATAACATGATCCAAGGGAGATGGGGTTGGAAAGTCATCAAAACAATCAAGTTTGGGGTGATGTTTGGGGCTGTGAAGGCAACCATCGATATTATTAATATCGATGGGCAGCTTTTGATCCCAACACCCTTGAGCTCATCGATTGTAGTGATCTCGACCCTTCCATGGTCCAGCTCTATGTCGATACTAATATACAAACCCTCTCCAAGTGTCATGAACCTATACCAAGTCGAATATAACCACAAGCAAGTTAGAAATACATACTAATAAACACAAGGGGTCAGATAGGGCAATTTTACCTTAGCCGATTCTATGTGTTGGAATCTTTCTAATTTATCATTCAAGCTTAGCTCAAATGACTTCTAATTTAAGTTACCATCATTAAGAACAATTGTATGGACTTAAATGAGACACCATGAACAATTACTTAGGGCATGTTAGAACTTAAACATAAAATACAATATGCATGGTGGTCATGCATAGTGTTTTATGTTATGTTTTTCTAAGTAAACTTATACTAATATTCTTTATACATAACTAAGTAAAGTAATAAACTTTACAATGTAAATTTAGCAAGTTATGAGCTAAGCTTGGGGTAGTTACAAAGACCAAGTCACTAAAACACATGGTTAAACAACTAAGTCTAATTAACATGGGATTATGAACATGTAATGAACACAAACATACAAAATCATGAATTATGTTAACGCGATTAGGGTTTGAGTACAATACACTTATCAACAACAAGAGAGAACATCGTCTATCGATCATTCGTTCATCGTACATCTCAATCATTCAATATGAGTATATAGTCCCTATTTTTTACTTTGAAATTATTTTGGGATGGATCATGTGAATACTATTTTTGAAACATACTTTCTAAATGGTTTTCACCATTCATAACTTATGTTTTGGCATATGTTGGTAAACTTAAACACATTTTAACATAAACAATGGATATAAGGCATCTAGTCACGACTTGTCATGGCTCACGACCTAATCCAGTTCACTCTTTTGTACAAGTTGGTTTTCAATTATCAATTAAACTAAGTAAAATGGACGCACATTTGTAAACAAGCTTATTCACATCATGTATGCCTATAATCAGGACTTCAAGGGCTGAAATCACCATTCTCGGATTTCAGACTTAAAGTTCACGCAATTGTACATATCAGGACTCAAGGGTTAGAAGTTATTAATTTAACCTCTAAGCTTGAGTTCACGCACTGGTTTATCGTTAGTACTGGGTGATCACAACAACGGAAAACAGGTTCCACACCAAGGTCAGAGTTGGCTTTAATTAACTTTATAGCCAAAGATGGATTGATGTAGACTTAGCAATATAATTTAACTGTTGATTAATTTTAACAGTCTAGATCATATTAGACACACTTTAATTGACACGGAGTTGGTTTTAATTTATTTTATTACCGTGGGCTGTGTTGGTTTTCGTCAGTCTTTGCCTAACTCCGAACATAGTTTGAGACTTGGATTTAAGATGATACTAGGATATACTTGATGATAGTTTGTGTTACATTAGCATGTTACAACTTTTACATTTGTACTTATACATTTTATATACATTAGTTATTTGTACATGATTCATTGGTTGTTGAACTCAGGATTTATACAGGTTAATCACAGGTTGGCAAATGATTATCTTTTAAACTTATTTTTTGATATTCATAAACTATATGCTTTTTCAATATTTAAACTTATGTATCTCACCAACTACTATTTGTAGTTGACAGATTTTCTTCACATGTTTCAGGTGATCAAAGGTAGGCACAGGACATTGACAACTAAGGCGACCTAGTATAAGATAGAACAAGATTAAGAAACAAGCTAGGTTGGATTAGAAACACATCTAAATCCTTGTTGTTTAATTATCTTGTCTGTTCTTATTTTGTAAACATTATTTTTGAGGTCGGTTAGTTGTATTCTTTTGGTAATTAGACATGGTCTGTAAACATTACATTAATCATATGAAACCTAGCAATTCATTGTGGTTTGTTCATCATTAATCTTGTGCATTGAATCAACTGATCAATCGATCAGTCGTCACCACGCGTGGATTCCGCACGCGACGCAGGGGTGTGACAATTTTGGACAACATGTTTTCGCTCCAGAGTTCAGTTGTTAAAAGTATGTGAAACCCTATAGAGACAAACATGTTCCTGCTACAGCTTTTCCTACGACGATGGTTGCCTATAAATTTTATCTGCATATACTTGTGTTCATGTATAAGTTATTTGGCCTTCGAGGAATTCAAAATAATCACTAATTGTAAAATTAGGATAGACTAATTTAAGATTATACACATAATATTACACACCGTGGTTGTATGTTTAATGTTTTGTGCCTTAAGGTAATGAGTTATGTCATGAGAAACAACGTATTAGACAAGTGTAAAGATAAAAAAATGCTTATGTCATAGGATCATTAAACAATCCGACACCAACACCTAGCAATAGTTAACTCCAAATTAAAATTTAACTAAACCTTGATAATCTGTAACATTGCATTCAAAAGGAAATTTTGGTTCAACCAGCATCTTGAAGAAAAAGCTTGATGAATCTCATGAGTTCAGTTTATTTTCTTAGAATATAAAAGTATAAACTAAGTAGGATTTAAGAACCATATAAATCATAACCAGGAGGACAGTTCATGTGGTTTGACAAGTGTAAAGCATTTACAGCCTTTGGGCCATTGAAAGTGGTGGACATACTTTCACGTAGTGGACCTGCATGGTGATTACAAGTATCCGCACATGCATGAATCTAAGAACCAAGTCTGAAAACTCAGTTTAGTGGTTACAGCTCTCATCTTTTATAGTGAAGGTTAGGGGTTTGAATCGACGTTAGGGCAACTTTCAAAGACACCTTGTAAAGGGTCAGCTAGGGGTTTATCACGGGTTTGATCCCAATGTGGGCGAGGTTTACCTATTCCATATGGTTCCCGCGCGCATCTGGAGGCGTGCGTTTTACCTCTGCCCAGTAAGCCCGGTTAAGAAAACATACATGTTATATAAGAACATCGTCGTTCAAAAGAAAAGTATTTTTTACTCATGATGCATAGTTTTTAGATTTATCTTTTTTGCTAAATCTTGTTTTATTTACTCAGATCCTTCCAACACTGAAAGTCTTATTTGGGTTTGCATCACTGATTTACGCAAAACCCAAACCAAAGTTAATAATATGAATTAACCACAGAAATTAAAGATTCGTCGTTACTAATTTCCATTCAAAAACTATACAACAATGAAGACAATAAGCTGATATGTGTTGAGCTAATAAAGTGAGAAGCCCAATTATGAGAAAAGTCCAAATAAGTTTCAATTTCTTAACCAATTTCGATATGTGTCAATATTCAGTGGCCCAGTTATTTTCCATTTACGAATAATTCCTTTAGTAATTAGTAGTAACGAGGGGGTACGACCCGCGCTTTGCTGCGGGACGGGTCAATTTTTAGTAAAATTTTGCGTTACTTGATTACTTTTTATAGCATTCTCTTTAGTGACAAATGAACATAGATATATATTCTTCAAACATTGGTAAATAAAGATCATAAAATCTGTCTAGAATTAAAGAGGCATAATTCAGCCAATAAAGTCATTTCCATGATTCCATCTTAACATCAAATGGCGTATCTCATGAACTATCTTTTAGAAACATGAGTTATTCTAGTGAATTTTCATATATGACAGGAAAAATTGCATCTTTCCTTTTAAAATCAATTTCATTTTATCATTGTTGTACATATTGATCATAAACATACATAAGAACTCAAAAATTGGTTAGTAAAAATTCATTTAGTGACATAGACATTTAGTCAAACACCAAGTTTACATTTCCAAAATCCCTATTATTGAAAGCAAGCAACTTTACCCATGATGAAATATTTTACAAAATTTGAACAAATCATTGATTACAGAGCGATAGCATGATTCTGTGACCGTCATTAGCTCTTCCAATATTGTCAGTGCTTGAAATAATTTTTTTCTACATATTACCAAATCTATAGAGTCAATCAAAAAATATTGAAAAAGTGTCTTTAAAAGCCAGCAGCAGCTTGGTATGGCTCATGCTCGGATGACCACGGGCCGACCACCATTTAGGTCGGATAGAATCCTTCACTTCTTGTGGACCTTTGTTGACTAAATTTCCAGACCCTTTAAAAGCTTCCTTAGTTCCTTGAGCCTAAGTAGCCTTAGGCCACATGACCCCAATGTTGTGGTGACTGTTTTGGATTTGTTGCCAGACTTGAGTGCGACACCTAACAAAAGAAAACGCTAGGTAGCTGAAATATTTAAAAACCATATTTTTATTGAGATGTTAATATCATCATGTTATAAGCAAATTAAAGAAATACACTTAAGTGAAGAAAGCGCTAGGTAGCTTAGATATTTGATAGAGTCATAGAGATATATTGTCAGAAAGCGCTAAAGTTCTTGCAACATCATAAAATAGTGCTCGTGAAGAGCCATTTGGGGTTAGGAGCATGGCCGGCCCAATGCAAGGGCAAACCGGGCCACCGGCCCGAGTCTAGTTTTTTTAGGGAGCCAAAATTGTTAATTTTTTTTTAGATTTTATATAAAAAAAATTATATCCATTAGTTTAAATAAGTCTAATATCCAAACTAAAAAAAATTGAATCCATCGGTTGAGTCGTAATGAAAAAAGATATATATAATTGATAATTCGTTTAAGCCTAGGAACGTGAACACTTAAATTCTCAAGGCCGCCTCTAGTTAAAGGTTACCCTATCTTTATCTTCATCTTTTGATCTCTGTATTTGTTAATTCATTCGCACTTATTGTTAAAAGTATTAATTCACCTAGTTTTTGTCCGTAAGATATGGGTGTGAAGCCACATCCACTCAGACATCTTCATACATAGAACGATATAAAGTAAATTTCATTGTTATAAACACTAACCAATAGCACCAGATTCAGTTTTCTAAATGATCTTCAGTCGTTGAAACGCATCCAGATTCTTTATAACTTGTTTCACACCCATGATAAATTGATTCCTTTACAAAATCTTCAGACACACTTGCCATTTTGAGAAGAATTAATTAAGCATGCTTTAAAATTAAATCAAACACCGCCCTCGCCCAATCAATATACCCAGCCAAAAGCAGTTAGACCATAACAATGTATCAATCACGATTAAAGGGTTCTGTCAATGGACGTCCAAATATTCAATTTTAGTGACAAATATTAACAGATTTGTAGCCACAAAAAGGTCAAACTTTTATATCAGTAAGAGTTAGTCATAAACTCAATAAAATTATATAAATCAAAACTCAAAAATATACATTGACTTGCAAAGATGGCGAGAACGAAAAGATACCATATAATGACTCAACCAAAAAAACACATAGAAACACACACCGGAGGATTGACACGTGACAAATCCGAAGAGAAAGATAATTTGTGAGATGTCGTCAATCTTATTGTTGTTCTTTAACTTGCAAAACTAAAACAAATATCAACAGACCTTTTATTAGTTAGGTCCATATATGAAAACAAAAATCAGTTGAGCCAATCCTTCATAGTTGCAAGGGGGAATGCTCAACAAAGATAGTTTCAACCTCTTTAATTCTTCAAACAGATTTAGTATGAGAAGATAAGCATAACGATTTGATCAACGAACTACATAAAGAAGAATCAAATCAAACCTTAGGCGCATTTGGTGGGATGATTCGGTGTAAAAGACAAAATCTTGGGTTTCAAATAGGAACTGTGTTTTTTGAGCGACAGAGAGGACGATAAGTGAAGAGAGAGAGAGAGTGCGGCTGCATTGATTGAGTTGTACGATGTGCATAAGAAACCATCCCAAATGAGCAGTATTATTTCCTTGCTTTTTAATATATATATATATATATATATATATAATAGACAAAAAATAGTGGTGCAAGAAACAAATAAAGTGCTCTAAAGAGCAATAAGGTGACCACATGGGAAGGTCTGCAAGCATAGTAAATGAACTTACCGAACTCTGCATTTTTATATAGTTGCTTTAGTTGATCAAATGATTTTTGTTGGGCCTCCTTCACATCCTTTAACTTTGCCTGCAGATTGAGCAATCTAATTATAACACTGCCATTGTTATAAATAAAACGAAAACAATATATTGTTAATTATGGATTCCAATATACTTCTCGTTGTTAAAATTAAGATATTTGTATGAGTGTCCCCTCATTGTAATTGAATCTTATAACTTTTCTTTATTAAATATTGTTTTCAAAACACTTCATTTGCTTCCAGGAGTACATCTTGCCATTCACGTAATGCTCCTAATGAGGAGGACCACAATCATCCCTCGTTTCTAATCCTAAAAGAATTACCATTTTCATGCTACCAAAAAACCAAATAAAAATTTAGCAATTTCAAATTTTATGATACAAATAAAAGGAGTCATGAAAAATTTGATGAGAAAGAAAATATTATATATCATACAGTTGTCTCCATTTAAATGAAACTTTTTTAAATTTCATGAGAAAGAAAATACTACTACCTCATACAACTATCTCCATTTAAATGAATTTTTTTTTTCTTGCATTCTTTCAACTAAAACACGGGTGCTCTTACACTTTTTTAATTACCTCAGTTGAATCCTCAATAGCATCAGCTGTTGTACAATACAACGTGGTAAAAACCGTTGTAAAAGGTACTCCCACATCACCTAAATGCCTAACATTATCTATGGGTTTTTGAACACAAAGATCAACCAAGGTAGGGATTCTTCTTATCGGCTTTGTACCCCATTCTTCCTTCGTTTGGTGACTTGATCTCATTATCAGAGTACAGCCCTGAGGTAAGCAGGAAAAAGTTCTTTCAAACCATAATCATAATTCTTAAAGACGTCCAAAACTTAAGTTAATAAACAAATTCAAAGTTGCAATTGGTGAGCATAGCAAGAAATACCATCACATTGGGTCAAACCTAAAGAAGTAGAATTAGCAAAAATTATATATTGGATTCTGCCAAAATTTGTGGCATAAATCGAATTAATCTTAAACGAAAGACAATATATTTTTATATAAAATTTGTCCACAAACTTAAATGTTGCATTTCCAACGGTAATTTTGTTGCAATTATTGTTAGTTATCACAAAGAAATTTATAAAATTTGTGTGATTGTGCCTGACATGAAAAAAATTAAAAGCCTCCCCAATATTACGATCCAAAGTTATTTTCAACCATATTTATACACTATGAATCATGTATTGTAATATATTATGCAAAAAAAATGACCAATTCAGACATTTATGGCTATGGATTTATACAATTGACTGATCTTCGAGCATCTTTACAATATATAAAGTAACAAATAGATAAAATAAATCAAATTGATCAAATTTTTCAGCTCAGTTTGACAGAAAAACGATAGCTGAGGATTACCTATAGGTGTAGGCGTCGCTGGAGAAGAAGATCGGAGATAGGAAGATCAACCCATTTTAACCTAAAATACAATAATTAATTACCCAAATCTGCCCATTTATTTCGGTATAGGTTAAGACTACCATGTCTACTTTAGGTCATCCGACCTCATACTTATTTAACACTGATTTATCAACCTTTCACTCGTTGGTTTGCAGCCATTGCTTATGTTTTGTGTTCATGATTATGTTCTACAGCTTAATATTATTAGGTTGTTGACCTGATTATCATTGCTTTGCAACATACAATTGTCAAAAAGAATATCCAACTTTGAATTTTATTAAAAAGAGCAAACTGTTCTGTAGTTTTAGGATTTAGGTTTGCAAGCATTTCATCAAACACATTGAGGGCATAAATTTAACACAAATAAATTTCATTAACATATGATTCACTTCAATCCAATAATCATACTATTACTATGATTAAGCAAAATATAGGTCAGAGATTGAGCAAAGTGAAGGTCAGAGATTGCTGGAAACAAAAATTTTTACTGACCTGTGATGAAGGAAATGAAGGCAATATATTTTGCTTCAAACACAACATCCCTGCTTGCGTAATCGTTCCAGTTTCTCTAGATTTATGTAAACATGAATTTTTTTACTAACCTGTGATGAAGGAAATCAGTCCTTTATTTTGTTTTAAATCTGGGTTCGGTCCACGTCGGTCATTCTCGGTTCGGTCCGGATAATACTACCAGCTCAGCCCTAACCGATTACGGCTTTCTAGGGTAAGAAGATGCAAGTTTCACCATCTTCATGACACTCTAAATGAAGAAACCTAATATGCTACAGTGAAAATCTGTAATGATAACGATTAGTTTGCCTTCATAGTCGTGGCCATCTTCATCTTCTTCTTCGTCTTCATCATGACCTGATTCAGTGTTGGATGAATCGGTGGTTTATGTAGCAAAAGGATTGCAACTGAAGCAGAGGAGTGGAGACCGAAGATTGAAGTTTGATTTGAGAGTTGATCGGAAAGTATAAATCATTCAATGTAAACCAAAGTTGAGCATACCTCATATCTTCCAAAAACAAAGAAAGATGATGATGCTGATGACGCAGTAGGAAGAACAGGAAGGAGAAAGAAGAACGTGAAGGCAAGCCCTAGAAATGAGGCGTTGCAGGTAGAAGGCAGGAGAAAAGGTAAAGTGATGAAGGGGTTGTACCGGATGCAATGAAATTAGTACGAAATGAACAGTAATTCCTACTCACAACAGAAGTTGGTTTTTAATATATATATAATAACAAATGGAAAGAAAGCAGAGAACATATATGGAAATTTATGATCTTAAGTTTCTTAAATTAATCAATATTTTTTGTTCTTTGAAATATTTTTTTCCTAACGTGGTAAGGTTTGGGGACAGGAGAAGCAACGATGTCTAATACCATAATTTTTAAATCAGCTAGCATATTATTTGTACTTTCAATATCTTAATCTTAATGTTAATAAATAAAATTAATTAAGTGTGCTTGGCTTCAATATAAGTTTTTACCATTTTTGTTTTCTCGTCTCCTTCGCTTTTAATTATTAATAGCTTTTTTTTTAGTTAGGAATTGTAGATAATAGATTTTAAATATTAATAATAATTGTTAATCCTGATTTAAATGGTAAATATATAATATATAAAAGAATAAAAAAAATATGTGATAAATAAAAAACTAATTTTTAGTTTTATATGTATAAATAAAATTAGATTTTAACTTAATTTAAATATATTAAAATAAAGCTTAAAAGAAGAATTCTCCATTAGTTGAATTAACTTTATTAATTACAAGAAAAAATAACACCAAGTTAAAAAAATGTTTTAGAAATCAAGTTAATAAAATTTATAACTATTATATCAAGTTTATGAGTTAAAAAATATATTTTGACAAGAATATGTGTTAACAAATTACATTATATTTATTCAATTTATATAATACACGAATTTATCTAACAATATTTATTACATACTTACCCAATATTTATAATTAATTATATACTTTCTTTTGAGCAAAGAAAATATGTAATTTATTTTTTATTTAGAAGGGAAAATATGTTTCATGGTATGTAACTAACTTAGTTACTTAAGCAAATATGCAATAATATTAATAAGGGTAGATATGTAAATAATTAAAATATTTTATTTATTGAACACGCCTAATATATTTGATTAGAACTTAAGTTATTATAATAAATAAGTAACTTGATTGACACATATTGACTTCTTGTTGATGTACAGATTTTTGTTTTGTAACTCTCTCTCTCCCCTTTTAAAAAAAATTATGATGTAAAATAATTAAGTTAAATGAGTAAATATATAAAATATGAATCTTATTAATCTATTTATTAAAACTTACTAAATCATAAAATATTTTCATTATATATGATTTTAAAATACAATTTTATAATAGTTAAATCTTTATTACTTGCACCTATAATGTAACACCCCAACCCGGCTAGGGCTGACGTGTCACTATTACAGAAATCAAAACAATTCATATTTTCTATTTAATGAATTTAACCCTAAATAAATACATAGTGTGACTAAAGGAAAATACCAATAGCTAATTACATCACGTATTAACAAAATTAATTTAAACTCATTAATCTCTTTATCTTCTCTTCACACATCCCTGAATCCTATGTGTACCTGTTATAAAAATGAAGAAAAAATAATAATAAGGCTGAGCCAAAAATTGCTCAGTAACGGAATAACAACATAATGGTGGTTAAATCTGAAAAAGTAAACGATTATAGAAGTAGCAAAATATAGTGGTGGCAAATGCAGCGGAAGCATTACAACTATGATGATCATAAGATCTCATATGATAACGAATTGTCAAAACAAACAAACCATACAATTAACCATGTCAATTAATCAGAGCGAATACATATCAAATAAGTCGTATGGTAAGGAGATACCCTTTTGAGCACAAAACGAAACAAAAAAATGGTGTACACAGACCCGTCGGCCTAATGTACCAAATCGTGAGCTGTATGTGGGCACACATCAACACTCACCAAAACGAAACAATTATCCTAGGACCAGTTCATACACGTCCCTAAAATATCACTCCTCAACTGCCAAAATATGGAGACGCCGTGAACCAGTCACACCGTCATGGAAAGTGCTATGCCATTGATGCCCTAATGACGCACCGGTAGAATCACCTACCGGAGGCTTGCTCGAGCATCGGAGTCGAAACAAATTACAGATGCAGAACAATCAAAAACATATAAACAAAGTTCGGATGAAACAATTCATACGTTAATTTAACGGAACATACGATAATGAATACGATTTTAATGATTATATCGCATGCATAACAAATCAGAATTTGAATCAATGGATGCTCGAAAACCAACCAGCTCAAATAAATACAACAAACAAACAAATAGAAATACTATGAGTTATAAAAACAAAATCCGTACCTTAGTCTTTAGCAAATAACGAGATAACAAGCAATCCAAATATTTCTCGATTCAGAAATCTGTGTTTTTGTATGATTTTATGTTAGATTAAACAAATCCTGATTCTGACATGTAATCGGTTAGATTTTAATGATTAGTACACTTTAACGTTTAATCGATCGGGTCGATTTATTTAGTTAAATAATTTATAATATTTTATGATTATTCAGTTCGTTTATCTCATATGTTGAGTATTTAAACTTCGTTTTCTTTTGAACAAAACGACACTTAAATTTTCAAAAGTGTTTAAAAACTGTTTTAATTCAATAACTGGGTTTAAGAGGGGTCGAACCCGTGACGAGGTGCACCGGTTACTTAACAATGTGCTCTAGACCTCCAATCGTTAACCCTTCTTTTTGTTCATTATTTTATTGTATCACAACTTGGTCGTCTTCTTCATTTTGGTTTTTGGAAATTGCATAATAGATTACTACTTGCAGGTTATTATATATAATCAATCTTCTAGACTTTATATTCATTACAAATTGATATTTACTTGGTATTCATGAGATTATTATCCTCTAATATGTGCATGTTCACGATTATCTAAATGAAATATGGATCGATCGAAAGCTTTACCTTAATAGCAACACGAAAGCGAGCGATAACCAAGATCGTAAGAGCACAACCAACAATGGTGAAAGTTCGGGGTTAGCTAAGTTATAGATCATGAATGAAATGTTTCGCACACCGATCTTGGTTTCCTTCCCGGTTGCAACTGACTGCTGTGACGCTTAATCGAGAGAACAAAATAATTGACAGTCTTTCCTCGATGATATAGATCTTTACAGAAGACAATTGTACTAATGGGTTTCTCCTTGAGATGATATGAAAATCAATGGGATTCAAATGTTTGGGTGATCGATATATGAAGGCCACTATAGCAGATAGTCTATTATCTATATATCTTTGGCCATTATAATCGGATGAAACATAGTCAAGAGTAATAGATTTCAAGTTATATTACCGAAATGAAATGTAGGCATTTGATCGGATTATTTGTTTTAATGATTTGTTTAAAAGATTAAATGATGCATTAAACTACTTCTTAAAACTTTCCATCAGTTACAAATACACAAACAAATATATATATATATATATATATATATATATATAATTAAGTAGAAGTATGTCCGTAAAATCTGAATAACATGTAACTGATTCTAAGCTCAAATGAGTTTATACGATTCGTTACAACCAACACGAAAACTAAATCTATCGAGAGGTGGCTATGAATATTAATCAAGTATCTTACTAAGAACTTAGGCGACACTAAATTAATCTAACGCTAGATAACTAGATCGGTTATTTGAATAACTCGAATGTTCGGTTTAAAATACAATGTTAACTCATCCGTACTCATACATTGATTAATTTATTTGAAACTTGGTTATATATATTATTTCATTTAGTTTTTTTAATATTTATTTATTAATTACATTTTAATGGTTATTATTCTACCCCCTAAAAAAGACAATTTCGTCCTCGAAATTGGATTAACTTCATATTCACGAATTGGCAAAAATTAATATCTTGTAAAGAAATTTTACAACCCAAAAGTATGTCAAAACAAATAATAGAGTCTTAATTTCAAATAAGTCTACATAACAAAAACTTGTTGTCTTTTATATAATTTTAGAAAAAAATCACCTTTGAAACGGCTACTAAATAAGAGTCTTGGCACGTAAAATAAACAATAGAAAACGTGTTATAAACTGCTCTTTCATCAAAGGACATATTATTCTCTTTTTAACATGATCATGCATTATTGTTCGATGCATTAACTGCCTCATCATTTGCCAATGCTAAAAATCTGTCACCAACATTAACAGGTGCATTAGTCCCTTCAGTGTTCCCATTATGTCAAGGTTTTGGATCATTGCAGTTCCTAGCGATATGACCTATTTGTCCACATTGAAAACATGTTCCTGTCAGCCGATGGCATGTACCTTTATGCATTTTCCCACAATGTGTGCACTTCTCAAGAAAATTATTCTGGTTGTTTCTTACTTGGTTTGATGGTTGATACACATGCATTTGGGTATGATGGTTAGGATTACGGTTTAATTTGGCTTTCTTGTTTTCAGAAGAGATATAACTGTCATCATCACGATCTCTCTTTTGGTCTTCCCCCGTAGGAACCATTTTCTCTGCCAACTCTAATGTTTGAACTGCATCAGCTGTGACAATCTGGCATTTCCGGATTAACCCCATTAACCGAAAGTTAACAAAATCATATGAAATCAAACTAGAAGGAATATAATTAATTTAAACAAGTCTAAAAACAATAAAATTACAAGGATTAAACTTGTAATATCAAGAAATGAACAATTTTGACTTATAAAGTCAAAATTTGTATGGTTTATCATCTAAAATTTGAAATTCGCAATAAGGAGATTTGTAACCGAAATTAATTTGTCAATAATCATCCCATTGATGATTATTAACAACTATTATACGTTACTAGAACAAATTATCATCGAATTAAACTCAATTGTATCTTAAAAGATGAAACCGTAGCTTTACACTATCAAACCCGTATACCTCAACCATAATTCACAAAATTTACATCCCAGAACCCTTAGTTGGCATCTTTAGGTCCTTTTGCATCCAACAATTCGAATCAAGAAGTCACTGGAAGAAGATTTGATTCAAGAGCTTGGCCGAATGTCACACCTAGTCGATCCTTATCAATTCGAGATCCATTTGGGTAAGTGTCAACATCTACACATTCCTTTTAACATGTCTAAGCAAAAACCTAACGAAATAGAACCTGAGAATCACGAATTTCAAGGGTTCGGGTTCTAGGGTTCTTCGGTTAGAGTATTTGGGGGTTTTCATGAAAACGAGTTTAAAAATCAAATTAAATGGTACCTTTAGCTTCAGAAGGTTTCGACTAAGCATAACCACATCTTAATTCTAATTTCTAATATCGAAATGCAAGATTTTGGTTATTAGGGTTCATGATGCAAATTGTTTTAGGGGTTTTTTTAAAACGAATCAGATAATCGAATTAAACCACACAGAGTTTCGGAAATCATTGTTTTCTAAAAATCCTTTATCAATTTCATAAGATAACAACGAATTGCATGATCTTGGTTGTTAGGGTTCATCGATCAAAAAGAATTATGGTGTTTGATGTGATTGAACATAAAAACTAAATTAAATATATAGATAGCTTCGAAATTCAATGTTCAATAAACACCCCATGATTTTACAGTTAATTGATACGAATTTGATCCAAATTGAATGATGAGTTTTCATACTCAAGTTCGAAATACTTTTCATCACATTACGGGGTTCTGATTAATTAATTAGAAGCATGTTTGAACTCGTTTGGGCCCCTAGAAACAAAGCCCCATGGTTTGGGTGTTGATTTCAATCGAATCAGGGTTCGATTTGGAACCAAGTTGGTTCGGTTAATAAACAAAGGGGAAGCAGTTGAGTAATGTTTAAAACATTTAGAAACCAAACTCTAATGCGAAACCCTAGCGGGCCGGAGTGGTAGAATGCACGTGTTTGAAGTGGAGGGTTACGGGTTCGAACCTGGGGCTCCACTGGATTTTGGAATTTAAAACAAAACTTTGTATTTTTGAGCATAACTTCCTCGTTGGAACCGAAATTGAATTACGAACTAAATGAAATAATAAAATTATCATTTTTGAACAAAAACACGATCGCGTATATTTACGTATGTTTAAACGAAATCGCGTATACGTACACGATTTAAACAAACGAATTTAGAGTAGTACGTACTTTTGTATGCGCGTTTCAAACAACTTGGTATACGTGTGTTGACACGTATGTGACCACAAACACAATTTGACATTCTAAATAACACAACGTTATTGTTATAAAACAGATTCATAGTAGAAGGTCGTCCTCACGATTTCACGTATATTTGATCATTCGATTCACATTCACAGTGCGTACACGGCCCCTTTTCTTATTTTAATTGTTTGGGGGAGAAAACATGTACAAACAAACATTTTAGATACATATCACTTGCATGAGTTAGCTATTTACGATAAGTGCGAACATAGCATTACAAGTCCTTACATATCGAACCGTTTAGTTTGCCGTAGTGCAAAGCGTGGTAGTTGGAAATAGATCTATTGGGTTTGACAAACCTCACTTGGTAGATTGTAGGTCTACGCAAGTGTTTAACTAGCCAATTCAAACATGACTATTGTTTGTGCTAGACAATAGTTGAAAGGCAATCAACATTCTAACAGTCAGCTTCGGTGTCGACTGCTTATGTAAATAGTACAAATGACTAGCTATCATGACTATGCATGTGTGATTATGTTATCTGCAAACATTTCATTTCAAACAAGTTGTTCAAACATTTATGATTAGTCAAACCTGTGTGTGCACCAACCTTTGTGTTGACTCTATTTACATGTTTTCTTAGGACACTATAGCACAGGTAAGGAAAGAGCAGGGACTAGGACGTTGAGTCTCATGCATGAATTTCAATTCAAGTGTTTTGGATTTTGTTATTTAAGACATTGAACTTTGTAATTTATATTTTTGCAAACTGTTATGTTTTGTTATTTGTTTTCAAATGCTTCCGCAAATGTTAAACTTTGATTTTACAAATTAAGACTGAATTATGTTTGAAAAGCATATAGAGGTCTTTCGCTGTGTCTAATGACTGAGATCCTGGTTTGTCACGCCCTAAACGGTATGATTCCGTTAGTTGAAATTTTGGGGGTGTGACAGATTGGTATCAGAGACATTGGTTATAGCAAACTAGGTTTGCATTAGTAGACTTAGACTATAATTGTTAGACGTTAGACACACTTGTTTACACAACTAAGTTTTGCATAGTATTTACATATGGTATTATGTAACAGATATGGCAGCACCATCACCACCACATGTGCATCTACTTGACGATGAGGAGCTGATAGCTCCAGTATTGCATGATTACGAGGAGGACCCAGAGGAGGATCCGGAGGAGGATCCCGAGGACCCAGAGGAGGATCCGAAGGAGGATCCCTAGGAGGACCCAGAGGAGGATCCCGAGGAGGACCCACAGGAGGATCCCGATAAGGATTCTTCTGACCGTATGCCACCTACATTGCGTGCCCCTAAGAGGCCGCAATTTGAGTCAGACGATATTGCTCGGCTGACTTGGGAGCTGAAGTGGGCGGATTGAGCAGATTGTACAGGAACTTTGGGATGCGAACGCTCAACACGCAGAGCTTCATAGCGTAGTCAACAGGATGGATACTGACGTCACTCAGTTGACTGCACGTGTACAGGAGAAAGAGCACCAGGCGAAAATAGTTGAGGGTAGACTGATAGAGCTTGAGGAGCTGGTTGCGTCTGACTTTGAGGAGGAAGAGGAGGAGGAGGAGGTACCAGTAGAGGATGCTGATGCTGATTCCGATTCCACGATTGATGATGCTTGATTTATTTAGTTTAGACCTATACGGGGCGAGTTGTGTCCCTGTACTAAATGTTTTGAAAATTTATGTTTTGATATTAAAAGCATTGTAATCAGTTTGAATTATTATCTATTGAAAACCATTATCTATTGTTAACGGTTGTGTTCATTCATACTTTATTTGCTGTATCATTTGCACATTTCACATTGGATTTTGGTAACACTCTAACACTTGTTCTCACTATGAAGATTATGGCCGGGGAAAGCATAAACATGACTGTTGCTGAACTCAACGAAGTTATCAACAGTAAGGTGGCAGAGGCTATCGCTACTAATGCTCAAACACACCCGACAGAACCGCATGCTCAAACTCAACGAACTCACAAGTGTTGATAAAAGACCCATGTGCTCTTTAGCAACCTCCACTGTCACTTTGTCAAAATTGTTTGTCTTCAAATTGATGACATAATGACTATCCTCTGAATGGGAAGTAGAAGTAGTAGTCGACTGACTAAGATGATCCTGACTTGAGCCGGAATCCTTCTTTATCTGAGATACAAAAGCAGTTTTCAAGGGGGCATGTGAAGAAGATCTTTCCACAGTTGGAGTAGAATAATAAATGGAGGGATCTTGAACTTGTGCCACTCTTTTGGCTTTCCACTTGTTCTCTATCTCTTGCTCCTTAGGCTTTTAAATGCAGTCATTGATATCCATAGAAGCAAGCATCTCACTCTGCTTTAGTACCATGAAGAATGATTCCCACTTGGGAGGTAGAGCATCAGCCAGACATTGAATCTTCTCTTGAGTGGTAGTCTTGACTTGATGGTTGAAAAGCTCACTGAGAAGATGATAGAATCTGGCAATAAATTCATCCAAAGATTCGTTTCCCACATACATGAAACTGTTTTACTCTTTCCTTAGAGCTTTTGATTTGATGCTCTTCAGTGCATCATTTCCTTCATATCTCTGTTGCAAAGCATCCCATAGCAATTTGGAAGAAGTAAACTGTCTGAATTGATGGAATATGTCAGTAGCAATATACTGAGATAGTATTGCATTGGTCTTCTTCTCAAAATTATACAATTTTTGTTGAGGCTCAGTCATCCTGGTGACCAACATGAGAGTTCCATCCTCATTAAGTGGTCACAGATATCCACCTTCAATCATCATCCAAAAATTGGTATCTATCCCATTAATGTGAATCTCGAATCTATATTTCCAATGTGGATAGTCATCTAATGATAATAACTTTGGAGCTTTGTTGGCATTTCCCGTCTCAGTTTCAGTGAGCAAGAGATTCTGAATCCTGTGGTTTTGATTTGCCATCAGTGCAAGTTCATCCATTTTAGTGAAAACAAGCTGATCTAACACTTAGACAAATTTTCAATACTTGGACCGAATGAAACAGCAGGCCAGTATATTATTTCTCTTCTTTTTACTTGATCCCTAGAGTCAAGTGCTTTCTTCACTACAGCATGCTAATGAGGCTCATAATTCCTTAAAAGATCAGGGAGAATCTCCTTTTCAATTTCAACCCAAGGTCTGAAGTTGACACCATATGGAGATTCTTCAGATCCAACATCTAGACTTCCAAGAGGTGCATTAAGCAAATGGTCAAGCATGGTGCTTGAATCTGCATCCTTGAGCTTAGACACAACAGTGGGTGATAATGGAGTAGCTTCTTTCCAGAGCTCAGGATTATCACTGTTTTCTCTTTTGAATTTAGACCATTCATCAAACAGTATGTCATCTCTCCATCTTATGATTGTGTTCTTTGGTCCCCATTGATTTTGGATGAGGATGTGTTTTATTCTTCTTCTTTTCTCAAGGGTCTTTTTCTTCTTGGTGTCTGCCTTTGTTCTTTTAGAAAGAGCCTCAGCTTCATTTCTAAAACCTGTAAAATCCCAATTGCTGAAGGTTTCAGCTTTATACTTACCTTCATTCAGCAAGAACTTGATTAGTTGCTCCCTCTTAGCCTGATAGGTTTTATTTTGTTGTTGATCCAATAGGGCTATCTGTTCTTGATAGACTTTGACTAACTCATCTCCTGACAGACCAGTGGCTTCAAGATCAGCTAAGATCTTGTTTTCTCCATCAGCCTCTTTATTCTTTATCTTTTGAAGTTCTTCAATTGTGGAGAACTGCTTTACAGGCGAGTAGGATTCTTGTGGAGAGGACGTTTGAGTTTTCTTAGGTTCAACAACATCTAATTTTATTGGTTTGGGAGCTTTGGTGGTTTTAGGTAAGTCAGACTCATCATCATCAGCCAATACAAGCCTTCTCTTTCTTGGAATAAGAGAGGCAATGGGATGGTCATCATTTAAGTCTGAGCTTGGCTCTTGAATGGGAGTTAAAGGTTTCTTAGGTTTATTGGTGGGGGGTTTTCGATTTTCTGGCAACACTTTTCTGCCTTCTTGTGAAAGACTGATTTATTATGGGAGCTGGTGTTTGGCCTATTTTGGATGCACTTAGAGTAGTGGGAAGATGAGGTATGTGAAGATATTTCTAGAAAGGTTTGAGAAGCATAATTGGGAGAAAGGGTAGGTGAGTTTTCTTTATTTTTTTGTATAGGTGAAGAAGGGATAGATATAGTGGGAGAAGTTTGTTTGGGAGATATTAGGTTATGCTCAGATTGGACAGACTCAGTTTGAATTGGAATGTCTTGAGTGGTGGAGGCAAAGGAAGAGGGGGCAGTGGTTGTGAGTTTTATTGGTTCGGTAGGAGCTGATTTGGTGGGTTTGGGTTTAGGTTTTCTGGTCATACTAGATGTTCCATTTTCCATTTGAGCTGCAGCTTCCCGTTGTTTTTGTTCAAAACTGGCCTTAGTAGCCTCAGTCTGAAATTGCTGATATAGTGCAGCTTTAAGAAGTGCCACCTGATTCTTCAATCTTATTTCCTTCATTATTCTTTGCTTAGTTCTATCTTCAGCCCTTTTGGCAGCTTGGGCTGCAGACAGGAGCCTTTAATTCTTCCTCTTTTTGGCTTCATCAGGCTGTTCCTTGAACCAAGGAGGAGGAGGAGCTCTTCTTGTGAGAGACTTTAGAAAAAGAGTATTATTAGATACGTCATGATGTAAAGAAGAAATTGAGGAGTCTACTGAAATTTTCAGTAGATCCAATTGTAGCTTCTAGGTGGTGAGGAAGACTTTTGTAAATTTGGCGAAGAGGTTGGTAAGATGGGTGTTAAGAAGTGGGTTTAACACTTCTTGAAAAAGCTTGGCTTGAGAAGGTGGGTGCAGTGGAAGTAAGTGGAGTTTTTGGGGAACCTTTAAGTGAAGGCGCCTGCATGGGATTGGATTGGGGTTGTAGGACTTGGTTATTCAAGGCTTTTGTGACTAGCTCTGTGAGCTGGGCCACATCAGCCTAAATATGAGTAACAGAAGCCGTCAAATCCTTTAATTTGAGATATGATTCGTCCAACCGTTTATGGATATCATCCGAATCCCTGACTTGTGAGTCAGTTTTTGCATGACCTGAGTTCATCTCAGGAATGTCATGTACCTGTTTTTGTTGGTTCTGGAGATTTCCAGCCTCAGTTTCAAGAACTTCATTAGTTGTTGCCATGTTTGGAGTCTTAATACCTGATCCATCCAGATGAAGACCTAGTGGGCTTTCATGTGAGATGGATGCTCTAGAGATATGATCATGATGTCTAGATGGACTGGGAACCCTGATGTCATCCTCTTACCCATGGGTAGGAAATTGATTATTTTGAGCAGAGGTTTTAAGATTTGCTCAAAAATAATATCAATCTCATTGAGAAATTGGGAAATAGAATCAAAGGCCTTTTGTGGTGAAGAAATAGAAGTGTCCTTGGGAGAGTGCATTGCCATCTGAGTGTCAAGTGACACTTCAGTAGTTTGTAGGGGTTCCCTTTGGAGTACAACATCATCCTGTTGAGAGGATTGATGAGGAGCTAGATGGGATGGAGATTCTGGATTTATCTGTGAGGATGGAACATATGTATCTATCTGTCCAGTGGGGACAGAGACTTGTTCAGGGATCTCATATTCCTAAACAGTCTTCTTGGGCTTTTTAAATTTTGGGGCTTTGGTAGATGTTTTTCTTTTGGCTGGTACTTGTACATGTGTTGAAGAGGAGGTGGATGTGGGTTCACCAAGGATGGTTGTGTCCTTTGTGTCATCCATGAGTTTGGCCTCAGTGTTCAACCTAGTGAACACTTGTTTGTCAATGCTCTTGATATTGGAAAGAGGGGCAATATGACAAGCATTATTAACATCAGCAAAAAGACAAGCCATTACAAACCTAGGGTACAACAAAAAATTGGGACTCTTTTGGTGATGCACCAAGTGGTCAAAAATATTTGGGACATGCTGACTCTTTCATTGGACAAAATAGCATACATGACATATTGCATGTCATACGGCATTTCTCCCCAACTAGTTGTCTTTTGAAAAAGACATTGTAAAATGGTGTGGTACAGAAACTTGTACTTAGGATAGAAATAGGCTTTTTACAAGGTTATGTTCTTCAGGTCTCCCTGATAATCATAGTGAACAAAAACATTATGAAGAAGTTTTAGAGGAATAGTGGTAGGTGCTTCAGTATCACTCAGATTTAGGGCAACACTTATTTTGGAGGGGGTGATGGAGACTTGTTGACTAGAAACCACCAAGGTGATGCTTTAAACAGAGTCATCGTTCTACACCATGGCAGAGTTTTTCCAAAACTGATTTAAGGCAACTTCTGAGATAGGAGGGTCGAGAGTAAAGGCGGTGTGAACAAAGGAGTTTACCAGAATGTCGACGACCTCATCAATAAGTGTTGAACAAGAAAAGAATAAAGAGAAGGTCTACAAGTGTATTAAAGTAGATTTCTTAAGTTATATACGATTAAATTTCTTAGTTCCCTTGTTAAGTGATTTTGAGGTTTTTTGTTTGGATTTTTGTGGGTTTTTGAATTGGTATCAATGGGTAGAGTTTAATACCCAAAATTGATTGTTAATCAAGTGTTCTTGCGTATGTATGTTCATATAAATCATGTAGAGAACATGTAACATCACTGTAATTTAGGATTTTCCGTACATGTACGACTGTACTGTTACAACTTGATATTATAATTATTAATGATGATGAATTATTGGATGTTATTACTGATATTGGTATACATATTGAGAACATATTATTATATGCATAAACCATGGGAAGTTTAGTTGAAACACAACTAAACAGAACCAGAGAGTTTATCGCGATTGAATTTATAGATTATGGATTGTGGTTTGGAAAGGAAAGTAGTCGTTGTTAGTGTTTGGTTTCTAAACATGGTCAAGGACACATGGTCATGGTTTATCGAAATAGTGGTGGGACGGTCGCTGGGGCAGTTGCGACTGACCCCTGCATATGCCCTATACATATGCATATTTCGGTCTATCACGGATGTGTGAGTGATATGGTTTAGTGGAATTTGGATTGGGAATTTATTATATTAAATATAATAAAAAATGAAAACGATATTAGAACTGATTACGCGATGGTGAGGTTACGAACATAAATGAAACGCGAATGTCATTTCAGAAATATTAACTTAATAATGTATTCGCGTGCGTGACGATTCACACGAATATAATTATTAAGAATAATATTCTGAAACGATATTCCACAAATCGTAAATCGAATCGAAATACGATACGAGCGTTGGATTCGGAAAAATGACGATCTTTACGAAAACGTACGTGAGTAACGCGTTTCGACGAGATAACAAAATAATATTTAACGATACTAAAATAAGAAAAGAAAGAATTTAAAACGTTTATTAGGATCACAACCTAAGATAGATCGGAATAAATAGTTTCATTAAATAAATAATTTAAACAAAAAATAAACGGAACTTTTTTACGAAACAATTTTATTTTAAATCATTTTATTAAACGAAACATGAATATTTAAACATACTACGTTTTAAATATATGTTACGAGCATAACCGATCATTTAGAAGATTTTATCTCAAAATAAACGAGACCGAGCACGTGGGGACGAGACGTGGTATAAGAAAGAAGATTTCTTCTTCTTTCTCACTTCCACCAACAATTTTCTCTCTCTAAGTTTCAAGAATCGTCACCCCCTCTCTCTCTCTCTACCTTCTCTCTAGTTTTTCTCACTCGTTTCTCATCCGATTCAAGTGATCTTTGGCTCTAAACGACCGCACGATCCAGGGGAACAAGTATCCACGAAGAAATCTAGCTTTTGATTGACATTTTGAGGTAAATCTAAGTTTTATTTTCGATTTTTGTTGCAAATCACGAACCTTACAATATATTGATGCTATACCCGGCCCAAATACTTAAAAACCCTAACACGAACTAATATAAGTGTTGGGAGAGCCATGAATGAACCAGTAAGACCTAGAAGAAGATGCAGGTAAGGATGAACAGCATGGGGAATGCTGGGTTCGTAAGTGCAGGTGGCCGAACCTGTAACAGCTGTGCACAGGAGCAGCTAACCTACTTTCACCCCAACCGAACCTGTGGGGTCCTTCTGACCTAGCCAAAGCTCCCTATCCTGCGAACCTGGAAGCCCTTGGCAGCGAACCCTTGTCCACGAACCTGGATGGGGGCGAACCCCTTGGCCGAACCTTATTACCTAATCAGCTAAGCAGCTGAACCTAATGGTTCGTGGAGTTGCATGGCAGCCGAATCTAATGATTCGTGGGGTTGCATGGCAACGAACTAAGGGTTCGTGGGGCTGCATGCAGCGAACCTTATGGCTGTGAAGCTGATATGGCCGAACCTAAAGAGAAAAGGGTAGAGGTTCGCTGGAATCTAGGGAAGACCGAACCTAAGTCATTGAACGAGGGATTAATGGAAACCAACTTGAGAAAATTTAATAACCATGCATGCATGAGGATTTTAAAGGACCACCATCTTTTCTAAAAGAATGTAAATTCTTGAATTATGAGACTCTTACATGAATTAAACATTTTATGACGATAACCTAAGTATTAATTCTAAGACTTAAACTAGATTTTTCTTTGAAACTTAGATTAAGGTGGTTAATGAAATTAACACGCATGCATGCAAATATGAACGTGTACCTAGGTGTATAAGGTTTAACACCTTTACCACCGGTATAACTTTTTTATACTTTTACTAAAACCATCATAAAGTAGTTGATTAAACTAATTATTGGCCGAACTATTATGAAGAGGATACGAAACCTTAACGATTATCACTCTAAATTAGGTAACAAACCTAAGCAACCCGTGCACCTAATAACTAAAGGGCTAACAAATACGAAGAGCTTAATTATAAATTACACATTAATACTTATGAATATGAAATACACGATAATTACAGGTTGTTGAGTTGTTTCTGATTTCATATACGCGAGAGCGCATTCTACTAAAACAATGAATCTAAGGACTCAGGTGAGTTCTCATAACCTCCTTTTAAACTATTTTGTTTTAAACTCGGAGGTGGAACATGTATACCAGATTTGCACATTATCTTAATAACATATAGATGACACCTGTTTATTATTATGATATTCAGATTATTGTATTATCATAATTCCATGAGTCGTTGCTGTTGACTCCGGTCATACGTGATGATTGCATGTATTGTCACTATTCCATGGGTCGTTGTTTTTGACTTTGGTCATCTACAATGATTTCATGTATTGTCACTATTCCGTGGGTCGTTGTTGTTGACTTTGGTCATCTGCAATGATTGCATGTATTGTCACTATTTCATGGAATGTTGTTGTTGGCTTCGGTTATCCGCAATGATTGCATGTATTGTCACGTGGATTGCCACAACTCCGTGTGTCGTTGTCATTGACCTTGGTCATTCACAATGATGCATGTATTGTCACTTATACTAATTGAAGATATTGATGACTGGGATTGGTTGAATGTATATGTGATTGATTATCTATGATTATTTGAAATATGTGATTGTGTGTTTGTGATTGTGTGTTTGTGATTGTGTGGTGGTTATGTGTTGGATTATCTCGCAGTTGCTCATGTGGATTTTCTCAGGAAACTATAAACTTTTATAATCATTTTGTAAAACATTTTTAAATATAAAAACTTATGATTACTCACCAACTATTTCGTAGTTGACACTTGATTTTTCTACATGTTTCAAGGAACGAGGAAAAGTAAGTAGGGCAGGATAGCTCTACACCTTTTGGACATCATCACATAGGATTCTTGGACATAGTTAAAATAACTGAAATTCTGAAGACTAGAATTTTGTTAGTTAGCTACATCTTTTGTGTATTTGATGTAACTAATTTATGCAGAACATGATTTTTGATGTAATTAATTTGGTTGATTAATTGATATGTGATGAATTAATTTAGATGCCCACGAGCTTATGAACAATCTACACATCCCTCGTGGCATCCCGACGTTTCCGCCATCGGTCAGGGTGTTATAGATTGGTATCAGAGCCTGGGTTATAGGGAAGTATGTTACTAGAAATGGTTGACCTAGTCTATAACCGTAGGATACCCTAGTATGAAACTAATTCATACACTAGTTATTATATTTAGGATTTCATGCTTGTGTGTTTATTACATGTTATTTGAACTCCTGACTATATATCTGATTCACATGTATTAATTGCTGATTTTAATGCTTACTTGTGCCCTAATGATTCGATAAGGACATGCACGTGGTGTATCGTAAAGGTGGTGGGACGTTGGCTGGGGCACTTGCGACTGACCCCTACATATGCCCTATATATATACCATTTACGGTACATTAGGTGGATGTCAGTATTGAAGAATAAGGGAACTACCCGCTTGGAAAATTAATTGCTTAGGAAATTAACTGCTTAGGAATTTATTTGCTTTAGGGATTATTTGTTTGATCTTTGATCACCAGACAAGGACACACTCGTGGTATACTACAAAGGTGGTTGGACGGTGGCTGGGGCAGTTGCGACTGACCCCTACATATGCCCTATACATATACCATTTGTAGTATATTGGGGGTCTGTCAATGTCAGGAACTAGGGATATTATTAGGAAATACTGGAAGGTTGTTGAAGGAATGTTGTTGGAATTTGGGTTTGGATTGACACTTTGGATAATCATAATTGATGGACACATATACTCACTTATGATAGTCGTAATTGAATGACACACTTATTGGACAGGTGGGGTGAATAGGATCACTGAATGATATAAACACTTAGTGACGGATGGAATACTTGAGTATTGAGATGGACACTTAGTGATAACATGAACGCATAGTGATGATAGTAACACTTAGTGATGGTATGAACACTTGATGAGAATGAATTATAGGGAGGATATGAACACTTAGTGACAGTAAGAGCACTCAGTGATGATATGAACCCTCATTGATAATTCTGGATGTTTGGAAGTAGTATGGACTTTTAAGTGAACTTAGACACTAGGGGAACTTTAATGTCAGGTGAACTTTGACTTAGGTGAACTTAGAAATAGGCAAACCTACATGTCAGGTGAACTTAGACATTAAGCGAACCTAATTGTCCAAGGAAACTTGAGACCGCTTCACTCAAAATTATCCTACCTAGGATAAGGTTTGGGAAGTGAGATAATTGGGAGATACATAGTACACCCTAAATACTAACAAGGGCATAATCGTGGTGCAATGCAATGGTGGTGGGATGTCGGCTGAGGCAGTTGCGACTGACCTCTACGTGTGCCCAATATATAAGCCTGTTGCACTGCATCGGGAGGTTGTCAGTGTTAGTATAGGGTGGGAAATGTTTGGAACTTAGGACTAGTTAGTTTATATTAGCTATGACCAACTAGGATACATTAGTGTAATATTAGGAAATGACTACATTTTATGAGTTTAATGACAGATAGGAGAAAAATATAGTTCCTATATGTAATCCTGACTGTTGAAATGAACTCATTTGACCATAGTTTGTATAACTTATGTTGTAAACGGTAGTAACATGTTTCTAATCATCTCAGAAACATGCCGCCGCGCCGTCACAACGAAGATGATGCAAACAATGGGGATGCTAACAACAGTAATGCCAACACGGGCATGCAAGAGTTAGCAACACTTATTACTAGATTGGTGAATCAACTGACTCAAGCCAATCAGACTCTCAATCAGAATAGTGGTGGTGCAAACCCACTAGTCTGCACATTCAAACGCTTCAACTCCTGTAATCCACTGAAGTTTACTGGTTCTGAGACGGCCACTGGTCTGCTGCAGTGGTTTGAGAGCATGGAAAAAACCTTCATCAATAGTGATTGCCCCGAGAATTTGAAGGTGCGCTATGCCACCAGTGTTTTCCAAAAGACAGCACTGACTTGGTGGAATGGCGTGAAGCGAACTAGGGGAGTTGATGCTGCCCTAGCACTGTCATGGACTGAGGTCAAGAACTTGATGACCACTGAATTCTGTCCTCGCAGTGAGATGAGGAAACTAGAGACTGAGTTCTGGGAGCTCAAACAGGATAGCGGGGAGAATGTGATTTACAATACTCGCTTTCATGAGTATAGTCTGCTGGTACCTCATCTGGTGACACAGTCTACGGTAGCAACCCTAAAACACTGGAGGCTGCGATCCGCTTATTTGCAACTTTAACTGATAATCACGTGAAGGCTGGAACACTCACAAGGAAGGGATCCAAGAAAATTGATACAAAGTCCACTGCCAAGGAGGCTTCTACTGAGGTAAAAACCGAACAAGGCAGTTCATCCGAAAGCAGCAACAAGAAGAGAAAGACAAGGAACTTCGTTGTTACTACTCCTGCTGCTAAGTCTGCGCAGCAATCATCAAACAACTCAACTGCCATAAATTATGTTGGGGCAACTCCTCAATGTAACACCTGCAGATATCATCACATGCCTAACTTGCCTTGTCGCGTCTGCAACAACTGTGGCAAGTACGACCATTTTGCTAATGTTTGTCGGAGTGCACCGCAAGCACAAAGGATGCAACCTGCTCCGCTTGCACTACCAGCTCCGCAAGCTCAACCAGTTCAAGCTGTACCCGTTCGCCAGGTACCTATACAGGCAAGAGCCTGTTACGAGTTTGGTGAAGTGGGTCACTTCAGAAATCAATGCCCAAGACTGACGGGAAACAATCAAAGGGTGGCTCGAGGCGGAGCGTTTCAACAGAATGCTCTAGCTGCTCAAGCCCACCAGGATGTGGTCAATGGTACATTTCTGATCAAAAACTCTTATGCATCTGTCTTATTTGATTCTGGTGCTGATAGGAGTTTCGTTTCATATGATTTTGAATGCATGATTGGTAGAACACGTACAAACTTAGATAAACCGTTTAACGTGTAAGTGGCTGACGGAAACACTATTGATATTGACACTATTATTATTGGATGTACTGTGAACTTAAATGATCATGTTTTCCCAAATGATCTTATACCTATGCACCTTGGTAGTTTTGATGTTATCATAGGCATGGATTGGTTAGCCACCCACAAAGAAGAAATCATTTGTCATGAAAAATACATTCGTATTCCCTTACCTACGGGTGAAACTTTAAGAGTTTTTGGGGAAACTTCTAGTAAAGGTCTTAAGCTGATGTCATGCACTAAAGCACACAAGTACCTTAGGAAGAAATGTATAGCGTTTTTAGCACACATTGTGGAGAAGAAAGAGAAGGGAAAGAGCATTGAAGACGTTCCTGTAATCAGAGATTTTCCTGAAGTATTTCCAGACGACTTGCCGGGTCTTCCACCAGAACGTCAAGTAGAATTTCGAATTCATTTAGTACCTGGTGCGAACGCAGCCGCCAAAGCTCCTTACAGACTTGCGCCTTCGGAGTTACAAGAATTGGCAAGCTAATTGCAAGAACTGACTGATAAAGGATTCATTCGCCCGAGCCATTCGCCATGGGGTGCACCGGTCCTTTTTGTCAAGAAGAAGGACGGGTCATTCCGAATGTGCAACAACTACCGCGAGTTGAACAAACTGACCATTAAGAATCGATACCCACTGCCGCGCATCGATGATCTTTTCGATCAACTTCAAGGCTCGGCATGGCTTTCGAAGATCAATCTGATGTCTAGGTATCATCAGCTTCGTGTACATGATGATGATATTCCCAAGACGACTTTCAGAACAAGATATGGCCATTATGAATTTCTGGTAATGCCTTTCGGCCACTTACCAATGCACCGGCTGTTTTCATGGACCACATGAACCGTGTTTGCAGGCCATACTTGGATAAATTTGTGATTGTCTTTATTGATGATATTCTGATATACTCAAAGGGCAAAGAAGAACACGAGCAACACCTTAATTTGGTTTTGGAGATCCTAAGAGAGGAGCGACTGTATGCCAAATTCTCTAAGTGTGAATTCTGGCTTAAGGAAGTTCAATTCTTGGGACACATAGTCAACGAAAAGGGTGTTCACGTGGATCCTGCGAAGATTGATGCGGTGAAGAATTGGAGTACACCGAAGACACCAACGGAGATTTGATCGTTTCTCGGACTTGCCGTTTACTATCGGCGGTTTATCTCGAATTTCTCCAGGATTGCCATCCCTCTCACTTCTTTAACTCAATAGGACAAACCTTATGAGTGGGGACCAAAGCAAGAAGAGGCATTTCAGAATTTGAAGCAGAAAATTTGTGATGCTCCTGTCTTGACACTACCTGATGGAAATGATGATTTTGTGGTTTACTGTGATGCATCCAATCTAGGTCTCGGTTGTGTTCTCATGCAACAGGGAAAGGTTGCGGCATATGTATCGAGGCAGCTGAAAATTCATGAGAAGAACTACACTACACACGACTTGGAACTTGGTGCAGTCGAGTTTGCTTTGACGATATGGAGACATTATCTTTATGGCACAAAGTGTGTAATCTTTACAGATCATAAAAGTTTGCAACATATTCTCAATCAGAAAGAGCTTAATATGAGACAACAGAGATGGGTTGAACTTTTGAATGATTATGATTGTGAAATTCGCTACCATCCTGGCAAAGCGAATGTAGGAGCAGATGCGCTTAGTCGCAAGAGTCATGTTCAAATCCATAGTGTCCGAGTGCACACTAATCTTCGCAACGATGTTCTCTCAGCCCAACAACACTCATTGTCTTTAGATAACGTGAAAAATGAGATGTCTTGTGGGGCTGAGTTACTATTGGAAACTAAGGATGATGGTTTGATGTATTATTTGAATCGGTTGTGGATACCGAACAGAGATGATCTCAGGATGATGATTATGGATGAAGCTCATAAGTCTCGTTACTCAATCCATCCGGGTGCTGATAAGGTGTATCAAGACCTTAGAACCTTGTACTGGTGGCCTGGAATGAAAAAGGATATTGCTGAGTATGTGTCTAAGTGCCTTAATTGTGCTAAAGTCAAGGCAGAACACCAGCGACCTTCAGGAATGTTAATACAACCAGAAATACCCATGTGGAAGTGGGAGAATATATACATGGATTTTATTACCAAACTCCCACGAACCGCAAGTGGTAAGGATAGTATTTGGGTGATAATTGATAGATTAACCAAGTCGGCTCATTTCTTACCGATACGTGAGACGTACCCTGTGCGGAAGTTAGCTCCTATCTACGTTGATGAGATCATTAGTCGACATGGTATTCCCCTAAGCATAATACCGGATCGTGATGCTCGTTTCACGGCACGATTTTGGGAATCACTTCATGAAGCATTTGGAACAAGATTGGATCTTAGCACCACTTATCATCCTCAAACGGATGGACAGACGGAGCGAACGACCCAGACATTGGAAGATATGTTGAGAGCTTGTGTCATTGATTTCAGTGGCAATTAGGATAGCCATTTACCATTAGTCGAGTTCTCGTATAACAACAGTTATCATGCCAGCATTTGTATGGCGCTGTTTGAAGCTCTTAATGGCAGAAAATGCCGGTCACCTATTTGTGGACCGAGGTCGGTGAATCGCAGATCACTGGTCCTAAGATTATTCAAGAAACGACTGACAAGATTCGCCAGATACGCGACAATCTGTTAGCTGCTCGCAGTCGACAGAAGAGTCACGCGGACAAACGACGGAAACCTTTAGAGTTTGAAGTTGATGATATGGTATTACTCAGAGTATCGCCCTGGAAAGGAGTGGTACAATTCGGATGGAAGGGTTAGCTGGCTCCACGATATGTTGGCCCTTTTAAGATTTTTGAACGGATCGGGAAAGTTGCCTACAAGTTGGAACTTCCTCCTGAACTTAGCAATGTACACCCAATGTTTCACGTGTCTAATTTAAGAAATTGCTTAGCTGATCAAGATCTTCAGGTACCACTCGATGACATTCGCGTCGATGATACCATGCACTTTGTTGAAAAACCAGTTGAGATAATGTATCGTGAGGTTCAAAAGCTCAAACGCAGAAGAATTCCAATTTTCAAAGTACGATGGGAGTCGAAGTGTGGTCCAGAATTCACCTGGGAACAGGAAGATCAGATGAAGCTTAAGTATCCACATTTATTCACTACAGTTACTCCAAGTTGAATTTCGGGACGAAATTCCCTTAACTAGGGGAGACTATAACATCACTGTAATTCAGGATTTTCCGTACATGTACGACTGTGCTGTTACAATGTCACACCCCCAATTTTCAACTCACGGAATCATACCGTTTGGGAACGTGACAAACCAGGATCTCAGATCATTAGGCATAACGAAGACCTCTATATGAATTTCAAAACATACTTTGGTCTAAAACATCGAAGTTTTTTTAAAAGTTGCGGAAGCGTTTTAAAACAATAACCAAAGTAACAGTTGTAACATGTAAATTACAAAACAAAATCCCCAAATGTGTAACTTAAACATTATAAATGTAAAGCATGCATGTGACTCTATCTCCTAGTCCATGCCAGCTTTGATGCGCACCTTAGCGTCCTGAGAAAACATGTAAATCAAGTCAACACAAAGGTTGGTGCATAACACAGGTTTTAAGTATTCACAATGTTCAAAACAACAGTTTGAATATCAAGTTTGCAGATAACATAATCACACATGCATAGTCATGATAGCTAGTCATATAAACTATTTACATAAGTGGTCGACACCGAAGCTGACGATTGCCATGCTATAGCATGTTTTTGCCTTGCCACTATTGTCTAGAACGAACAATAGTAATGTGTGTTTGGTCAGTCAAACACCTGCGTAGATCCCATCTACCAGGTGAGGTTTGTCAAACCTAATAGATCTATTTCCAACTACCACGCTTTGCGCTACGGCAAACTAAACGGTTCGAAGTGTGTAAGGACTTTTAAATGCTATGTTGTCACATAATGTAAACAGCTAACTCATGCAAGTGATATGTATCTAAAAAGAGTTTGTTGCACATGTTTTCTCCCCCAAAACAGTTCAAAATAAGAAAAGGGCCGTGTACGCACCTTTGAGTATTGCAGAATGATCAAACGTACTTAAACTCGTAAACTTGCGTAGAAAATCCTCTACGAATAATCTGTGATTGAACAATAACCTAAAGTTATTCGGAATGTCGTTTTGTGCTTGAAATCACATACGTGTCAACACATGTATGTTAAAATGTTAAGAATGTGCATACGTAATTACGCGTGACTTTGAAATCGTTTAAATAAAATCATATTTGATTTTATTTAAATAACCGTAATTATACGCGATTTCGTTTTCGGATTAACATCTAAATTTTATTATACAATTATGTTCGGGATAGAATTCTGTTTCTAACGCAATTCGAATGGGTTAAATCGGAGTTCGTATGCGAGAGTTATAGCAAAAATACCAAAAATGGTGTTTTTAAACAAAAACGGTCGAAGCAAGCCTCGAACCCGCGACCTCCCACTCAACACACACATCGCTTACCAGTCTCACCCGCTAGGGTATCGCAATCTACTTCTCAAATCAATTCTTTTAAACATCGGATAGCCGGTTCCCCTTTGTCTTCCTATAGCCGAAGCAACCCAGTCCCAATTGACCCACAATTCACGCTCGATCGAATTCCAAACTTTAGGGGTTTTGTTCTACACATTCAGACGACTCCTTAGGTCTTTTTAATTGATCCATCTCGATCAAAATCCTCTGATTTTATAACTCGAATCGAATTCAACCCTAAATCCAAATCCTCAATTTAAATTAGTTAAATTCGATAATGTCAGCCTGAAAATTCATAGGTTTCCTGTTACATGGGCTATTTCGAAATTATCAGTGTTGCTTAATTTGATTATTAACTTCAATTAATCCGAAATCCCTAATTCATTCTTATAACAAGCCCTAGAAACTAGAATTCAACCAATTCGATGTTACTCACTAAAATTGATACATGGGTTAGCTTAATCGAACCCTTCTGAAACTATACATGCACATTAATTTGATTTTAATACTCATTAAGATGAAAACCCCCAAACCCGTTTATGCTTAGAACCCTAATTATTGAATCCATACCACTCGTTGTTAAATCACGAAATTTATAGATGGTATTGTTTAATCGTCATCTTATGAAACTACCCATATGATTTAATTTGAATATCAAACTCGTTTGGGTTGAAATCCCCAATTCGGTTTCTCTAAGAACCCTAGAACCTCAAACACTATCAATTCTAGATTTTTCAATGAGTTTGTGTTATGGGTATTCTTAGTCGGTATGATTAGAAGGTGTAGGAACGAATTTTAACCTTAATTGATGTAGAATTGATATAGTTCGACTATAGGCTTGATGTTCGGCCCCCCTTCCAATCGACTTCACTTTCTGCTGCGTCTTGAATCGAATTGCTTAGTTTCACAGGTTCTAAAAGTGCTGAATAGGGTCTCTGTAAGTTCAATTGTGAGGAATGAAATCGAATTGTATGGTTTTGATGCAACCATGTGACGGTTACGACTTTTGGGTGTGATTTGAGTTTAATTCGACCCTTTCAAAAGTTGTAACAGATGATTAACGGCTAATCATTATCACAATGAGTTATATGAACATTTAATTTGATGATTAACAGCCTATTGATGCACACTTCGAATTCCCCCAACCTCCTTGGCCGAATTTTGACTTTTGTAGTCAAAATTGGGTAATTAGTCTAATCATAAATCAATTTCTTATAATCTAAGTGTATTGTACTCTATTTTTTTTCAAGCTTAAACCTTCTAATTTGATTTTTGACTCATCATGATCATTTCTATTGGTTGAATTCTAGTTTCTAGGGCTTGTTATAAGAACGAATTAGGGATTTCGGATTAATTGAAGTTAATAATCAAATTAAGCAACACTGATAATTTCGAAATAGCCCATGTAACAGGAAACCTATGAATTTTCAGGCTGACATTATCGAATTTAACTAATTTAAATTGAGGATTTGGATTTAGGGTTGAATTCGATTCGAGTTATAAAATCAGAGGATTTTGATTGAGATGGATCAATTAAAAAGACCTAAGGAGTCGTCTGAATGTGTAGAACAAAACCCTTAAAGTTTGGAATTCGATCGAGCGTGAATTGTGGGTCAATTGGGACTGGGTTGCTTCGGCTATAGGAAGACAAAGGGGAACCGGCTATCCGATGTTTAAAAGAATTGATTTGAGAAGTAGATTGCGATACCCTAGCGGGTGAGACTGGTAAGCGATGTGTGTGTTGAGTGGGAGGTCGCGGGTTCGAGGCTTGCTTCGACCGTTTTTGTTTAAAAACACCATTTTTGGTATTTTTGCTATAACTCTCGCATACAAACTCCGATTTAACCCATTCGAATTGCGTTAGAACCGGAATTCTATCCCGAACATAATTGTATAATAAAATTTAGATGTTAATTCGAAAACGAAATCGCGTATAATTACGGTTATTTAAATAAAATCAAATATGATTTTATTTAAACGATTTCAAAGTCACGCGTACTTACGTATGCACATTCTTAACATTTTAACATACATGTGTTGACACGTATGTGATTTCAAGCACAAAACGACATTCCGAATAACTTTAGGTTATTGTTCAATCACAGATTATTCGTAGAGGATTTTCTACGCAAGTTTACGAGTTTAAGTACGTTTGATCATTCTGCAATACTCAAAGGTGCGTACACGGCCCTTTTCTTATTTTGAACTGTTTTGGGGGAGAAAACATGTGCAACAAACTCTTTTTAGATACATATCACTTGCATGAGTTAGCTGTTTACATTATGTGACAACATAGCATTTAAAAGTCCTTACACACTTCGAACCGTTTAGTTTGCCGTAGCGCAAAGCGTGGTAGTTGGAAATAGATCTATTAGGTTTGACAAACCTCACCTGGTAGATGGGATCTACGCAGGTGTTTGACTGACCAAACACACATTACTATTGTTCGTGCTAGACAATAGTGGCAAGGCAAAAACATGCTATAGCATGGCAATCGTTAGCTTCGGTGTCGACCACTTATGTAAATAGTTTATATGACTAGCTATCATTACTATGCATGTGTGATTATGTTATCTGCAAACTTGATATTCAAACTGTTGTTTTGAACATTGTGAATACTTAAAACCTGTGTTATGCACCAACCTTTGTGTTGACTTGATTTACATGTTTTCTCAGGACGCTAAGGTGCGCAACAAAGCTGGCATGGACTAGGAGATAGAGTCACATGCATGCTTTACATTTATAATGTTTAAGTTACACATTTGGGGATTTTGTTTTGTAATTTACATGTTACAACTGTTACTTTGGTTATTGTTTTAAAACGCTTCCGCAACTTTTAAAAAAACTTTGATGTTTTAGACCAAAGTATGTTTTGAAATTCATATAGAGGTCTTCGTTATGTCTAATGATTTGAGATCCTGGTTTGTCACGTTCCCAAACGGTATGATTCCGTGAGTTGAAAATTGGGGGTGTGACAGATTGGTATCAGAGACATTGGTTATAGCGAACAAGGTTTGCATTTGTAGACTTAGACTATGACTGTTAGACATTAGACACATATGCTTACACGTATTACTTAGAAATTACATATGACACTATGTAATTGACTTGTTTACACATTCCATGGCACTGCACTTACATATGGTATTATGTAACAGGCATGGCATCATCATCAGCACCGTATATCTATATTGATGATTCTGAGGATGAGGAGCCGATGGTTCCAGCACCACCGTCATCACCAGCACCACCTATTCCATCTCCTCCACCATATAAGAGAGATGATTCAGACCCGGAGGAGGATCCAGAGGAGGATCCAGAGGAGGATCCAGAGGAGGATCCGGATGAGGATCCGGATTAGGATCCGGAGGAGGAGCCAGTGGAGGATACTCAGGAGATCCCTGCTGAGGGACCTTCTACACATCCACCACCAGTATTGGATGTTCCTGAGCCTAGGAGGCAAAGGACTGATGCTGAGGAGATTGCCAAACTGCGCGAAGACTTGTACTGGGCGAATGACAGGATCGAGTATAATGTTAGGGAACTATGGGATGCTAATGAGAGACAAGATAATCTTGCCCATCTGGTTAATGATATGCGGGATGCGATGATTAATTTGATTGGTCGTCTTGAAGCTTCAGAGAACCGAGCCGAGATTCTGGAGGGCAGAATTGAAGCTTTGGAAGATTTAGTGGCCTCTGAGAATGAGGAAGAGGATGAAGAGGAGGAAGAGGAGGAACCAGCACCAGTTGTTGATTCTGATCCTGAATCTACTGTTGAGGATGATTGATTTTCCTTGTTTTGTTTAAACTTATTAGGAACGGGTTGTGTTCCTACATTAGATGTTTGGAAAACTTATGTTTGATTTCAAAAGTATTGTACTTAAATCAAATTTCTATCTATTGAAAAACTATTATTTATTTCCAACAGCTGTGTTGATTTATATATTACATGTTGTGTTTGTTGTTTGCTTACACATGTCACATTGGATTTTGATAACGCTCTAACATTTCTTTTAACTAGGAAGATAATGGCAAACGAGAACGTTCACATGACAGTTGCTGAGCTCAACGAGCTAATTAATAACAGAGTCGCAGAGGCAATCACACAATATGCTCAGACACACACCACAGGGCCACAGGGTCCGGCAGGGGGACTGGTTAACCCACAGGTATGCACGTTCAAGATGTTCTTGGACTGTAAACCACACAACTTCAAAGGGTCGGAGGGGGCCATAGGACTCCTTCGATGGATTGAAAAGGCGGAATCTGTGTTTGAGATGTGCAACTGTCCTGATGAAAGCAAGGTGAAGTATGCTACAGGAACATTGGAGGGTCCAGCTTTGACTTGGTGGAACTCAAATGTTCAGACCTTGGGATTGGGTGAGGCTAATGCCTTGACTTGGAATGGCTTCAAAACTTTAATGCAGGAGGAGTACTGTCCTCATAGTGAGATGCAAAAACTAGAGGAAGAATACTGGCACCTCAAGATGGAGGGATCAAATATCGAGGAGTACACGACTTGATCACATGAATTGGCCAGACTTCTACCACACATGGCTACTCCAGCCAGCAAGTGGATTGAAAGATATATTGGAGGACTAGTGCCTCAGATTCAGGGATTAGTTACTTCTGCAAATCCCACCACCATTCAACAAGCTTTTCGTTTAGCACATCAACTGACTGATCAGGCAGTATTACAGGGGACTCTGCCTAAACGAACATCAGCTACTAAGGTGGGAGACCATAAAAGGAAGTGGGAAGGTAACAACTCCAAGGGTCACAACCAACAGTCGTATCAGCAGAATCGGAAGCAGGATTCAAACAAGTCTTACCATAATTCAAACAGTGGTCAGCAATCATCATCATCAGGGGGATATATCGGTAAACACCCAAAGTGCAACAGGTGTGTATATCATCATGCAGGTAATCAGTGTGATAGAGCTAAGTGTCAAAGGTGCGGTAAGATTGGACATGCGGCTAAGGATTGTCGCGAGGAGCTACAAAACAACCACAACAACCAGAATAATAATCAGAACAACGCACAGAAGGGTTGTTTTGAGTGTGGCAAGATGGGGCACTTTAAAAAGGATTGCCCACAACTCAAGAAAGGCGGGGACAACAATGTCAATGGCAACGGTAATGGCAACGGTAATGGTAATGGCACCAATAACAACAACAATAACAACAACAACAATGGTGCTAGAGGCAGGGCGTTTGTGATTGGAGGACGTCAAGCACGGGAGGATCCCAACATTGTTACGGGTACGTTCCTCTTAAATAATCACTATGCCTCTATGTTATTTGACACTGGTGCCGACCGGAGTTTTGTATCTACTTCACTAGCTAAGTTGCTAAATGTTAGTCCCACTGCCTTAGATAATCCATACACTGTGGAATTAGCTGATGGTAAGTTAATAGTAGTTGAACAAATCTTTAAGGGATGTATGCTTGATTTGATGGGTCAGACATTGGAAATTGATCTTATGCCTATCACTTTAGGTAGTTTTGATGTAGTCATTGGCATGGACTGGTTGTCCAAAAATCAGGCTGAAATCGTATGCCATGAAAAGATTGTTCGCATACCTCTTCCGCATGGAGAGACGTTGTATGTACAAGGTGAGAAGAGCAGTACGCCACTGCGTCTCATATCTTGTATGAAAGCACATAAATGTCTGCGGAAAGGTCATACGACAGTTATAGCACTTATAACTGAAAAGCCGGTAGCTGAGAAGAAGATTGAAGATATACCAGTAGTTTGTGAATTTCCGGAGGTATTTCCAGAAGACTTGCCGGGATTACCGCCTATCAGACAGGTGGAATTCCGAATCGATCTTACACCAGATGCAGCACCGATAGCTAGGGCGCCTTATCGACTTGCACCGTCAGAGATGCAAGAGTTATCCACACAATTGCAAGAGTTGTTGGATAAGGGTTTCATACGACCTAGTTTTTCACCGTGGGGAGCTCCAGTTTTGTTTGTGAAGAAGAAGGACGGGACTTTCTGTATGTGTATCGATTACCGGGAATTGAACAAGGTTACTATCAAGAACCGGTATCCGTTACCCAGAATTGACGATCTGTTCGATCAGTTGCAAGGTTCGAGCTACTACTCGAAGATTGATCTCAGATCGGGATATCATCAACTAAGAGTCCAAGAGGAGGATATTCCTAAGACAGCATTCAGGACGCGCTATGGCCATTATGAGTTCTTGGTCATGCCATTTGGGTTGACAAACGCTCCAGCTGTATTCATGGATCTCATGAATCGTGTTTGTAAACCTTATCTGGATAAGTTTGTCATTGTTTTCATTGATGACATTCTCATCTATTCTCAGACTGAAGAAGAGCACGCGGAACATCTTCGATTGCTGCTAGAATTATTGAAACAAGAACAACTGTACGCGAAATTCTCGAAATGTGATTTCTGGATGCGAGAAGTTCAATTCTTGGGTCATATAGTCAATGAAAAGGGCATACATGTTGATCCAGCGAAGATAGAAGCGATTAAGAATTGGGAAGCGCCAAAGACCCCTACCGAGGTACGACAATTCCTTGGTTTGGCGGGTTATTATCGACGATTCATTGAGGGTTTCTCAAAGATCGCTCAACCACTTACAGCTCTTACGCATAAGGGAATGAAATATAACTGGACGGATAAACAGGAAGCTGCATTCCAGTTATTGAAACAGAAACTCTGCAGCGCACCGATTCTGTCCTTACCGGAAGGGACGGAAGATTTTGTGGTGTATTGTGATGCATCTGCACAGGGTTTGGGATGTGTGTTGATGCAACGTGATAAAGTGATTGCCTATGCTTCAAGGCAACTCCGACCACACGAAAAGAACTACACTACTCATGACTTGGAGTTAGGAGCAGTGGTTTTTGCTTTGAAGATTTGGAGGCATTACTTGTATGGGACTAAGTGTACTATTTACACTGATCATAAGAGTTTGCAGCATATCTTTGATCAGAAGGAGCTGAATATGAGACAACGAAGATGGGTTGAGTTGTTGAACGACTACAAATGCGCGATTAAGTATCACCCGGGAAAAGCTAATGTAGTAGCTGACGCTCTGAGCAGAAAAGACACAACAGGAACAAGACGGGTTCGTGCACTTATGATGACAATACATACTGACTTACCTGACAAGGTACGCAGTGCTCAACTCGAGGCCTTGAAAACGGAAAACTTGGTACAAGAATCTTTACGAGGAATGGAAACACAGTTGGATGTCAAGTCTGATGGAATTCGTTATTTCATTGATCGACTTTGGATACCTTTGTATGGAGGTTTAAGAGAACTCGTGATGGATGAAGTACACAAGTCCAGGTATTCAGTCCATCCGGGATCAGACAAGATGTATCATGATTTGAAGGCACTGTATTGGTGGCCTCACATGAAAGCTGACATTGCTAAGTACGTTAGCAAATGTTTGACTTGTTCGAAAGTCAAAGTTGAATATCAGAAGCCATCTGGTTTACTGCAACAACCAGAGATACCGATGTGGAAATGGGAACAGATTTCGATGGACTTCATTACTAAGTTACCCCGTACACCGAGTGGTTGTGATACGATATGGGTAATTGTCGATCGATTAACGAAATCTGCACACTTCTTAGCAATCAAGGAAACTGATAAGATGGAGAAACTGACTCGCATTTATATCAAGGAAGTGGTAGCACGGCATGGTGTGCCAATCTCTATCATATCAGATCGGGATGCCCGATTTACTTCCAACTTTTGGAAATCTCTTCATAAGTCATTGGGGACTCGCTTGGATATGAGTACCGCCTATCATCTACAGACCGACGGTCAAAGTGAACGTACGATTCAAACGCTCGAGGATATGCTACGAGCTTGTGTAATTGACTTTGGTGATAGCTGGGAGAATCACTTACCGTTAGTGGAATTCTTTACAATAATAGTTATCATACAAGTATTCAAGCAACACCGTTTGAAGCTTTGTATGGTCGCAAATGTCGTTCACCAGTTTGCTGGGCTGAAATTGGTGACAGTCAGATAACAGGTCCTGAACTGGTGCACGAGACGACTGAGAAGATTGTACAAATCCGGAACCGTATGGCAGCGGCCCGGGATCGACAGAAGAGTTATGCTGACAAACGTCGTAAACCGTTGGAATTTCAAGTAGGAGACCGAGTTCTTCTAAAGGTATCACCTTGGAAAGGTGTGATACGATTTGGCAAGCGCGGAAAGCTTAGTCCACGTTACGTAGGACCTTTTGAGATCCTGAAAAGGATTGGTCTGGTTGCATATCAGCTCAAACTACCGGATGAACTCAGTGGGGTTCATGATGTTTTTCACGTATCGAACTTGAAGAAATGTCTTTCTGATGAGACATTGATTGTACCGTTGGAAGAAATACAAGTAGATGAACAGTTACGATTCATTGAAGAACCAGCTGAAATCATGGACCGAGAGGTCAAACAACTTAAGCAAAGCAAGATTCCGATAGTCAAAGTTCGATGGAATTCAAGACGTGGTCCTGAATTCACATGGGAACGGGAAGATCAAATGATGAAGAAGTATCCTCATCTATTCAAAACAACTACTGCTAACAGTGAGAGCGCACGTTAAATTTCGGGACGAAATTTCCTTCAACAAGGGGATGACATGATGCTTCACACATCAACACTACAAATTTCAAACTGTAAGCACAAACACTTTATTCAATTGGTTTTGTTACAAACATTTGTGCTACATTACATTTTATACATTTTATGTGCTACATTTCATATGATACATGTTATGGTAGTACATACGTGATTAGTTACACACATTTTGCTATGTGCGGGGTTGCATAGTACAAACAGTTATACAAACAGTTATAGACACTCACTATGTGTGAGGTTACACAACACAGTACGATCAAACACAAACAGTCACAGTTAGGTGAACTAACTAGTGTACACGCAAACAGTCACATTGAACGATCACACTTAGTTGTGATGTTGCAATCACACTTAGTTGTGATGTTGCAAACATTAGATGTTGCGTATGAGTACACACAAGCACACAGAATGATCAAATCACACTAACACGTACGATTTAAACTCGTAAGTAGTTTCCTAACTACTCCTAACATTTATTAATTTTCGGGACGAAAATTCCTTCAACAAGGGGATGATGTGACAATCCGACTTTTCGAATTGGCTTCATTAACTGAAAACAGTGAGATCATAAGCCAAGTAGGCCAAGTAGGCCCAATAAGGCCCAGTTAGGCCCAATGAAACCAAGGAAGGCCAATGAGGCCCAAGGTAGGCCCAATAGGGGCAAGGTAGGCCCAATGAGCCCAAAGTAGGCCAATGGTATTTAGGAGGTCCAATTGGATTAATCAAGGCCAATAATAGTTCAATTGGTTCAATTGGTGACAATTTGATATTATCGGATTAACTTTTTAACAAGAATTTGAAGAAATGATCATGATGAGTCAAAAATCAAATTTGAAGGTTTAAGCTTGAAAAAAAATAGAGTACAATACACTTAGATTATAAGAAATTGATTTATGATTAGACTAATTACCCAATTTTGACTAGAAAAGTCAAAATTCGGCCAAGGAGGTTGGGGGAATTCGAAGTGTGCATCAATAGGCTGTTAATCATCGAATTAAATGTTCATATAACTCATTGTGATAATGATTAGCCGTTAATCATCTGTTACAACTTTTGAAAGGGTCGAATTAAACTCAAATCACACCCAAAAGTCGTAACCGTCACATGGTTGCATCAAAACCATACAATTCGATTTCATTCCTCACAATTGAACTTACAGAGACCCTATTCGGCACTTTTAGAACCTGTGAAACTAAGCAATTCGATTCAAGACGCAGCAGAAAGTGAAGTCGATTGGAAGGGGGGCCGAACATCAAGCCTATAGTCGAACTATATCAATTCTACATCAATTAAGGTTAAAATTCGTTCCTACACCTTCTAATCATACCGACTAAGAATACCCATAACACAAACTCATTGAAAAATCTAGAATTGATAGTGTTTGAGGTTCTAGGGTTCTTAGAGAAACCGAATTGGGGATTTCAACCCAAACGAGTTTGATATTCAAATTAAATCATATGGGTAGTTTCATAAGATGACGACTAAACAATACCATCTATAAATTTCGTGATTTAACAACGAGTGGTATGGATTCAATAATTAGGGTTCTAAGCATAAACGGGTTTGGGGGTTTTCATCTTAATGAGTATTAAAATCAAATTAATGTGCATGTATAGTTTCAGAAGGGTTCGATTAAGCTAACCCATGTATCAATTTTAGTGAGTAACATCGAATTGGTTGAATTCTAGTTTCTAGGGCTTGTTATAAGAACGAATTAGGGATTTCGGATTAATTGAAGTTAATAATCAAATTAAGCAACACTGATAATTTCGAAATAGCCCATGTAACAGGAAACCTATGAATTTTCAGGCTGACATTATCGAATTTAACTAATTTAAATTGAGGATTTGGATTTAGGGTTGAATTCGATTCGAGTTATAAAATCAGAGGATTTTGATCGAGATGGATCAATTAAAAAGACCTAAGGAGTCGTCTGAATGTGTAGAACAAAACCCCTAAAGTTTGGAATTCGATCGAGCGTGAATTGTGGGTCAATTGGGACTGGGTTGCTTCGGCTATAGGAAGACAAAGGGGAACCGGCTATCCGATGTTTAAAAGAATTGATTTGAGAAGTAGATTGCGATACCCTAGCGGGTGAGACTGGTAAGCGATGTGTGTGTTGAGTGGGAGGTCGCGGGTTCGAGGCTTGCTTCGACCGTTTTTGTTTAAAAACACCATTTTTGGTATTTTTGCTATAACTCTCGCATACGAACTCCGATTTAACCCATTCGAATTGCGTTAGAACCAGAATTCTATCCCGAACATAATTGTATAATAAAATTTAGATGTTAATCCGAAAACGAAATCGCGTATAATTACGGTTATTTAAATAAAATCAAATATGATTTTATTTAAACGATTTCAAAGTCACGCGTAATTACGTATGCACATTCTTAACATCTTAACATACATGTGTTGACACGTATGTGATTTCAAGCACAAAACGACATTCCGAATAACTTTAGGTTATTGTTCAATCACAGATTATTCGTAGAGGATTTTCTACGCAAGTTTACGAGTTTAAGTACGTTTGATCATTCTGCAATACTCAAAGGTGCGTACACGGCCCTTTTCTTATTTTGAACTGTTTTGGGGGAGAAAACATGCGCAACAAACTCTTTTTAGATACATATCACTTGCATGAGTTAGCTGTTTACATTATGTGACAACATAGCATTTAAAAGTCCTTACACATTTCGAACCGTTTAGTTTGCCGTAGCGCAAAGCGTGGTAGTTGGAAATAGATCTATTAGGTTTGACAAACCTCACCTGGTAGATGGGATCTACGCAGGTGTTTGACTGACCAAACACACATTACTATTGTTCGTGCTAGACAATAGTGGCAAGGCAAAAACATGCTATAGCATGGCAATCATCAGCTTCGGTGTCGACCACTTATGTAAATAGTTTATATGACTAGCTATCATGACTATGCATGTGTGATTATGTTATCTGCAAACTTGATATTCAAACTGTTGTTTTGAACATTGTGAATACTTAAAACCTGTGTTATGCACCAACCTTTGTGTTGACTTGATTTACATGTTTTCTCAGGACGCTAAGGTGCGCAACAAAGCTGGCATGGACTAGGAGATAGAGTCACATGCATGCTTTACATTTATAATGTTTAAGTTACACATTTGGGGATTTTGTTTTGTAATTTACATGTTACAACTGTTACTTTGGTTATTGTTTTAAAACGCTTCCGCAACTTTTAAAAAAACTTTGATGTTTTAGACCAAAGTATGTTTTGAAATTCATATAGAGGTCTTCGTTATGTCTAATGATCTGAGATCCTGGTTTGTCACGTTCCCAAACGGTATGATTACGTGAGTTGAAAATTGGGGGTGTGACATACAACCTGATATTATAATTATTAATGATGATGAATTATTGGATGTTATTACTCATATTGGTATACATATTGAGAACATATTATTATATGCATAAACCATGGGAAGTTTAGTTGAAACACAACTAAACAGAACCAGAGGGTTTATCACGGTTGAATTTACAAATTATGGATTGTGGTTTGGAAAGCAAAGGAAGTATTCGTTGTTAGTGTTTGGTTTCTAAACATGGTCAAGGACACATGGTCATGGTTTATCGAAATAGCGGTGGGATGGTGGCTGGGGCAGTTGCGACTGACCCCTCCATATGCCCTATACATATGCATATTTCGGTCTATCACGGATGTTTCATTGATATGGTTTAGTGGAATTTGGATTGGCAATTTATAATATTAAATATAATAAAATAATGAAAACGATATTAGAACTGATTACGCGATGGTGAGGTTACAAACATAAATGAAACGCGAATATCATTTCAGAAATATTAACTTAATAATGTATTCGCGTGGGTGACGATTCACACGAATATAATTATTAAGAATAATATTCTGAAACGATATTCCACAAATCGTAAATCGAATCGAAATACGAAACGAGCGTTGGATTCGGAAAGGTGACGATCTTTATGAATACGTACGTGAGTAACGCGTTTCGACGAGAAAACAAAATAATATTTACGATGAGCTTAGTTATAAATTACACATTAATACTTATGAATATGAAATACATGATAATTACAGGTTGTTGAGTTGTTTCTGATTTCATATATGCGAGAGCGCATTCTACTAAAAAACTGAATCTAAGGACTCAGGTGAGTTCTCATAACCTCCTTTTAAACTATTTTGTTTTAAACTCGGAGGTGGAACATGTATACCAGATTTGCACATTATCTTAATAACATATGGATGACACCTGTTTAATATTATGATATTCAGATTATTGTATTATCATAATTCCATGAGTCGTTGCTGTTGACTCCGGTCATACGCGATGATTGCATGTATTGTCACTATTCCATGGGTCGTTGTTGCTGAATTTGGTCATCTACAATGATTTCATGTATTGTCACTATTTCGTGGGTCGTTGTTGTTGACTTCGGTCATCTGCAATGATTGCATGTATTGTCACTATTCCATGGGTTGTTGTTGTTGGCTTCAGTCATCCGCAATGATTGCATGTATTGTCACGTGGATTGCCACAACTCCGTGTGTCGTTGTCATTGGCCTTGGTCATTCACAATGATGCATGTATTGTCACTTATACTAATTGAAGATATTGATGACTGAGATTGGTTGAATGCATATGTGATTGATTATCTATGATTATTTGAAATATGTGATTGTGTGTTTGTGATTGTGTGGTGGGTTATGTGTTGGATTATCTCGCAGGTGCTCATGCGGATTTTCTCAGGAAACTATAAAATTTTATAATCATTTTGTAAAACATTTTTAAATATAAAAACTTATGATTACTCACCAACTACTTCATAGTTGACACTTGATTTTTCTACATGTTTCAGGGAACGAGGAAAAGTAAGTAGGGCAGGATAGCTCTACACCTTTTGGACATCATCACATAGGATTCTTGGACTTAGCTAAAATAACTGAAATTCTGAAGACTAGAATTTAGTTAGTTAGCTAAATCTTTTGTGTATTTGATGTAACTAATTCATGCTGAACATGATTTTTGATGTAATTAATTTGGTTGATTAATTGATATGTTATGAATTAATTAGATGCCCACGAGCTTATGAACAATCTACACTTCCCTCGTGGCATCCTGTCGTTTCCGCCATCGGTCGGGGTGTTACAGAACACATAGAAACCATGAAACTTTGATATTGATGAAATTGATTTGATCAAATGATGATCTTACAATTTTGGATCTTTAATTAGGTAGTAAAATATATATAATTTACTGAAATGGAATAAAAAATTGGAACTATGTAAAGATTTATTAAAAAGAATTCAAGTGCTAATGTGAATACATTACAAATATATGAATACAGTACAAATATTTGTAAATACAGTACATTAACTTTCGTTACCAAAAAGAAGAAGAAAAGAAAAATGACAAAGAAGAGTTGCCCATGACTTTGGTTACAAAAAGGAGAAAGAATACAAAACATGAAAAGGAAGAATTGCTATCCTCTTTGGTGATGAAAAAGAAAAAAACAAAAAAGAGAGAAACAAGGAAAGTAATGTTGGCAAAAAAGAGAAACAAGATTTCTTTCAAGAAGCAAGTACTTTACAACCAATGAATGCAAAGGTAATTCATTTTAACAAATATATTTTGTAATAAATGTTTACTAGTTTTAAAAATTTGATTGTGTTTTTACACATATCAGGAGTGGGTTTGCACTATCAGAGACAAGAAAACATAATTAGACAAATTTGTTGAAGATGTGGAGTTGTTAATTGTCAAATGTTTTGAAGAGATTGAAGATAATGATGAAATCTTGGAACCTATAGAAGAATGGATGTAAATGTTGACAAAATACAAAGACATCAGAAAAAAGAATATGAACAAGAAAATAATGATAAGGATGGTGGTGTCAATCCTTTAATGGTTCAACCATTAACACAAATTAGTCCATCATATTAACAGACTTGGAAGAAGATGAAAAAGGAGATCAAAAAGAAGAAATTGTTTATGTGCAAGGTAAATACAGTACACATGTGATCTACATCATGTACATATTACCTTTTATGTGTTAAAGCTCAAACTTTGATTAATGAAATGATTGATGCAGCAGATAAAGGAGAAAATGATCATGATGTTAATGTTTGAACAAACCTGGAAGAATATAAAAAAGGAGATTAAATAAAAGAAAATGTTGATGTGCAAGGTATATATAGTACATGTAATCAATACTAATACATATTATTTGTTAAAGCTCAAACTTTTATTGACGAAATGATTGATGCTGAAAAAGGAGATCAAAAGTGTTCATGTTCAAGGTAAATACAAAACATAATTTTTTAATCTAGTACATATTACATTTTATGCGTTCTTAAAATACAGAAATGATATATACTGATGTAAAATGTGTTTCTAGTCTAATATAAAAGATTGAATCTAAACAAAATCCAAATGTGAAATGTGTTTCTATTATAATTTTCTTTTATAAACAATTGCATATACTCAATTGTTTGAATCCAGTACATGGGTTAAAACATGCAAACAGTGCACATTATACTAAAAAAAACATTTCATTTTTGCATAAATACATACCTATTAGTGAGATATGTAGCATCAAAGGACATAACATCATCAAATGTGTGATAATTTAACTTCATATATTAATTAGCCCAAAATAAACCAGCAAGAGTATCATTTTCTCCAGTGGAATAATCATAATAAAAATCAGGTGAAAACTATTTTATACACAATAATGCTTAACATCCATATCACAATCAATTTCTACAATGAACGTGTTCAAATCCCTTTTAATTTCTTGCAATCCACAGTCGTCACATCCTCAAGTCCACCATACCTATCCCTCATAATGTTGAAAGCTTTTACTGGACCAATATTCATCATAGATAAATCAGATATCCATTGTTCTTGAACCACATACAACTTTGTAGATGCATAAAGAAGATGGTAATTCTCCTCGTCAACAAAATCAGGATTATGCTTCTTTTCAAATGCTTTGATTCGATACCGTTTTATATATGTTAACATTAACTTAATAAGTGCCTTATTTCTAGTACGCTTAGAAGGTCTAGTTCTTCTATCTTTACACTTCTTAGCAGCACCATTACCATCATTAACAGTGTCGATTTTCTAGATTGGTTTTCTTACCCTCTTTAAGAAAACAAAATACTTCTTTGTTACAATACCATGGATTCATTTTTGAGTGGTTTTTCTAACAGTAAAACCTGCTAGCTTAGCATAATTTTGGTAGTACATAAATGTTTTATCAAGTGTACAAAAACCATACCCACCCTAGGTTTGGATGAACTTCCAACATTAGGTATGTAAAAGTTACAAAAAAATGTTGGAGTTGATTTTTCACCTAAATAAAAAATAAAAAATACATTAAAACAGCTAATACATGGTCAAATAGCCAATACACTAATACGATTTTTTAACTATACTAAGGAGTTGTTCAAAGCAACCTTTCTCACATACTTTATCAGTCGAAACTAATTATGATATGTTTATCTTATTAAGTAATCAAATAAAACTAACCTGATGTGTGTAAAGTAGTTTAATTAAAACTAATAAAAATCAAAACTAACCTAGACACTAAGTAATACTCTATACTCTCTAAGCTATACTTCTAACAGGCAAGTGAACCTATAAAAAGTAGTACAGAAAAGTAAGTCCGGATATCGAACCCACAGACTTCTATAGAAAATGCAAAACAAACTCAAGGACTTATTTATACAAATTTACTTGATTAAAAAGAAATGTTTTAAGGGGGGTTTTGTTACTGATTAATTAAACTAAATTGATAACCTAGAAAAACCGGATTAAGACTCAATAAGGAAAATGCGACAAAAATTCACGAATGATGAGATGACTACCTAGGGTTTACTCTATACATGTCTAATGCCTTTCAGATTGATTATAGGACTTGTGGAACCGGGATCTTTGAATTCTAACTCTTGAACAAATTAGAGTATCTATGACCATTCTCAAAGATTTCAACTAAAATGTCTACAAGTCGTTTAATTACCGGTTTAAGTTAATTACTCACACAAGTTAACCAACCCCTCGATGATATATCCTAAAGACCATCTACCTCACTGAAACGAAAGTCTCAATACACAAACATGTAAGGGATAATATGGAGAATCATCTTGAATTTAGTACGCAAGAGTATGTTTAATTAACCTAATCTTAGCCTTTTCATAAAGACTTTAACTAGTTACTCAAAATTCAAGACACACTAACAAACTCTCACCTCACGGCTATTGAATTTGGTTAAACATTTAATTCGTTTATGACCTAATTATCATTCTTATGAATCACTACATCTAGCAATTCATCCACAAATCAAGAACACCAAGTAATTGACCTAGCATTTACCTATTATACGAAAGACATTCGCCAAAGCACACAAGGAATTGATGAATCAAACCACAAACAAGATAAACATTCATACACATCCAAGAATCCAAACCAAATTGTTATATCATTGAAAATCACAAACTTGTTCCACAATCAATCATAATAATCACTAGACATGCATAATCATAAAACCCTAGGTAGTGTTAGTGGTCTAGCCAACAATCATTAGGAACAAACCGAACGAAATAATGTATAAACCAATACTAAATATCATTCAAATGGATAAAACAAGTAAGAAACCGACACAGATCGTTGTATACCCTTCGAATGTCGATCCTAGGGCTTCCGAATGATAGATCTTGCCTTACTTGTCTTCCACAGCTTCTTGGTCGCCTCCTAATCTCGTCTCCAACCGTCAGTAACCCTAAAAATTAAGTCTCCAGCCGCTTTAATTGATCAAACTCGAATTTCTGAAAATTACACCTCAAGCGCTACGCGACGCTCAACCAGAACCCCCTCGCTCTACGCGAGGGCCGACACTACCCGACAAATTAGTCGGGCCAACCCGCCATCATTAAAAAAGGGCAAACACGTAATTTCCACCAGTCGCGCTACGCGACAGGGTTTCTGTTGCCCTTCACGCTACGCGAGGATTGCCATATTCCAGCTTTTGATCTCCTTTGCTTTCGAGACTGTTCTCGTCCACCCGGGAGCTCGTTTTCTTGATCTTTTGTGCCAAAATGATATGTTTATTACCTGCAAGCATAAAATTATGAAAATGTGAAGAACCTGCCTAAATCGACTCCAAAACTTAATAGAACTGTACAGAAACTCAACATAAGCAAATGGAAAATTAGATGTGTTTCACAACACATCACATCCCCACACTTATCTCTTTTTCGTCCCTGAAAAAGGCTTATGCAAAAATCTAAGATCATGGCTAGGTAAAATGGTTTCTACACAATTAAACTTATCAATTAAAAATTCAATGCTTTGGATAAGATTGCAAGTATTGTTGTCCTGTTAAACCCATACCGATTATTCAAGTCCCTTAATCATGGTTCTATTATGTTAATGTTCTACATTTCATCTCATTAGACCCACGCTTAGGAAATTTAAAACTAAATCAATCCCGGATTCTAGCCTTCAAGTTACCCTCACATATAAACAAAACAAGAAATTTCTCAAATCAGATTTTTATAATGGAAGCAGATGGAAGCGTGAGCATTTTTCTTTTATTTATTTATATTTTTTTTTCTTTTTCAACCCATTGAACTTAACTTAATGGTGTTTCAACCAGGATGCAACCCGGCGTGTGACACATAAGTCTTTAGTCCAGCTTCTTTTTATTTTATTTTTTTCTTTTTGTTTAGCTTATTTGGTGAAATGGGGGCGCCATAAGACTCGGATTTATTTTCATAAAAAGAGTACTTGTGTGCCAAACAAAAATCAGATTTTCAAAACTCTTAGTTGTTATTGTGCAAAGACTCCTTTACAACTAGAAAACAATTTCATTAATTCCAAATTCCTAAGATGCTTCCCACGAAAATCATGCATTTAAGTAGAATTATACCAATCCTACGGGACAAACACAACCAGTTGAGCCTACCTACACATCCCATAACCAAAGCATAAAACCCAAACCAACAAGTTAACCATGAATGAAACCATAAAACCCAACTTTCCTATCATTTCCCATCATGCTTTTGCAACCAACTTAAACAAGGATAAGAAAGATCTAAGCTAAAAAATAAAAATAAAAATAAATTCAAAAATGTTGACTCAAATACTTAACTAAACTAAAATTCAAAAACTAACTACTAAAACAAAATTAAACTAAGTTTCCCATCCCCACACTTCAACTATACATTGTCCCCAATGTAGAGAAAAAGGAAAACCCAAAGAATAACTAAAAATCAAAAACTAAAAACTGAAAATGACTTAGCTGGTTAAAGAGAAGACTGTCGAGTGCCAGTCTTTCTACGTAAGCTCTTCAATCGACAAACTGCTTCACAGGCCATAAACAAACACATGAAATCTATACACAATAAGATAAAGCAACCAACCATGAGTCCAAATATGATAATAACCAAAACCAAGACAAGTTCAACCACTACCAACCCATCACCCCCCCCAAACCACAAGTTTACAAAAGTACAAATGTTCAAAAGTCATAATCAATAACCAACACATAGTACCACCTCCCCACACCTATTCCTCATCATCAGCACCTCCTCCACTGTCATGCTCATCTGGAGCCCTGTAAAACTCTGGGATATCAATATGAAGTGAGGTCATCAGGTACCTCATAGCATCTTCCTGCCTCCTTTGATCCTGAGTCCTCCAATCCCTGTATTGCTCATGATACCCGTCTATCCTATGACATAGAGACTCTAAAGTGAGTGGATCAGGTATGGGCTCTCTCAAAGGGTATTGTCTAGGAGGAAAATCACGCCTAAAAACCGGTCTCTGTCTATGAGTGGGCACTGACATAACCACATCAGCTGCAGGTGTTCCCTGTGGTGGCATCATCAGGGGACCAACCACAAACCCTGCCCACCTGGGTGGGTCATCTCTCTCACAAATTCCTGCTCTACGCAGGTCCCTCAAATCAATGGAGGTGGTCAGTGGCCCCATAATTTTCAAATCTGGGCGGTATCTATCAAATACTCCTAAGTACTCATCCATGCGGTAGATATATGGACCCATGTCCAACCGCGCTTGCCCACCACCACGCCTACCTCGACCTAGAGATGTAGCTAACACACAGGCCACGTTGGCCTCTCTCCCAGTAACCATGCAATATAAACAGAACAGGTCAATCCAATTGACCTTTTCCTCCCCAGACGACCTCCCTACCTCCGTACAGACCAACACCCTATGGATATATCTCAAGAGAGGGTCTCGGATGTCAGACTCTAACATACCGGTCGAGAAAGGAGAATCAGCAATGGTGGCCCAGAACTCACTCAAGTCCACCTCAGAAATACAGAAGTCTCTGTTTTCTTGGTGGCATCTCTCAAAGATGACACAAACATGGGTGACATTAGCTCATCCTCAGTGTAAAATCCAGACACTACAGCAAACTGAGGGATAGACATCTCATATACCCGTCTACCCAAAGAGAAAGACACGGCGTCCACTGAGTCAAACTCAGAGTCATCATACATGAAAGTGGAGTGGAACTCCAGTGTCAGTTCTTTGTATTGAGGCCAGTCACATGCTAGAACTCTCACCCACTTAGGTCCTAGCAGTCTCTCTAATCTATCCCTTTGACCCAATTGGTCAATCAGGTCCCAACTGATATTCCTATGATGGAGAAGCTCTAAGGATATAAACCTATCAAGTCTATCACTTTCAAATGTACCCATCTCAAACATCAGCAGTGTGTGGTCTCGCAGTCTTCTTGTCTTGATTGTTGGCACCCATTCTACCTCTAGATATCGGATGGTTCATTTCTTTGGAACTGCTCTGGGGAGTTTGGTTCTCCCCTGGGCCTTGGAACTGGCCCTCTCCATCTTTTCCCACCAGCTCCTGATGAACTAGCTCCAGACATCCCTGAAAAACATAGTTAAAACCAAAGAAAAGTTGCCAAGTTAGTAAAGAAACCAAGAGTTGTAATCGTATAGCATTTCATTAGCGGTTACCCAACAATTCAAATTAGCCCATTTCCAACGACCCATTTCCAGCAGTCAAGAACTGATTTTTTTTAATCACCCATCAAAACCCATTACTTATTTTCATTCCAAAAATCAGTTCCTGTTTAACTTTCAAGATCAAAAGAACCATTCTTAAAACAAGTTTATTTACCCAAAACTCAACCTATGGTTCTTTGACCCAAATGAACAATTTCAAACACAATGATGAACTAAGAAGCACTAAACAAACATAGATAATCTATTACTATGCTAAAATCAACAAGAATCAACCAAAAATCAAAAATCTAAACTTTGAACTAAACTAGAAAACTGCAAAAACAATCAAAATGCAAGAAAAACTGAATCTAGGTAGCCACATTACCTTAGAAACGACTTAGAACTTGTGATTTAGAAGAGAAAATGAAGAATGGTAGAAAACCCGTCGTCTTCTTGCTCGAACCCGTCAATGGTGGATGGGGGTGGTGAAATGGTGAAAGAATAGGATGAAATCGAACATGGTGATGATGGTATATGATCTTGGGTGGTGAAATTGGTGGTTAGATGGTGGTCGAAAGCGGAAATGGTGGGTGAATGGGGGTGGGCGACGGCTTAGAGAAGAAGAGAATTGGGTTGAAAATGAAATCTAGGACTTGAAAGGGACTTTTACCCATCTGGGGCTGCGTCGCGTAGCACGACAATGTCTTAAATGGACGTCGCGTAGCGCGACAGAATGTTGACCCGTGCGTTGACTGAAATCTATAGTGTAGCGCGAAAAATTGGCCTGTGGGTGTCGCGTGACGCGGCGGGGTGATTTTTCCAGAGAGTTTCCGGCATTTTCATGCCTTAGCCAATTTTTCAACCTCTTTTTTCCACTAAAACACCCAAAATAAATTCTAAGGCAATTAAACATACCTGGGAACTCCAAACCACTTTTCTTGCTTCCATTTAATTAAAAACCTGCAAAACACAAGAAAACACACAAAAACGAAAACAAAAACAAAAAACGAAAATTAAATGCGCAAAACACACCAAAAACACTAGAAATCTACCATTTACACATTCTACACTTGGGTTTTATCCCAAGAACCCATCAACACTTCATCACTCAGTTTTCTCTAGGAGGATCTCTTCCCCCTCCTCACTCTCATCCAACCGTCCTCCAATGTAATGCTTCAACCTATGACCGTTTACTTTCCAAGTGTTACCATCAACTTCGTTTTGCAACTCCACGGTTCCGTAGGGAAAAACCTCTTCAACTATGTATGGACCCGTCCACTTAGACTTCAACTTTCCTCCAAACAACTTTAATCGGGAATTGTAGAGTAAAAGCCGATCACCCTTCTTAAACTCCTTCAAACCCTTCAACCTTCTATCATGCAAAGACTTGGTCTTTTCTTTGATCTCAATGAACGTGAATATACATCATCACGAAGGGGCTCCAATTCATGAATTTGGAAGTACCTTTTCCTACCCGCCTCGGTAAGATCAAGGTTGACAGTTTTAAGAGCCCAAAGAGCTCTATGCTCCAATTCAACAGGAAGATCGCATGCTTTGCCATAGACGACCATGTATGGTGTGGTTCCTAAAGGTGTCTTGTAGGCCGTTCTAAATGCCCACAATGCGTCGTCTAACTTGTCAGACCAATCCTTCCGACTCTTCCCTACGGTCTTCTCAAGTATCCTTTTCACCCCTCAGTTTGCATTATCCACTTTCCCGCTTGTTTGGGGAAGGTATGCGGTCGCCAAACGATGAGTGACTCTGTAGCGTTGTAGTGCCTTTTCTAACATGGTGTTACAAATGTGCGTGCCATGGTCACTTATTAAAGCTCTAGGAGTTCCAAACCTAGTAAAACAACTTCTTTAGGAACTTGAGAACTACTCGGGCATCATTTGTAGGTAAGGCTTGAGCCTCAACCCACTTTGAAACATAATCTATGGCCACGAGTATATACCTATTCCCTTTGGACAAAGGGAAAGGTCCAACAAAGTCAATGCCCCAAACATCAAAAACCTCCAACACTTGAATGGGGTTTTGAGGCATTTCATCCTTAGATGAGATATTTCCGGTGCATTGACAAGGATCACACTTCTTCACAAACTCAAGTGCGTCCTTCACCACCGAAGGCCAATAAAAACCACACTGGAAGACCTTTTCGGCGGTGGAATGGTGACCATGATGTCCACCCGTCAAGCCTTCATGGCAATGCCTCAAAATCTCTAGGCCTTCCTTCCTGCTCACACACATCCTAAGAATCCTATCTCCTCCCACACGATAGAGATACGGTTCATCCCAAACATACTTACCCGCATCTCTAAAGAACTTCTTCTTTTGTTGAGTGGTCATTCCCTCAATCACCACTCCATGAGCAAGGAAATTTTCCAAGTCGGTGCACCATGGCATTCCTTGCTTCTCCGCCTCTACAAAGTCGATCACCTCATGAGGGAACCTATCACCAATCTCCTCCTCACGAATCTCACTCCTCTCCGGGTCCTCCAACCGGGAGAGATGATCGGCCGGCACATTTTCAGTCCCTTTCTTATCTTTAATCTCAATGTCAAATTCCAACAACAAAAGAATCCACCTAATGAGACGAGGCTTTGCATCTTTCTTTGCAAAAAGAAACCTCAATGCAGAATGATCGGTGAAAACGGTGGTCTTTGAAAGCACAAGGTATGACCGGAATTTGTCAAAAGCAAACACTACCGCTAGAAGCTCCTTCCCGGTGGTAGTGTAATTCTCTTGAGCATTATTGAGAGTCTTACTAGCATAGTAGATGGGGTGAAAATCCTTATCTCTCCTTTGCCCCAAAACCGCCCCAATGGCTTGGTCACTAGCATCACACATGAGCTCAAAGGGTAAGCTCCAATCGGGGGCAACTAAAATAGGAGCACTCACAAGCCTCTCCTTCAAAAACTCGAATGCCTTCATTCATTCCTCATCAAACACGAATGGGGTATCTTTCTCTAGAAGATGGGTCATAGGCCTGGTGATTTTTGGAAAATCCTTAATGAACCGCCTATAAAAACCCGCGTGACCAAGGAAACTCCTAATGGCTTTAACACCTGAAGGTGGTGGGAGTTTACTTATGGTCTCTATCTTAGCTTGGTCTACCTTAATACCCGCTCTCGAAATCTTGTGTCCTAACACTATCCCCTCGGTCACCATGAAGTGACACTTCTCCCAATTGAGCATCAACTTCGTCTCCACACATCTCTTCAACATTCTCTCAAGATTCATCAAACATTGATCAAAAGAGTTGCCATAAACTGAAAAGTCATCCATAAACACCTCCATGGATGATTCAATCATATCTTGAAATATGGCTACCATGCATCTCTGAAATGTGGCAAGAGCATTGCATAGCCCAAATGGCATGCGACGGTAAGCATAGGTACCATAGGGGCATGTGAAAGTGGTCTTTTCCTGATCCTCCAGTGCAATGGGGATCTAGAAATACCCAGAAAAGCCATCAAGAAAGCAGTAGAACTGCTGGCCTGCTAATCGCTCCAACATCTGTTCATTAAAAGGAAGGGGAAAGTGATCATTCCTGGTGGCATCGTTAAGTTTCCTATAGTCGATGCAAACTCGCCACCCTGTGACCCTGCGAGAAGGAATGGGCTCGTTTTTCACATTCGTAATAACTGTCATCCCTCCCTTTTTAGGGACGACCTGAGTGGGGCTCACCCATGATGAATCCGAGATGGGATAAATCAATCACGCATCCATCAACTTCAACGTCTCCTTCTTCACAACATCTTGCATATTGGGATTTAAATGCCTCTAAGGTTGGACTACCGGCTTATACTCATCTTCCATGAGTATCCTATGTGTGCAATCAGTAGGGCTAATGCCTTGGATATCAGAGAGTCTCCAAGCAATAGCACTCTTATACAACCTCAACACACATAATAGTCTCTTCTTCTCCTCCTCACTCAACCTGGATGAGATGACAACAGGTAGATTGGAATCCTCTCCAAAAAATGCATACTCTAAGTAAGAGGGCAAAACCTTAAGCTCAAGGGCGGGTGGTGACTCAACAGAGGGTTTCTTACTCTCCTCCCTCAACTCATCAAACTCTAGCACCTCAAAAATAACCGACACACCCTCATCAACCATCTCAAACTCCTCCTCACTCCTTTCAACTACCAAATCAGCCCCGCACACCTACTCAAGACACCTATCTACGTGTGACATGAAAGAATTTATGAAGTAAACTGAATGACATGGGTCACTAAAGTCATCTTGATCACCGGGATGCCTCATGGACTTCACAACCTCAAATGTGACAGTCTCATCACCCACTCTAAGAGTGAGCTTCCCATCAAATACATCAATGATGGCCTTAGCGGTCCTCAAGAAAGGACGGCCTAGAATGATAAGCACACTCTCATCGGCCTCCATGTCAAGGATCACGAAATCCAAGGGGAACACAAACTTGTCCACCATCACCAACAAGTTATCAACAATACCCCGTGGACACTTGACAGTCCGATCAGCAAGGGACAATGTCATGCGCGTAGGCATAAGTTCACCAAGTGCTAGCTTCTCATATAAAGAATAGGGCATCAAATTGATGCTAGCACCTGAATCTGCCAACGCGTGTCTCTGAGTGTCACTACCAAACAGACATGGGATTGTAAAGATCCCCGGAGTGTACTTGCCTGAATCTTTTCAACCGTGACCATTATAGGAGACTCACTGTTCGGTGCTGTACTTGCTGGGACTGGCCTCATGTGCACCCCCCTAGGAGTCTCCATCTCAATCTCCTCATCCACCGTTCTTCTTCCTCTATCTCAATCGGTGGATCAACTTTCTCACCCCCTCGACCACTCCTAGTGGTCACTGCTTTTACATGAGCATTTGGATTAAGCTGTGTACTACTCGAAAACTGGCCTTGGGGCCTCTCATCCAAACGCTTAGCAATATCCCCAACTGATCTTTGAAGATCAAGGAAAGCAGATTGTTGGTTTTTCAGAAGAATGTCGGTTTTTCAGAAGAATGTCATGCTCAGCAAGGGTTTTCTGAGTATTGGCATCCTTAGCAACCAACTGGGTCAGTAACTCCTCTATCATACTCATGCTACCCCCCCACCTTGACCACCACTACTACCACCCGCCCCCGGTGTATGACTCGGATGACTAACCGAAGAATGACCCCGCCCCTGGTTATGAGATAACCCAGATTGGAAACTAGGGGGATGACCAGAAGAGCGCCAATTAAAATTCAGGTGGTTTCTCCATTTTTGATTGTAAGAGTTATTGAAAGGGTTAGTGCTACCCCTACCTTGACCCCCCAAATAGTCAACCTGCTCCTGGTTGACCACCAAACACTCAGATGTGGCATGGCCACCCCTACAAATCTCACACCTATCTACCTTCATCTTCAACTCCTTCACATCCCTCGACAAGGCCTCGAGAGTAGCTGCCACACTAGTATCCACATTAACGTGGTGAACTCCTCTCGTGGAAGAGGAGGAACTAGAAATAGGATTGGAATTCCTATTCGCAGATCTCTACTCATACCCAGCCTTAGCAAAACTCTCAAACATGTCGTTGCACTCAGCAACATCCCTTTTACCCATAAGATGACCACACACAGAAGTGTCGAAAAGAGCCCGAGTCTCATAAGTGAGACCATTGTATAATTTCTCTACAAGTGCCCAATCAGAGAGACCATGCCGGGAGCATCTGCTAAGCAAATTCTGGAATCTCTCCCAAGCATGGTAATATGGCTCATCGGATGCCATACGAAAAGAGTGGATCTCATCATGAAGGCGGGCTGCCTTGGCCGGTGGAAAGTACTTCTTAAGGAAAGCATCCTTAAGAGTGCCCCATGTGGTGAAAGATCCGGGTGCATGCGAGTCAAGCAAAGTGGCTGCTCTACCCGCAAGTGAAAAGGGAAATAGCTGCAAAAAAATAGCATCTTCAGTGGCACCTTCAAGATTGAAGGTACCACAGATGCGAGTGAGGCGAGCTATATGTGCTGGAGCATCCTCATCATCCCGGCCATTAAACTGAGAGTTATTAATGGCTGTCATGATGTACCAGGGAATCTGCCACGAATTTTCATTCGTGATGTTTGGCACATTGATGGGATTATTAAGTCCCGTGAAACCCTCAGTGGACTGCTGGTGAACTGTACGACGGTTTGCCTTTTGTGGAACAAAGTGCAAACGAGGGCTAGAATGAGTAGAAGAATCAGAAGAGGACGGTGGTGTGTGCTCAGAAAAGTCAGCAGAAATGGGTGTAGAAGCACTTACCTCGCTCGTAGACCCTTCAAAAATGTCTCGCGAATCGCTCCTTGAAGGCAATGAAATCTCAGGTGGCGGTCCGTGTGAACGTAGGTGTGGCATACACTATCAAACCTGCAAACAAATAAAAGTAAATTAAATTAAAAAGAAATAAACAAAGTAACACAAAACTAAAACTAAAAGCAAACTAAAAACAAATATGCACAGATAAGACATAATAACTAAACTGCACAATCGACTAAGAAGTCCCCGGCAACGGCGCCAAAAACTTGATGTGTGCAAAGTAGTTTAATAAAAACTAATAAAAATCAAAACTAACCTAGACACTAAGTAATACTCTAGACTCTCTAAGCTAAACTACAAACAGGCAAGTGAACCTATCAAAAGTAGTACAGAAAAGTAAGTCCGGATATCGAACCCACAGACTTCTATAGAAAATGTAAAACAGACTCAAGGACTTATCTATACAAATTTACTTGATTAAAAAGAAATGTTTTAAGGGGGGTTTTGTTACTGATTAATTAAACTAAATTGATAACCTAGAAAAACCGGATTAAGACTCAATAAGGAAAATGCAACAAAAAGTCACGAATGATGAGATGACTACCTAGGGTTTACTCTATACATGTCTAATGCCTTTCAGATTGATTATGGTCCTTGTTGTGGAACCGGGATCTTTGAATTTTAACTCATGAACAAATTAGAGTATCTTTGACCTTTCTCAAAGATTTCAACTAAAATGTCTACAAGTTGTTTAATTACCGGTTTAAGTTAATTACTCTCACAAGTTAACCAACCCCTCAATGATATATCCTAAAGACCATCTACCTCACGGAAACGAAAGTCTCAATACACAAACATGTAAGGGATAATAAGGAGAATCATCTTGAATTTAGTATGCAAGAGTATGTTTAATTAACCTAATCTTAGCCTTTTCATAAAGACTTTAACTAGTTACTCAAAATTCAAGACACACTAACAAACTCTCACCTCACAGCTATTAAATTTGGTTAAACATTTAATTCGTTTATGACCTAATTATCATTCTTATGAATCACTACATCTAGCAATTCATCCACAAATCAAGAACACCAAGTAATTGACCTACCATGCACCTATTATACGAAAGACATTCGCCAAAGCACACAAGGAATTGATGAATCAAACCACAAACAAGATAAACATTCATACACATTCAAGAATCCAAACCAAATCGTTATATCATTGAAAAACACAAACTTGTCCACAATCAATCATAACAATCACTAGACGTGTATAATCCTAAAACCCTAGGTAGTGTTAGTGGTCTAGCCAACAATCATTACGAACAAACCGAACGAAATAATGTATAAACCAATACTAAACGTCATTCAAATGGATAAAACAAGTAAGAAATCGATACAGATCGTTGTACACCCTTCGAATATCGATCCTAGGGCTTCCGAAAGATAGATCTTGTCTTACTTGTCTTCCACAGCTTCTTGGTCGCCTCCTAATCTCGTCTCCAACCGTCAGTAACCCTAAAAATTAAGTCTCCAGCCGTTTTAATTGATCAAAATTGAATTTCTGAAAATTACACCTCGTCGCGCTACGCGACGCTCAACCAGAACCCCCTCGAGCTAAGCGAGGGCCGACACTATCCGACAAATTAGTCGGGTCAACTCGCCATCATTAAAAAAGGGCAAACACGTAATTTCCACATGTCGCACTATGCGAGGATTGCCATATTCCAGCTTTTGATCTCCTTTGCTTTCGTGTATGTTTCGTCCACCCGGGAGCTCGTTTTTTTGATCTTTTGTGCCAAAATGATATGTTTATTACCTGCAAGCATAAAATTATGAAAATGTAAAGAACCAGCCTAAATCGACTCCAAAACTGAATAGAACTGTACAGAAACTCAACAGAAGCAAATGGAAAATTAGATGTGTTTCACAACACATCATATCCCAACTAGAGTAGAAGGCATACTATATTGGTTAATTGGGCATGATGGTCATAGGGATGGCAGAAAAACCCATACTCAGTGAGAAAACCTAAAACCCGAAACTATAGGGTCGGGTATTGGCTCGAATTTAGGGTATGGGGCCGGGTATGATATCAAATAAAAATATTTTTTGGGTTCGGGTACAGTTATGGGATTACGGAATACCAAGCCCACTTACCCGAAATAATAACCTTAATATTTTGTTAATATTTTTTAATTTACTTTTCTAAAACACATTCTTTCTTATGAAAGATCATAACAAATTATAACTTTTATGTAATATTTTATATTGAAAGCAAATATTAGTTTTATTATTTTAAATTAATCTTGTTGTTTAGAATATTAAATTACCTGTTTATGGTAACATTTTTTGAGAGTTATATGTCATGATATTTATATTTTTTTTTGTTTATGTTTTATGGTATTGATATTATATGTATGATTCTAATTTATTTTTGTAATTAAATAATAACATTATCTAAATTTAATACTATACAAATATGCTCGGAAAATGACTAAAGTTTTTCTAATAAACAAATGGGTATACCTGATACGATGGGTAAATATCCGATGGGTAATGGGCCAGGCATGGAACACATTTTACAATCGGGTATGAGACTGGGATTAGCAATACCCTACCCAAACTCGGCCCATTGCTATTCTTAGATGGTCATGACCCATCATATTTTAATAGTACAACATATTGATGAGAAAAAGAAGCCTGGTTTCATGACCCGACTTGATTTAATTCCTAACCTTGTTAGTTGTGAAACTCGGAATCAAATATAATCAAGACTTAAAGTGTTGGTCTAACACCAGTACCTAACCTAGCATGCCTAAGCATATTTCAAACCTGTATAATTGGCTTCTTAATTTCAAGCTCAAACTAACACAAATTAAAATTAAACTAAACACATTATATAAGAATCAAGCACAATTAAATATTAATTAATTATATACTGAAAATAAGTCATGCAAGACACCAATAAACTGATTTTCCTTCATATTGTCACCAGCCGTTGCAAAATCCTGAACAATACCCAATTGGTCTTCAAAAAAGTATTCAAACCTTAAAACAAGCTATCCATTGTTTGTATCCCGTCAATTTAAGCTTGAAATTAACAATCAGACACTAAATTATGAAAATCTATTACCTCCAAAAAAATATGTAGCGAATTGTTATTCAAAAGATCTTTGAAACCGTAAAACCGATAACTAAATGTTTGAATGCAATAAATTTATAATCTAAAACGAACATGATCCGAAGTCATCGACGATTTCCATACCTACAATACATACGCAAGAATAAGCATAAAAATCGTAGCATCATTTCTTCGATTGAAGAATTATGTGAATATAGAATCCACCTTCATCATGAGAAGAACCGAATCATTCAACGAATTTGGGAGATTGTTGCGTACAGATGAGAAAGGAAAGAACAGAACAGGTAGCAATGTAGCAGGAGTGGTGATGCACGATATATATAAAGTTACCATAATACCCTTGATTCTATGTTATTTAAAATTTCATGTGTTAACCCCTAGGCAATTATACATAGCCTAATCACATATAATATCTTAATAATTATACTTTTTATATGTTTATCAAAATCCCCATCAAGGTTGCAAAAGTCGCTAAGCGCTTCCAGATCGGAATAACTCCTTAAACACGAGTAATCGGGCAGTATTCGGCCCTAGACGGGATTACTCGGGTAATACTCAGGAACTACTCGGCATCGTAACAACTCTTTGAAGTGAGTACTCGGCGAGTACATTGCCTTGAAGACCGACTTTTGCAACAGTGATCCCCATATCTCAGTCAAAGTAAAATTTCAACTAGGTATGCTTGTTGTTATCTGTTTAAAAAAACGAACTAACATAAATCAACATAAAAACATGCACAAACAAATGTAAATAAATAAATAAACTTAAATAAAAGGAGAGAATTTTTTTGTAGATCTATGATTGGATCGAACTACTTATTTTTTTATCAAGCTTAATTAAATCTATTGATCTTATAAATAAATAAATAAATAAAAAATATAGGAAAAGTGAACTATTATTTATTTATTTTTATTTTAGATAAACTGTGGGATACTCCATCAATCAATCAATCAATCAACGTACTCAGTATATCCCGCCATTAGCATGCTAAGGCAGGGTCTGAGGAGGGTGAGATGTAGACAGCCTTACCCCTACCCCGTATGGGTAGAGAGGTTGCTTCCAGTGAGACCCTCGGCTCATGATGCTTGATCAACCGTCCGAAACGATTTTAACGTTATTTTCACTGAATAAGTAAAATAACGTTAAAATTAGTGCAATTTTACTTTTGCCCCTCAAGAGCTGTCGACACATATATACATTATATGTGCGCACCGCTAACGGGACGTAAACTGTGGGATACTCTAACGTGATAAATCCTTTGTTTCCTTCGATACCTGACTAACAAAGAAAAAAAAAATGAGCGCTAGCATCCAGTTCGGTGGGCTTAAAGAAAATCGCTTCTGGTTGGAATTTAACTACTCAATACAGTGGCGTGGCTTCGCCCCCCCCCCCCCCCTCTTTTTTTCGTCAACAGGTTAATTTTCGGGCCAAAAGGTTAATTTTTTAAAAAATATTTGATTTCGCCCCTCCTAGTTGAAAAAAAAAAAATTAACTTCGCCCCCTCTGATTGAAAAAAAAATTATACTACCATCTTTTCTAAATTAAAACATTTTTTTTGGTAATTAGTAAATAAAAAACTAACTTTAAAAATTACATACTTATTAATAACCTGAATTTTTTTTGTTCTTCTATAATTTTCCTAAATATTTAAATCCCTCTTTTATTTCCTCCTTACTTCCTATCATATTTTCTTTCTTTTTCTTGGTCCCGATTAGAAGTCCACACCGCCCGCCCCCATTCTACCGTCACAGATTCCATCCACCACCCCATTCTCTTTCAAGCGCTTAACAGCAACCATTTCACCGGCTAATCTTGACACAATTATAGTTGGTAATTTTTTTCATCTTAAATTATTTCAAAATCAACCCATTTTAATGTTAATATTTAGGATTTTTTTTTCAAGGTAACTGTGAAATTTATATTAATTAATCAAATTAGTCATGTTTAATCTAAAATAATGTATTATCTTTAAGATGAATGTTCCTTATTGTTTGACCCGACTTGACCGAATAACTGACCCATACATTTAACTCGACTAACCGAGACATAATGATCGAATGGGAAATTTTTTTTTTAGTTCACATAAGTTTTCGCCCCCTGTCAAGTATTTGAAGCTCCGCCGCTAACTCAATATAACAAGAGAAGATCAGATTTGGGCATAATGTTAGCAGCAGACTCATTCAATAAGTTTGTAAATAATGAAGAAATTTACAATTTAATACTGGAAATTATGAAAATCATGTTCGAGGGCTTCTTCTAACAAAAACTCAGATTGATCCATCAACTCAGGGCTCAATCTAAACATCAAAACACAAAACTCCATCTGACTAAGTGCACCATCTCCATCAAAATCTCCTTCTCTCAACATGCTCAATAGATCTGCATCCGAAAGATCTTGAAGACCCAAAAGTGATGCATTCTTCTTCAAACTATCAAACGTGATGACGCCTCTATCGCCATCCATCAGCAACCGAAACCCATTACACATTTCATCAATCAAACCATCTCCTCCCAGTTTGTCCGCCATTAGAGGTAGGAAATCATGGAACTGAGATTGGTTGTTGTTGTTGGTTGCCATAGATCAAAATAAAAGAAACTGATCGATTTTTTCTTTGATTAGTGAATTAAATTGAATTTGATGATGATAGTATGTATGTATATATAGAACAGGTTAGATCTTGAAATAAATGCTGTCGGTGTTTGGTGCATTGAGTTTCCGAGAAGAAGAAGAAAAGCCGTCGGGAGACAGCAGGGTTAAGGTTGCATTTTCTACTTTCGACGAAGGTCATGTTTTTAGTTTTTTAAATGTAAATTAAACGTGTCGTCTGGGTAGTAAGATTCGGGGACGAGGGTCCCCTCGTATTAAAAGCACCCCATCTCGGATCCTTCTATACTGTTCTAAAATATTCATATTTGAATAATTGCCTCTTTAATTTAATAATAAAAAATAAGTATAGAAAATTAATCGGGGAAAATTGCCAAAATAATCAATGTTGACCACTTGTTTACCAAAATAATCACACATATTCCGGCGTCTAAGACGCCATTTAGACGCCGTTTTAGACGACCATTTTGTGTACTTTTTTACAACATACGGGCCCACATGTCGGCGGCTTTGTCGGGGTGTCTAAGACTCCTTTTCTACCGACGTCTTACACGCCAACTTAGACGCCGACTTAGACGCCTTTAGACGCCCTTTTTTCTGTAATAATTACAAAAAAAGGGCGTCTAAAGGCGTCTAAGTCGGCGTCTAAGTTGGCGTCTAAGACGCCGGTAGAAAAGGAGTCTTAGACACCCCGACAAAGCCGCCGACATGTGGGCCCGTATGTTGTAAAAAAGTACACAAAATGGGCGTCTAAATGGGAGTCCAAGACGCCGAAATCTGTGTGCTTATTTTGGTAATTTTTTGGTTAATATTGATCAATTTGGTAATTTTTCTCATTATGCATTTTGGTGTTTTATGCTTGGCTGTTTTTACATTCAAACGTTAAAAATTAAGAATTACGTAAATATTATTTATTATTATAATTATTGTTTTTGTTGTTATTATTATTATTATTATTATTATTATTATTATTATTATTATTATTATTATTATTATTATTATTATTATACATTTGTGTTGGCTGACTTCAACCAAAGATGTACACACATTGGGGGACGCAATGCTTAGCGAGGGGCCGCCTACGATTGTATCGTGTCGGATCACGAATTATTTTGGTTTTTCGAATCAAGTTATTCGAATTTGAAAATTTTTTTAGTTTATCCGAAACCAAACCGAACCGAATCTCAAAATATATTATCCGACCTGAGAAACCCGAACTTTTACATCCAAATAACCCGAATAAACCGGTTTTATTGGGTTATTCGGATATCCGACCCGAAAACCTAGTTTTAGCATATCCGAAACCCGATCCAACTCGAATCTAAAATCATATTATCTGACCTGAACAACCCAATCGAACATTAAAACGCATTATTTTTAAATAATTTTGCTTAATTTTTAAACATAAAGAGGGCACAAGCTTAATTATACGGATATAAATTGGATTACAAATAACATAAACTTGATCGTAAAAGGGTACAACTGTAGTGAATAATAAAAACTGTGCTTTTCCCATAAATTTTAAACGAATACTAACTTATAATATAACTTTTAAATTGATTATTTAAGCAATTTTTTTTTTCCAAATACTTTTGATATGTTTGTTTTGTGGTTTCAACTAACCTAACCTAGTTTTTAACCCGATCGATAAGTTTGTTTAATGGTTTAAATTACTAAATCGACATGCTTTATACCAAGACTTATTTTTACCAACCCATTTTTTGCCCCTGTAAAAAAGTTACTAAATCTGCCACTATGTACACACAAACATATATATATATATATATACACACACACATACAAACACACACACACATATATGTATATACACACGCATATACAGATATGGATTATATCCTTTGAAAACACGATTTTAAAGAGAAAATCTATAAAACTTATATAAGCCATTTATTTGAATTTTTCAAAATAAGCAAATGGTCCAGATTAACTTGAATTAAAAATTGGGATTATAATAAAAAAATTTGATTTAATGTATATTAAATATTTATTTTCAAGATTACAAATTAATGGCTCATATATGATTTAAACAGATCATGATTTTGCAGGATAAAATGCATATACATACATACAAAAGACAACAAGAGAAAGAAGAAAGAGGAAGAAGGCATGAAACAAATATTGTTGGTGAATGGTCACACCGGCTGGTCGGCGATGTCGGTATCGGCGAACGCGTCTGGATATCAGTTAGTTGCATAATTCATTTGTGTGTGGTGATAAAATGGATGACCAACTATGGGTGGTGTGGATAATATTTTAGAAATAATATTTTAATTAACTTTACTAACATGCAGTGACGGAGCTTGACTAATATGAAGAGGCTTGAAAAATCAACGTGATAATTTTTTTTTGCAATTGACCGGTATGTCTCGGTTAGTTGTATTAAATGTTTGGATCATTTATTCGGGTAAAGTCAGGTCAAACAATAAAAATAAAAATGTCTAATAATTATCATTATACATGAAAAACTAAAAGACTGAATACGAAGAATTGCAATTCCGCTCGACGAACTTTTAAGAGTTTTGAATTGCTCGACGACCATGATATATTGATTCAATCTAAAATCCTAAGTGTCTAAACAACCAAAATCACTAAATTTAAATATAATTATGCACCAAATAGACTAATTAAATATTCTGCACTAAATAAACTAAAATGAATACAAATTCAATGCCAAACAATAGCAATTAACATCCGCTATTCTAATATTCAAATTCAATAAAGATGAAATTGTAACATGTTGGACAAGAGGGCAAATAAAAATTCTGCAAAAAAAAAAAATTACCTTACTACCTTAGAACTTATAAAGTTCAGTAGATAGTGGTGACTTGGTGAGGCACTGAGTCATAGCCATGTGCACTGAAAATGTTGGAGGTTGGACGTCGGAAAGAGGCAGAGACGCAAGAGGGAGACAATGACGGTCGTGAGCGGTGAGTGGTGACTTGGGACCGAGCGTCGAGAGCATTATTTTTTTAATTAAATGTGAGAATGAGTATTTTTAAAATGTAATTGGTTTTTTAATTTTTTCTTAAGTTTATGTAAATCCAATTCGTGTTAATTTTGTTATACGAGGGTGGGCGAAACAATTATTTTTTAAAAAAATTTTTCCTTCCGGTCCAAAAATTAAAACTACTGGCAGAGAAAAAAGGGGATGGTCGCCTCTCCTGGCCACAACTGTCACACCCCGAGCCGGCGTGGTTGGATCGGATTCCCCGTCGGGCGGAAGGTTCCCGGGGCGCGATATCGTGTGTGATAATCGTGATGATCAGATTGTTTACATAGCATCAATGTTAAGAATATCTAAAGCACAAAGACATTTAATTAAAATCTACAAAGTTAAATTACAATTTCGATGTTTGATAATTTAACCCAGTAATCATATCAAAATGAATCATAAGTTCACTATCTTGTATTAGTACAAGATTTCAAAATGATTCACAATGATTAACAAAAGATGTGCTTTCCAAAACTACTAGGTCTTCTAACTGAGCATCCTAGCATGCAGTCCAAAATCCTTAGGTTAAACCTGTACATCATCTGAGAAAGCATGAAATAAAACAAGGTCAACACAATGGTTGGTGAGTTCATATGATTTTGGTATTTGAAAATAGTTTTGCAAACCTTTTTGGTAAAACCTTAAATCTCATTATCAACACATGTATCATCCAACTCGGTATGCTTATATATAGGGCATACCCCTGATTCGAGCCACGACCCGCCCAGACGCCGTCCCACCACATACTAAGTCACATAGGACATTGTTGTTAATGATAATTAAGCATTTTACCTACCATTCTCTTCTATGATCGTCTGAGATTTAAAACACTCTGTTTAACTGTTTATGATATCGACCCAAAAATGTTTATGTTTCCCCCTAGGTAACAACCTTAATCTCATTAACATCACCTGTATCATCCAGCTCGGTATGCTTATATATAGGGCATACCCCTGTGCCGAGCCTACGACCCGCCCAGACGCCGTCCCACCACATACTAAGCCGCATAGGACATTGATCTTAATGATAATTAAGCGTCTTACCTAACACTCACTTCTATGTTAAAAGACTTGATTTCCATAATTTGAAATAAAACCGATTTCCTGGGTTCACCATGTTTTCATGATTTCTCAAAAACAATTATAGAAATAAAATGTTAAATGTTTAAATAAACAAATTAATAACATTTTCATACAACTAAGACATGATGATTGGGCCTTATTTGACTTGATCAATTAGACTTAGTTGTTGGTGGTTGTCCAAGTTGTACCCTCTCACACGTGCCCATGCCAGGCATAACTCACAAGGAGTATACCTGAACTGACCGGGATTTTAATGTTTTGCCCATATCAGCTTGACCCTCTGGTCTACTGTATGCGTAGGGACTTTAAGGATATCCTTTGGTGCTTGATCGTCCTTGTTCATTCTTGATCGTCAATGATTCTCTTGATTTTTGATATTGATTTCATTTGATCGTTCACGTTATTGCTCGAATAGTCTGACTACTAGAGTCTACTATTTATGAAGGGACTTTATGTGTGTTACACGTGGTCTTGATTCCCTGTACAACTGACATCCACCTTAACTCAAGTATTAATGATTTCATTAGATTATAATGATTTCATTATTTCAATGATTCACACACATTTATGACTTCTGATTCCTTGAGTCTCTTGATTTGATCTTTTGAATTTCCATGATTTCACAATGATTAATGATTCATGATTAGGATCCTGAGTTTACTGATCACACACTGGATTAGATTCCATTGCATTTGATCTTTGGCTTTGGTTCTTTTGAGTTCACTTTGAATTTAGATTCTGGAATTGGAATTTGATGGACTATGGGTTTATTTAAATTTTAGAATTAAGGTATTACTCATAAGAGTATTTTAATTAACTTGCTTAATTAACTTGAGAGTTAATTTAGCCTGTGATTTACGTAGACAGGAGTCTAGGTGTATAAACAAACATATATAAAACATATAATAAATAAGAGCATTTAAGTCAACAATTTAATAAAAACAATTTACGAATGCTTCTCAGCCCAGCGTTTGAAAACAAAAATGTTTAGAAAAGGGGCAATGAACTCACCTATGTTGCTGTGCACTTGAACCACAAAAGATATGCGCGCTCTTTGATTGTTGCCTACATATCTTTAGCACCTGAGTTGTTTTAAGAGAATTCGAATGCGATGAGTCTTTATAATAGACGCGTCTAGGGTTTTGGTCTCGGTGTGCAACTAAGTGTCCTATGATACTAATGTGTTTCTAAGATTCTATCTAGTTAATCTAACCTATTACCGTAAGTCTCCCATGTCCCAAGATTATTCATCAATAAACCCTAGATGAGTAGGGTTTATTCTAATTACATTACAAGTCTTTAGTTAAAACATTTTTAAGTTAATAAATTTTAAGTTGAACACTTATTTAGAAAATTATTTATTTTAATTTAACAAAGTTTACAATTTAATTTCTTTTATTAAAACATGTTTAATTTAAATGAGAGATCGTTTAACACATGATGGGCTTAGAATAAGCCCATTGGGCCGACATCGACCCACTGTGAACTTCGTGTGTTCAATGGTACTTGATCAACATACAACTGGACCTAAGTAATTTAAGTGAATCACCGGGACTAGTTACATGTCCTTAAGAATTTTCCTAAGGCTTGAGTTTAATAATTAAATCAACACTCGAACCTCAGATTATTATTTTGATCCACAAGATTTTACCATGAATTCCCGATGTGTTATGCTTAACTAATGGATTTTAACAATCCATATTTAGTTGTTGGCTTGATTTAGAAACCCATTTTCTTTGATAACTCTATGTGTGATTCAAAGTCTACCCAAGGTTTATTGCATGAAAAGGAAACCCTAATCTTTCTTCCCCATGCACACACACACATAAGCTCTATGCACGCAAGGGTGGCCAAGCTAAAGGAACGCTTATTCGAATGGGTCTTGTATCAACATGGTCGAATGAATTTGGCTTGTCGAATAAGCTTGGCTGACTGACTTGTCAAAGCCGCATGAGACAGCCCCGACCGAATGGGCCCTTGTCGAATGAAAGTGGGCCGAATGAGGTGCTGCTTCGGTCGAGGGTCATTCGACAAGGAGGTGCTGGTTCTCTTAAGGGCCATTCGATCGAATGTAGGATTGTCTAATGAAACCGTAGTCGAATGAGGTTGGCTTGAGAATGAGAATAGCTTCGGCGAATAGGGGTTAGGCCGAATAGGCATGGTGGCGAATGGGTGGAGGGGTGCGAATTGAGTGATGACCCGAATGTAATATTGTCGAATGAGTGTCCAGCCAAAGGAAGTCAGTCACCGGAGGTTTGGCCGAAAGGGAATGGGCGACTGAGCAACTCCGATCGAATGAAGCTTAGGCGAAGGGGGTGATCGAATGAGCCCTTGGTTCGGCGAATGGGATTTACCGAAAGAATGGAGGCTATTTCGGCTCTAGCCATTCGGCGAATGGGACCTGTGGACCAGCCATTCGGCCGTTCGAGTGCAGGAAGGAGGCAGTCATGGTTTCGAACGAATCAACTAGAGATTGAAGTGGTTCTTGTTCCTACTTCGTTCTAAGGTGTTGTGATGTAGTCCCTATGGCTCATAATGGGTTAGAACCGGTTATAACAGTGGGCGATCAAAGGGTTTCAAAAACCCTAAAAATCGAACAAAGATTGCATCTTTACCTCGAATCTGATGGATGAAATCTCCGATCTGTTGTACTTCTACAATCTACAAGATGTGGTGGTCATTTTGACATCAGGAACACATGATTTCATCAAGAAATGGGGAAGAAATCTTAGAGAGAGAGTGGGGAATTCTAGAGAGAGAAAGCTCCGGGTTCTTGGTTTTAGAGAGAGAGGGTGAAGAGGTTAAATGAGAAAGATGACTCATCTGGGTTATTTATACCTTGGGTGAGTTCGGGTTCGTTTTGGTTGCTCGGTTTCGCGTAAAATTGTCGGTTTCGTTTCGTTCTCGTAACGAAACGTCTCGGTTTTAAAATAAAGTTAATAAAATTATTTTAGGTTGTGATTCCTAATAAATTAACTAAATATCTTCTGTTTATTTTAAATTTTCGAAAATATTTAATTTACTGTTTAATAATCGAATAGTACAGTCGTCGCGCGTATTCGTTCGAGTCGTCACCCGTACGAACACTGCGATAACTATACTTTTCAATATGGTTTTCTAATTAACGGATATCATTCAGAACGTTAAACTTTCAGATGTATTCGTACAAATCGTCACCTATACGAATAATCCGTCGATTTAGCATTCACATAACGACATCCATTTTGTTTTGTTCTGTAAGGCCTCACATACGTTTATACATAATAAAAGCCTAACAATTAAACACATGATGGTTCTGTATTGCCAGGTAATTATCTGACTGATGAACCATGATTCTGAGTTTCGTTTCTGAAATAATTCTGAAACTGTGCTACGATACATGAATTGACAATGATGTACGAATAATAACCGAAATACGTACCTGATTTACTGTTCATGTACTGTAGAGATCACTGTTCCGGTGACGTTTCTGGCACTGATGTTACAGTCTCCCCTTGTTAGAGAAATTTCGTCCCGAAATTTAAGAATAGTTATCGGGTACGGCTTTCTCTGTAAATAGTTGGGAATACTTAAACTTCCTGTGATCTTTGTATTTCTCAAGTAAACTTGAGTTTGCGCTTTGAATCCCAATGAGACTTATCAATCGGAGTACGGCTTCGCCTTAGTTGTTTAACTCCGCGAGGCATACTCCTCGTAGATTCTTAGATAAAGTATAAATGTTTGTCCAGTTGAATTTCTTCAACTGATATGACGAGCGATTTGTCATTAAAACATTTCTTCAAATTTGAGACGTGAAACACGTCGTACACACCCCTGAGATCATCTGGTGGTCTCAGTCTATATGCTACAAGACAATTACGTTCGATGATCTCGAACTGTCACGCGTTTCGTGCTGCTTATTTGTCCTTTTTATTCCAAAATGGACTCCATCTTTCCTCATGGTACCTTTAACTTGATAAGATTTCCCACTCAAAATGTCCACGGCTTGCGTTATTCATTGGTTTAACTATTCTGTTTTATCCTTGCTATCCGTAACCTTTGTTAAATCTAAGCTATCTTGTCAATAGTTGATCTACTAAGCTCTGGTTTAGCTGTTCGATTATCTCCTGTCTCAGTCCAACAGCTCGGTAGCCGACATATTCCGGTCTTAATGAGCCTTGAATGATGTGCATTCGATGCTACAATTATGGCTGTTGTTGCAGGAGAATTTGATCAGTGGCAATTGAGAGTCCCAATTTCCACCGTATTTTAACACACAGGTTCTCAACATATCCTCTAGGGTCTGTGTCATACTTTAGCTTCGACCGTCCATTGATGGATGGTGAACTATACTCGAATTTAAGTACATCCCTAGAGGTTTCTGCGATGTTCCTTAGAACCTTAATGAAAATTTGCTGTCTCTAACCAAAATGATAGACAATGGCACACCGTGACGTACCTCCATCTCATGGCTGTATAATTTATCAGTTTCCCTATCGCGATGTTTTCCTGCGTTAGCAAGAAATGGATAGATTTCTGTCAATCGGTCATTGGCGACTCAAAGAGCACTATGACCCATGGAAGCGCGAGGTAGCTTGGTTTCAATATCCATAGCTGTTTGTTCCCACTTCCAGAGCAGAATTTCAGGCCGTCCCAGTAGCCCTGACGGCTTCTGGTGTTCCGTCTTTACTTTCGCACATTTAAGGCATCGACCGACATACTCGACGATGTCTTTCTTCATTCCCGGTCATCAATAAAATCTCTGTAAATCTCGGTACATTTTATCGATGTCCGGATGTACTGATTATCTGACTCATGTGTCTTCCCAAGAATAAGTCTTCTTGATTTACCTACTGCCGGAATCCACCCACTAGTTTGGTAGTAGGTATTTCATCCGGTTTATCTCAAACTGTCCTTCTGTTCTACGATCTGACACACTCCTTAAAGTGTTCATAAGTGGCTCTCACAACTCTAGGTCTTGATCGTCAGATTGAGACCCTTGAGTTGCACATGGTGAATCCTTAGGTTATTTGATATAACCGTACACATACTTCACCATCTGTTTAACCTATTCTCCTCTTTAACAGGGTACTCTATAAGTCGGGGAGGTCTACCATAAAATATGGTAATCCTATTAGGATAAAGATAATAATTTACCTTTTTAAGTAATCCTATACCCATCTGTGAGATGATGTATATTTACCTTACTTCTACCCGAAAGTCATGTGACTTACGGAAACCCATTGTAACTGTTGTTCCAACTGTTACTTATTCTCATCCTAATTTCACCATTAAAGAATTTAACATAGTGTTGTTCTTCCTTTAACTACTCCAGATTATCCCTGAGATGTCGTTCGCGTTCTGTCTTGCTACAAGAATAAATGAATATGTCATTCCTAACGAAAATGACAACCTGATCTAATACCGTTTGCACACTCGGTTCATGAAGTCCATGAAAACCATGGGTGCATTCTTCTATCCGAAAGGCATTACCGTAACTTGGAATGCTCATATTTCATCCGGATTATTATCTCTGGCGTATTTTCCTATTACTTTCACAACTGATTTTCCCTTGACTTACTTATCTAGTTTAGATAAGAATCCAGCACAGTTCTATTATTTATCCTTTTCTAACATCCTTGAATCGGGTTCTCAACTTAAGTAACTTGAAATTCTAGGAGGTCTAGATAGAAAATGAAAGTTTACCCACTAACTTTGACACTTGGAATTTCTACAGCCTTAGTGTTCTACTCAAATAAAATCCTCTTCCTACTTGCAATATTTAAACCGTAATCAAGAATTTCCCTATCTCCTATTTAATCATTTAACGCTTACTTAACCTAAAGGTTTCTTAGGTTATTATTCCAATTATCTTTTCGACACTGACTTTGTTTACAGCTATTTTAAATTTGTTGTTTCTAAAATTACAACAGACTAAGCAGTTCTAATTAATATACCAATAAATAATTTAATGTATCAAGCTGAAATTGGCATACCTATGGGGTCATCGGACTCCGAGTGTTCCCCAGGAGCTGGTAAAGCGAGTAATTCCTCAGTGACTGCTGGGTCTGCGGGAGGTCTTCGCCTAGGGCAGTCCCTTTTGAAATGTCCAAACATTCCACATATGTAGCAGTTGTTGTTATGAGAGGTAGTAGAGGTGCTCGCTTCTTGTTTCTGTTTCCTAGTGGGAATAAACCGGCACTGTTGGATCCAGTGTCCGTATTTCCCATAATTCAAACAGTGCTTACAAGGTTTCTTCTCACCGTGGTGGAAACCACATCTGGCACATTTAGGGAATATGCCAACATATTGATGGGGAATAGGGGTAATCGGTGTCCTGCATTGTTGCATCCAATGACCTGTCTTCCCACAGCGTGTGCATCGTACACGTGGAAGTTCAGCCCGATGATAGTAGTGACAAGCTGAACAGAGAGGGGTTTTTCCCTCATGGTGATCACTGACTCCTGTAGCCAAATCTGGCAGAATTTGACTGATAGGTTCAGCTTCAGTGTGGTTCACAGTTTCTTTTCGCCTTTTTGCACAACGATGTTCGGGTTGCTTGCTGGTTTCTCCTTCTTCAGATTCCTTCTTCTCTGCATAAAGTAGTGGGAAGTTTCTAGCAAACTCCTCACTGTTCAGAATCCGGGTGATGATTCCAGGGAGAACCGTCATCAACTCTTCAGTTATTAGAGTTGCGAGTGCATCAACTGCTGGGTCTATCTCCTGTGAAGGAGGAGGCGGTGATGGTTGTCTTCTTGGTAACATTCTATCATAACCAATAGGATATTGGTTAGTGCAATTATCGAATGCAGAAGACACAATGCAAGTAAATTCATAATTCCTATGTTCTCTACATGAAGGGTCCCTAAGTTATAGTCTAGGCCAAACCGTTTTAAGTAAATGACCTATTATTCTCTATAACCTTGAGCTCTGATACCAATCTGTCACACCCCGAGTCGGCGGGGTTGGATCGGATTCCCCGTCGGGCGGAAGGTTCCCGGGGCACGATATCGTGTGTGATAATCGTGATGATCAGATTGTTTACATAGCATCAATGTTAAGAATATCTAAAGCACAAAGACATTTAATTAAAATCTACAAAGTTAAATTACAATTTCGATGTTTGATAATTTAACCCAGTAATCATATCAAAATGAATCATAAGTTCACTATCTTGTATTAGTACAAGATTTCAAAATGATTCACAATGATTAACAAAAGATGTGCTTTCCAAAACTACTAGGTCTTCTAACTGAGCATCCTAGAATGCAGTCCAAAATCCTTAGCTTAAACCTGTACATCATCTGAGAAAGCATGAAATAAAACAAGGTCAACACAATGGTTGGTGAGTTCATATGATTTTGGTATTTGAAAATAGTTTTGCAAACCTTTTTGGTAAAACCTTAAATCTCATTATCAACACCTGTATCATCCAACTCGGTATGCTTATATATAGGGCATACCCCTGAGTCGAGCCTACAACCCGCCCAGACACCGTCCCACCACATACTAAGTCACATAGGACATTGTTGTTAATGATAATTAAGCATTTTACCTACCATTCTCTTCTATGATCTTCTGAGATTTAAAACACTCTATTTAACTGTTTATGATATTGACCCAAAAATGTTTATGTTTCCCCCTAGGTAACAACCTTAATCTCATTAACATCACCTGTATCATCCAGCTAGGTATGCTTATATATAGGGCATACCCCTGTGCCGAGCCTACGACCCGCCCAGACGCCGTCCCACCACATACTAAGCTGCATAGGACATTGATCTTAATGATAATTAAGCGTCTTACCTAACACTCACTTCTATGTTAAAAGACTTGATTTCCATAATTTGAAATAAAACCGATTTCCTGGGTTCACCATGTTTTCATGATTTCCCAAAAACAATTATAGAAATAAAATGTTAAATGTTTAAATAAACAAATAAATAACATTTTCATACAACTAAGACATGATGATTGGGCCTTATTTGACTTGATCAATTAGACTTAGTTGTTGGTGGTTGTCCAAGTTGTACCCTCTCACACGTGACCCATGCCAGGCATAACTCACAAGGAGTATACCTGAACTGACCGGGATTTTAATGTTTTGCCCATATCAGCTTGACCCTCTGGTCTACTGTATGCGTAGGGACTTTAAGGATATCCTTTGGTGCTTGATCGTCCTTGTTCATTCTTGATCGTCAATGATTCTCTTGATTTTTGATATTGATTTCATTTGATCGTTCACGTTATTGCTCGAATAGTCTGACTACTAGAGTCTACTATTTATGAAGGGACTTTATGTGTGTTACACGTGGTCTTGATTCCCTGTACAACTGACATCCACCTTAACTCAAGTATTACTGATTTCATTAGATTATAATGATTTCATTATTTCAATGATTCACACACATTTATGACTTCTGATTCCTTGAGTCTCTTGATTTGATCTTTTGAATTTCCATGATTTCACAATGATTAATGATTCATGATTAGGATCCTGAGTTTACTGATCACACACTGGATTAGATTCCATTGCATTTGATCTTTGGCTTTGGTTCTTTTGAGTTCACTTTGAATTTAGATTCTGGAATTGGAATTTGATGGACTATGGGTTTATTTAAATTTTAGAATTAAGGTATTACTCATAAGAGTATTTTAATTAACTTGCTTAATTAACTTGAGAGTTAATTTAGCCTGTGATTTACGTAGACAGGAGTCTAGGTGTATAAACAAACATATTTAAAGCATATAATAAATAAGAGCATTTAAGTAAACAATTTAATAAAAACAGTTTACGCATGCTTCTCAGCCCCGCGTTTGAAAAGAAAAATGTTTAGAAAAGGGGCAATGAACTCACCTGTGTTGCTGTGCACTTGAACCACAAAAGATATGCGCGCTCTTTGATTGTTGCCTACGTATCTTTAGCACCTGAGTTGTTTTAAGAGAATTCAAATGCGATGAGTCTTTATAATAGATGCGTCTAGGGTTTTGGTCTCGGTGTGCAACTAAGTGTCCTATGATACTAATGTGTTTCTAAGATTCTATCTAGTTAATCTAACCTATTACCGTAAGTCTCCCATGTCCCATGATTATTCATCAATAAGCCCTAGATGAGTAGGGTTTATTCTAATTACATTACAAGTCTTTAGTTAAAACATTTTTAAGTTAATAAATTTTAAGTTGAACACTTATTTAGAAAATTATTTATTTTAATTTAATAAAGTTTACAATTTAATTTCTTTTCTTAAAACATGTTTAATTTAAATGAGAGATCGTTTAACACATGATGGGCTTAGAATAAGCCCATTGGGCCGACATCGACCCATTGTGAACTTCGTGTGTTCAATGGTACTTGATCAACACATCGATTAACTGGACCTAAGTAATTTAAGTGAATCACCGGGACTAGTTACATGTCCTTAAGAATTTTCCTAAGGCTTGAGTGTTAATAATTAAATCAACACTCGAACCTCAGATCATTATTTTGATCCACATGATTTTACCATGAATTACCGATGTGTTATGCTTAACTAATGGATTTTAACAATCCATATTTAGTTGTGGCTTGATTAAGAAACCCATTTTCTTTGATAACTCTATGTGTGATTCAAAGTCTACCCAAGGTTTATTGCATGAAAAGGAAACCCTAATCTTTCTTCCCCATGCACACACAAACATAAGCTCTATGCATGGAAGGGTGGCCAAGCTAAAGGAACGCTTATTCGAATGGGTCTTGTATCAACATGGTCGAATGAATTTGGCTTGTCGAATGAGCTTGGCTGACTGACTTGTCAAAGCCGCATGAGATAGCCCCGACCGAATGGGCCCTTGTCGAATGAAAGTGGGCCGAATGAGGTGCTGCTTCGGTCGAGGGTCATTCGGCAAGGAGGTGCTGGTTCTGTTAAGGCCATTCGACCGAATGTAGGATTGTCTAATGAAACCGTAGTCGAATGAGGTTGGCTTGCGAATGAGAATAGCTTCGGCGAATAGAGGTTAGGCCGAATAGGCATGGTGGCGAATGGGTGGAGGGGTGCGAATTGAGTGATGACCCGAATGTAATACTGTCGAATGAGTGTCCAGCCGAAGGAAGTCAGTCGCCAAAGGTTTGGCCGAAAGGGAGTGGGCGACTGAGCAACTCCGATCGAATGAAGCTTAGGCGAAGGGGGTGATCGAATGAGCCCTTGGTTCGGCGAATGGGATTGACCGAAAGAATGGAGGCTGTTTCGGCTCTAGCCATTCGGCGAATGGGACCTGTGGACCAGCCATTCGGCCGTTCGAGTGCAGGAAGGAGGCAGTCATGGTTTCGAACGAATCAACTAGAGATTGAAGTGGTTCTTGTTCCTACTTCGTTCCAAGGTGTTGTGATGTAGTTCCTATGGCTCCTAATGGGTTAGAACCGGTTATAACAGTGGGCGATCAAAGGGTTTCAAAAACCCTAAAAATCGAACAAAGATTGCATCTTTACCTCGAATCTGATGGATGAAATCTCCGATCTGACATCAAGAACACATGATTTCATCAAGAAATGGGGAAGAAATCTTAGAGAGAGAGTGGGGAATTCTAGAGAGAGAAAGCTCAGGGTTCTTGGTTTTAGAGAGAGAGGGTGAAGAGGTTAAATGAGAAAGATGACTCATTTGGGTTCGTTTTGGTTGCTCGGTTTCGCGTAAAAGTGTCGGTTTCGTTTCGTTTTCGTAACGAAACGTCTCGGTTGTAAAATAAAGTTAATAAAATTATTTTTGGTTGTGATTCCTAATAAATTAACTAAATATCTTCTGTTTATTTTAAATTTTCGAAAATATTTAATTTACTGTTTAATAATCGAATAGTACAGTCGTCGCGCGTATTCGTTCGAGTCGTCATCCGTACGAACACTGCGATAACTATACTTTTCAATATGGTTTTCTAATTAACGGATATCATTCAGAACGTTAAACTTTCAGATGTATTCGTACAAATCGTCACCTATACGAATAATCCGTCGATTTAGCATTCACATAACGACATCCATTTTGTTTTGTTCTGTAAGGCCTCACATACGTTTATACATAATAAAAGCCTAACAATTAAACACATGATGGTTATGTATTGCCAGGTAATTATCTGACTGATGAACCATGATTCTGAGTTTCGTTTCTGAAATAATTCTGAAACTGTGCTACGATACATGAATTGACAATGATGTACGAATAATAACCGAAATACGTACCTGATTTACTGTTCATGTACTGTAGAGATCACTGTTTCAGTGACGTTTCTGGCACTGATGTTACACCAACATAGCTTCGTCCATGCTAATATGACATAATTAGTTCTCAACATTACTTTATAGAAGTAATTACAAATATTGATTAGCTAAGGAGGTTATTGTTGATTTTCTTTTATATGTTCTAATATAAATATAGAGAAGTCACATGAAAGATCATAATGTGAAAAATCGATCATCAAGATCAAAAATTTTCCATCAAGAATATCACTTAAATTCTATATCAATTCTCTATTAGTTCAAGGCATCATAACGGAAATCATGATTTCATATGTTTAAACAAGTTAAGTTTGCTTATTTCTATTTCATTGAATTGATTAACGATCTGCTCACGATATTGAAATAATTAACATGATGGTTATGTGTTTCGGGTAACAATTGGTGCTAAGGCTGGTGATGGTTGGTGTGCGTGGGGTTGTGGATGATGATGTGTGTGATGTTTATTTCTCGTGTGATATATGTGTGCATTATATATTATGATATATACATTGTGAAGTGTTTGAGTTTCCAAATGAATAGAACTAATAATATAATATCAAAAACACAGTAAAAAATTATATGAACCGTGTTAGAAAAGTTTGTTTCAACAACCATTACAAAAAGTGGATTTTTGACAACCCCACTAAATAACTAAAATAACTGCTCCAAATAGTTTTTCTTAAAAACCGTTACAAATTATAAATATGCATTAGGATGTGTCAGTGCTTCCAAAAGAATTACACTGATAATATAATGCTAAAAAAGTAAAGAAAAAAATTGGAACAACCGTGCAAAAAACCGTTTATTTTGACAACCGCTGCAAGCACTGTTCAACGAGTTTCGAACAATTTTGAATTTTTGAGTAATACTTGTATTCAATTAGAATTCAATATCAAATTTGAAATTTGATTCTATTCGTATTCAAAATTTAAATTCGAATCGAATTCGAGTTGATTTAATTTGAATTTACTTTAATAATTTATTTAAACTTTATTTCAAAATTAATGCCAACTTTAAACATCAAAACATCAAATAATCAAAACTTTAAACAAATAGCCACACCATAAAGTCAGTTTTTATATATATTGAATTAATGTGTATATATATATATATACGGTTTGTATTATGTGAAAATACGATATTAAAGAGAGAACTCTTAAACCATATCTGAGCTGTTAATTTGCAATCTAAAAAATAAATAAGTAGTATATATTAAACCTAAATAAAAAATTGGGTTTGAATAAACATACGTGGTTTAATGTGGTACACATATTTATTTCAAGATTTCAAATGGACAACCCAAATAAGGTTTTAGGGTTTTTGTCCAAGATCGAGTTTTCACATTCAAAAGTCAAAATTTAACAAAATTTAATAAAATTTAGATGATCTAAAAGTAGTACAAGTAATAAAAAAATATAAATTTGTCCTTATCTTACATTGAGATGAAAATGACTATTATACCCTTTTTAATTATTTAATAAAATGCTTATGTGTAAAGAGTTTATTAGCTTAAATGAGTTATTTGATTGTAGCAAAAAATAATAGTTATTTTTTTAACCTCTCCTTATATATATATATATATATATATATATATATATATAGGGAAGTATTCAAATAATAACTCACTTTTAAAGCGATAACCCAATAATTTTGCCAAAACGAAGCCGAATCTTGAATTTTTTTTAACATAATTGTAACACAATTAGAACACTATGTTCTTTTATGAATTTGTGAAAATTCATAACCGTTTAAGAGATATCATCGTTGTAAGTTTTTGATTTACTGCACTGTAACTGTTTTTGTCAAAAACTTACAACGATGATATATCTTAAACGGTTATGAATTTTCACAAACTCATAAAAGAACATAGTGTTCTAATTATGTTACAATGATGTTCAAAAAAAATTCAAGATTCGGCTTCGTTTTGGCAAAGTTATTGGGTTATCGCTTTAAAAATGAGTTATTATTCGTTCACAATCCTATATGTGTGTGTGTGTGTGTGTGTGTGTGTATATATGGAAGTATACATAGCCCACTAAAAATGAACTAACCCAATAACCATCATACAATAGTTAATATAAAATGTAAGTACAAAGGATCGTGACATGTGTCATTTTCCATTTTTATAATATGGGAGGGCATTTAGGACATTTTGTAACCATTTGAAAAACTAGATTTAATATAGTGGTGATAAATGTCAACATCTAATATATTCTAATAAATCTAATTTTTTATATAAAATTTACCCCTTTTTTTATAACATTCATAACATTTTTATGCTATATATATTTTTTTTAAAACTTGCACCATTATACTCGTCTTATATTTCTCTGTAATTTCGTTATAGTAACGAATTGTTTTATAGTTTTGTTGTTGTTTTAAATGTCATGTATTTACATCATTATGACGAGCTTAAGTATAACAAATTAATTTGAATTTTTTTTTAACAATGGTAAATTACAGTGATGTAATTTACACTGATGTAACACATAAGTTACACAATAACTTATTATTTACAGTGATCTATTTTCACTTTAATTCCATTTTAATCTGGACTACTTTTTATTTTTTTTCCAAATATCCTATTTTAAATCGATATAATGAACATAAACATAACACATTATTTTAATTTTTTTTCTAACATCAGTAAATTAAAGTAATGTAATATAAAATTATAACACCCAAAATTAATACACGATTACACGAGTAAAAATAAGGTCTCAGTAAAGTTATAACTCAAAACTCTATCAATGTTTTATGTGGAAGCGTCAAAAACATTTACACAAGTAATACATACTTGGTTCGTTACTAATTACATTCAAAAGTCATCATACATTAATTTGTATGAAAACTCAACAACCAAATTTTTCAAAACGTTTGAACTTTCCACTTACGCGCCCGATCATGAGCTTTAACACATCATCTACTTCCAACCTGCAAACACCACATATAATTTCACCATTAGTTCATAAGAACTAAGTAAGATTGTCCAAATATAAGTTATGGTTCGAATCGGAAACGTTCTAGACCTTAAAATGCGATTTTGGCATCAAAAACAAAACTTTCCGGATAGCCCAGGCTGTAAGCTACGGCGTGGCCGTAGCTGTAACATCCCGACCGACGACGGAAACATCGGGGCGGCACGAAGTGTAGATTGTTCATAGCACAAGGTATAAAGTTGTAAATAGTTCATACATTAATTTCAAACATTTATTACATCGTTTCAAATTATCAAACCCTAACTGTTACATCCTTTCAATTCTATTACATTGAACACAAATTAAATGTAAGCTAATCCCAGCTCATTAGTATAGCTAACTTGTCATTTCCACCTGAAACATGTTTAAAATCAAGTGTCAACTACGAATACTTGGTGAGTTTCATAGGTTTGAATACTCACACTAAAATATGTTTACAAAAATGTTATAAATGATGTCATATGTGAAGACAAAGCATAATGAACATAATTAACATGAACGAGCAAGTAAAGCAGATCATCAATGTTAACAAAATAATGTTTGACCAATGTTTAGCACTACAAACAATGCTCAAAGCTAGCAAACTATCACCACGGGCTTCCCCAAAAGGGTAAATCAAACATTGGTGGGATGGTCAGTCCAATAGATCTATCATAGTCACTAAATGTGTGTGATCAATGCCTATCCTTAACTAAAGTTCACAAACTATAAAGCCATTAGCTAAGTTCACATGAAAATGTTTAGAAGTTAAGATAAGTTCAAAGATAACATGTTTCACCCCAAAAGTTCAAAACAAGTAAAAGATGGGCTATGAAGACTCACTTTAATGTGTGAGGCAGTCTTTACGATGGTTGTCAAGTATAGTTCAACAATATCCAACACAATTTCAATGTTCACCTAAATAGTTCAATAGGCATATGTTAACATAACTATGTCTTTCTATGGTTTTCCTAAGTCTAGATGGGTCAATGGGTTCGATTTTTTTTGAATAAACACAAATAGATTTGCTATGATTTAAATGAAAATAGTAAAATGTTTAAATTACAAATGTTGATTTAAAGTATTTATTTAAAAGTTTAGAATTTAATTATTGTATGTTTAAACAAAGTTTATCAAAGTTCTTGTTTCACTAATCATCAAATACTATTAAAATAATTTTATAAATCATTTATTAAGTTTATTAATTTCTCATGAAATATAAGAAAATAATTTAGTTAGATGCCAACTTTTAAAGTTTATGATTAATTAAAAATTAATCACATATTATGATTAGAACATGTGTAAATATTATGTTTATAACATTTATAAATAAATAAGTAAGAAAAAATAAATAAATGAGATAATGAGTTATAAATAAATAAATTTATAAGAACTTATTTATTTATTAATGTAAATTTATAAAACTTATTAAGTTGTTTTATTATTACTATTGTGTAAATGAGTAAGAATAAATAAATAAATAAATAAAATAATGAGTTATAAATAAATAAATTTATAAGAACTTATTTATTTATTAATGTAAATTTATATAACTTATTAAGTTGTTTTAAATAAATGAGTAAGAATAAATAAATAACTAAATAAATAAATAAATGAGACAAAGAGTTGTAATTATTAATCATAAAAAAAAATAATTATATAACCCCGTTTTTTAATACGGAATCATATATATTTTTTTACAGAATATTATTATATTTATAAAAATATTTCTATGAAATTAGGCTTTTAAAATAGGTTTTAAGTAAATAAATAAAAAAAAATGAAGCAAAAACCGGTTTAACCCGGTTAGAAGGTTCGAACTCACGACCAAATGCCCCACACCCCATCGGTTAAACCGGTTGATCTAGGCTCTGATTCGTGAGTGTATTCCATTTTAATTGTTTATAACATGACACTGATGTATGCCCCCAAATCAGGACCAAGAACAACGAAAAAAAAAGAAGAAGAAAACGAGCCCTAGTTTATTTTTCTTCGAAATTCGTTCGAATGGGATCCTGAATGTACTTCGAATCATGGGGCTATTGTTGGAAATCGAAAACCGAATAAAATGGTGTAAAGAACACCTACCTTGGATCGCGTTTGAGTAGGTTTCAAGTATGGGATGATGAGTCGAACGACCGAGCTTTCTTGGTCTTGATTCTTGATGTTCCTCGAGTTCTGATTGTGTGTTTTGTGTATAGAGTATTTTGAAATGATCCAAAGGATCTGTGTGTTCGTTTAATTTGATTTTTATACTCGTTTTAACATAGTTCCAATAACGCGTTTAGATCTCATTTTAGGAAACGATTTCGGCATTAAAATGGGTGTTATTGGTTTGATTGATGATTGACATAGATTACTCGTTCGTATACCTTCTAAATTCGATCGAATCGAACTGTTGGTAAGCTGTTTACACAAGAAATGGAGTTCGGGTCGAGTAGGGGGCGCTGGGTCGGATTGGGCAGGGAAACTGGGTAAGGGAGGGGGAGAAGAATGGGAATATGGCAGGATTAGTCCCTCCATGTTTTTCCTTTAATAAAAGTTTATTTTTTTTGACACTTTGTACCCTTAAACTTTTATTAAGCAATGTTTTTAATGTTTATAAATTTTGTAATAATCTATCTAAATTCCATTAAACTAATATAACTAGATTAGTTATATTTTTATGCTATTTTAAATTTTTTAATGTTACCCAAAGTTAAAGTTTATTAAATTTAATTATTGATGAAGTATACAAAACTTTATATATGTTTTATTTATTTAATAAAATGTTTTGTGATTAACATTTTATAATAAAAATTCATTTATTTATTAAAGTTATTTATTTATAATAAATTTCTAAATCTTATAAAAACTTAGTAGTTTAAAATCTAAAAGTAATTTTTTTTATTTCGTTGACTTGTATAATTATAAATAATTATACACACATAATTGTATATTAAATTATGTTTAAAGTTGCTTTTATCATATATATATGTATGTATATAAACTCGTAGGTGAAAATTTTTAAATGACGTCATATATTATTTAATAAATATAATTATTTATTACAAATTACAGGAATGTTACAGTCTCCCCTACTTTTAGAAATTTCATGCCGAAATTAAGTAAAACTGTAGTGAAGTTAAATATTTTCAAGTTCAAAATGTGAAAGTTGATGAATGTTGTTAAGTTCAAGGGATTAAAATTTTCTTTCGTTTTGACCCTTTTGTTTGTGTCATGAGAAGATCTAGTGGAGTGACGAACGGGTCGTGAAGGGGTTCTAGAAATAATGAGCCGTGAAATGAGCATCATGATCAATTATGATGCTGAAGACACACAAAGAGAGGACTCGTAAATCTGTATGCTTTTTATTCGTAATAAGGTGAATAGAAAATGGGAAGTGAGTGTTTTGTCAAAGGTCATTACGATTCAAAAGATAAAGTCAAACAACAAACTTGGTTTCTAATTTAAAGTTCAACACCACAAGATATGAGTTTGCCTTGGGTCAGAGAAATTTTGTTGAACTACAAATACGTTGTTTTAGGTTTAATTTCTATACGTTTAGATACAGCTCTAACGGTTGAGTGTATCCACTACAACATTCGATTCTCGTAATCGAACTTGTTAAGAAATTTGCCCCAACGTTGTTGTCTCAAGTGGATTTAAGGCATAAGGTCTTCAGTTCTTTTAAGGTACAGTTGAAAATGTCAAGTTATAAATTGTGTTTTGTGAACTAGGTTTTGGTTCTTAGTATGAGGTTTCTTTGTTTGTGATCAATAGAAAGTGCGACAAATAATACGGTAATGTATTATGATGTTATTAGTTTTATCGTTTAGATGTATGTAAATTGTTTTATTGTATATATGAGATCAAATCATTTGAGATGTCAATCTCATATGTTGATGTCCGATGTGGGACTTGGAATTCGAAAGTTTTCATTTAATTGTTTTACGTTAACAATTGCTTAATTGTCTCGATATAAGAACTACTAAGACCTTTGATTTAGCATATAAAAGTATAAACCAAGTCTTAGTATGCAAGAATCACTTATAGCGCTAACTAAGATTTGTTCACTTGATGATGACACTAAAATCTACAATCCTAACATTGATTAAGCTTTTGGTTCTACTCCCAGTGTACTGTTGGTGCTTATATATAGGGTATACCGCAGCCAACCCACCACACCACCAATACCTTGAAAGCATACCAAACGCCCACCAATATCACACAACATAAATATTTCACTTTTGTTTGATGTTTACATGTAGTTCACCACATAGGTGTAGCTCGCTTAGTTTTCTTGATGTTAACACTCAAATCTATAAATTCTAACATTGGTCAAGCTTTCGATTCTACTCCCAATGTATTGGTGGTGCTTATATATAGGGTATACCACAGCCAACCCACCACATCACCAATACTTTGAAAGCATACCGATCGCCTACCAATACAACACAACATAAAAATGTTTAGCCTTCGATGTTTACATGTAGTTGTCCATATAGGTATAGTTCATAGTTTTCAACTAAAATTGGAGTTTAATTAATCATTCATCAATTGTGTCCTTTGTCTTTCATTCGTAGGATCTACACATACTGCAAATTCACGTTCCGTGTGCACCCGTAACGGAAATTTGCCTTGCATGTTTACCCTACTTGCTGATTAGGACATACAATTGAGTGGATACAAGATCCATTAATGACATGTGATTTCCTAAAGTTCACTATACGACCAAATGCAATATAGTTGATGTCGAACTGTCAAATCTAGTTTGTATTCAACCAAGTAAAAACTCAAATTTATAAGCAACAAAATTTCATTAGTACTAAAATCAAGTAACACAATGTCATAACAATCACTGATCAGGAATACATCATTCAACGTCTTGATTTGGTTGAGCATCTTGAACAATTAGTTGAAGAGTTCTAGCTCGAGCGACTCTTTGGTTATTTCCGGCAAGTTGGGGGCATTGGTTTCGAAGGTGATTAGGGTCGCCACATTCGTAGCAAGCCCTTCCATTGGCTAAGGCATGATTGACAAGTGCAGCCCGTTGTTGGTTTAACTGTTGGACTTGTTGACCTTGCTGCAAAGGCGGTCCATTTCGACAACAATTGGCATAATGTCCATACATCCCACAGTTTGTGCAAATCCTGCAAGGTCGAGTTGTTGGGTGATGATACCTACAAGTGTTGCAGAATGGGCTTGCCCCCACATATGGTTTGGTGTTTGTTTTTGGTGCTTGTTTGTTCTGGGGCACAGTAGGGGTCACCACATCAAAGTTCTGACTCTTTCGCTTGCGATTGTTGAAACTTTGAGGTGTTTGAGATTTCAACTTTAACTTCCTTTGTAGGTTCATTAGAGGTTGGCTTGGATTCAACTTTCTTGGCACCCTTCTTTGTCAAAGTAACATCCTTAACATGATTATCAGTTAAGGTCGCAGCAAGTCTGATTGCATCTTCAAGAGTGGTAGGTTTGCTACCAAAAGCAGTATCTTGAATCTGCATAGGAAGACCACCAATATATTTCTCGATGGCCCGAGACAGAGGAGTGACCAAGTGAGGCACAAGTAGGCTGAGTTCATGAAAACGGGTCGTATAAGCAAGGTTTTCCCCACTTTCTTGCTTGAGCTCCCAGAATTCAGCTTCAAGCTTCCTCATTTCATTGCGAGGACAGAATTTATCAGTCATAAGTTGCTTGACCTCTGACCAGGTCAAAGCAAGTGCAGCATCCGATCCCCTAGTTCGCTTCTCACTATTCCACCAAGTAAGTGCCCTCTTTTGAAAGACACTGGTGGCATACCGAACCTTAAGGTTCTCAGGACAGTCAGAGTGAATAAACATGCTCTCTATACTTTCAAACCATTGTAGCAGTCCAGTTGCTCCTTCATTACCAATGAACTTTGCAGGGTTACATGAGTTGAAGTGTTTGAAGGTGCAAGTTGGATTTACACCCCCACCATTACCATTGTTGTTGACTGGGTTCGCATTCCCAGCTTGATTGAGCTGGGTCACCAAGGTAGGTAACACAACAACCATTTGCTGAGAAATGATCTGAGCCAACTCCTGAGTAGTGGGATTAATGTTGTTGGTGTTTGTGTTGTTGGTGTTATCGGTGTTGGTGTTGTTGGTGTTGCTGCGAAGACCACGAGGCATGATTCTACAATAGTTCAATTGAAAAGGGTTAGAATTTATATAACTCAAAGAGTTCAAATATGAAATAGAGAGTTCAAATGGAAGTTCAATCACAAAGCAACATTTGGATTGTATTCCTAAAGGAACACTTTTGACAAATCAAAGTGTTTAAGTTCAATTTAACTTTCGAAAAGACATACTTTAGCCTATAGGTTCATACTCACTCCAAGGGTTCCCAGGAAAGCATAACAGGTCCATCAGTTGATTTGGATTTATACGAAATGCTTTCCTAGACAGAACTCCCCAAAGTACAGGTATTCCCCCTTTCCAGATTGTATGTGTATTCTAATCATTAAAATGAACCTAAAGACTATTGACGGGATTCAAGATTAGACTTAGAAGTCTAAGATCATTCCTCGTGATGACGATCCTCGTTCAAGTCGTAATACAGGGGTCGAGAAGTTTTGAACCTTAAAGTCTAGTGTGTTCATATTAAGGTTTCCTAAACTAGGTTCAAATATTTGACCTATCAAATAAGTATTCACATAACCAATTATGACCTATCATGGCAACTAAGAGTTCAAATAACAGTTCATGGCCTAGTATGGCAACTATAGAATCCAAATAACAGTTCATGACCTATGAGTTTAAACTAATGCATCCTATGGTTATAGTCTAGGTCATCCAGTTAAAATAACCTAATTCTCTATAACACAGGCTCTGATAACAATCTGTAACACCCCGACCGACGGCGGAAACATCGGGGCGGCACGAAGTGTAGATTGTTCATAGCACAAGGTATAAAGTTGTAAATAGTTCATACATTAATTTCAAACATTTATTACATCGTTTCAAATTATCAAACCCTAACTGTTACATCCTTTCAATTCTATTACATTGAACACAAATTAAATGTAAGCTAATCCCAGCTCATTAGTATAGCTAACTTGTCATTTCCACCTGAAACATATTTAAAATCAAGTGTCAACTACGAATAATTGGTGAGTTTCATAGGTTTGAATACTCACACTAAAATATGTTTACAAAAATGTTATAAATGATATCATATGTGAACACAAAGCATAATGAACATAGTTAACATGAACTAGCAAGTAAAGCAGATCATCAATGTTAACAAAATAATGTTTGACCAATGTTTAGCACTACAAACAACGCTCAAAGCTAGCAAACTATCACCACGGGCTTCCCCAAAGTGGTAAATCAAACATTGGTGGGATGGTGAGTCCAATAGATCTATCATAGTCAATAAATGTGTGTGATCAATGCCTATCCTTAACTAAAGTTCACAAACTATAAAGCCATTTGCTAAGTTCACATGAAAATGTTTAGAAGTTAAGATAAGTTCAAAGATAACATGTTTCACCCCAAAAGTTCAAAACAAGTAAAAGAGGGGCTATGAAGACTCACTTTAATGTGTGAGGCAGTCTTTGCGATGGTTGTCAAGTATAGTTCAACAATATCCAACACAATTTCAATGTTCACCTAAATAGTTGAATAGGCATATGTTAACATAACTATGTCTTCCTATGGTTTTCCTAAGTCTAGATGGGTCAATGGGTTCGATTTGTTTTGAATAAACACAAATAGATTTGCTATGATTTAAATGAAAATAGTAAAATGTTTAAATTACAAATGTTGATTTAAAGTATTTATTTAAAAGTTTAGAATTTAATTATTGTATGTTTAAACAAAGTTTATCAAAGTTCTTGTTTCACTAATCATCAAATACTATTAAAATAATTTTATAAATCATTTATTAAGTTTATTAATTTCTCATGAAATATAAGAAAATAATTTAGTTAGATGCCAACTTTTAAAGTTTATGATTAATTAAAAATTAATCACATATTATGATTAGAACATGTGTAAATATTATGTTTATAACATTTATAAATAAATAAGAATAAGTAAATAAGTAAGAATAAATAAATAAATGAGATAATGAGTTATAAATAAATAAATTTATAAGAACTTATTTATTTATTAATGTAAATTTATAAAACTTATTAAGTTGTTTTATTATTACTATTGTGTAAATGAGTAAGAATAAATAAATAAATAAATAAAATAATGAGTTATAAATAAATAAATTTACAAGAACTTATTTATTTATTAATGTATATTGATAAAACTTATTAAGTTGTTTTAAATAAATGAGTAAGAATAAATAAATAAATAAATAAATAAATAAATAAATAAATGAGATAAAGAGTTGTAATTACTAATCATCGAAAAAAAATAATAATTATACAACCCCTTTTTTTATACAGAATCATATATATTTTTTTACAGAATAGTATTATATTTATAAAAATATTTTCTATGAAATTAGGCTTTTAAAATAGGTTTTAAATAAATAAATAAAAAAATTGAAGCAAAAACCGGTTTAACCCGGTTAGAAGGTTCGATGTAACATCACTGTACTTCCGGTCGTCCGTACATCCGTATATCCGTACGATTGTACTGTTACGATCTGAGATTTTGTGATTATTAATATTGATACATTATTTGATGATTATCACTGTTACTGGTATACATGTTTAGAACATATTATACGCGTAAACCATCGGAAGTTTAGGTGTAACTCAACTAAGCAGAACCAGATTGTTTATCGCAGTTATATTGTTGATGATTATGGATTTGGTTTGGAAATGGAAAGGGGATTTAAGTTGGGTGTTGTTTGGTTACTAAACATAGTCAAGGACACATAGTTATAGTTTATCGAAATAGCGCCTGGGACGGTGGCTAGGGCAGTTGCGACTGACCCTTACATATGCCCTATACATATGCATATTTCGGTCTATCATGGATGTGTCAGTGACTTGGGTTTAGTGGGTTTTGGAGTGGGTGGATAATATTAAAGTTAATAAAATAATGGAATTGATAACGCGATGGTGAGGTTACAAACATTATTTAAACGCGAATGTTGATTTAGAAATATTAACTTGATAATGTATTCGCGTGGGTGACGATTCACACGGATATAATTATTAAGAATAATATTCTGAAACAATATTCCATAAACCGTAAATCGGATCGAAATACGATACGAGCGTTGGATTCGTAAAGGTGACGATCTTTACGAATACGTACGTAAATAATGTGTTTCGACGAGATAACTAAATAATATCAAACGATATTAAATTAATAAATGAAAACTTAAAACGTTTATCAGGAATCACAACATAAAACGAATTCGAATAAATTAATTTATTAAATAATTGATTTAACGAAAATAAACGGAGACCTTTTATTTAAACGATTTTAAATTGAAAAACTATTATATTGAAAACAAAACTTATTTATTTAAGGATTTACGTGTTAAATATGTTTTCGTTAAAAACCGAACATTTTATATAATTTACCGAGATAAAAACGAGACCGAACACGTGGGGACGAGACGAGGTATAAGAAAGAGGACTTCCTCTTTCTTCTTCATTTCCACCAACAACTTTCTCTCTCTACATTCAATTTTCGTCACTCTCTCTCTCTCTAACTTCTCTCTACGATATCTCCTTCGTTACCCAACGAAATCAAGAGATCTTAGCGCCTACGCGTTCGTGAGACCGAGGAGAACAAGAGGATACAAAGAAATCTAGCATTTGATCGACGTGCAGAGGTAAATCTAAGTATTACTTTTCGGTTTTGTTAAAGGATTGCGTATGTTCATGGTTACCAACGATTAAAACGATTTCTATGCTTTTATACTTGTTAATCGAATTAGTTTTCATTTATGGAAGCTATGGATGACATGTAACGACCTAGCAATGTTATAGTGATGATGACAGGAACTGGTTCGATGGGTATTAGATCGGCCGAACCTGTTAAAGGGTGAGCCGAACCTACACGCACACAGGCCCACGAATCCTGGCTAGCCAAATCCTGGCTAGCCAAATCCTAAGGCCTTGAACAAACCCTATTGAGCCGAATCTTTCTTCCTCGCGACGAACCCTGGTGCTAACGAACTCGTATGCCGCGAACCTGGATGCTTTGGGCCGAACCTCATGGCTTGCGAACCTAGTGGTTCGTGAGTCTGCATGACCGAACCCTCGGATGACGCGAACCTATTCCAGCCGAGGCTTTCATCCAGCGAACCTATAACCTCTGCGAACCTAATTCATTGTGGCTCACGAACCTTCCTCGGGCCGAACCTGTACATGGGCGAACCTCGACATTACACAACCGAACCATGCACTGCAATATAACCAAGCCGAACCTAGGGACATGTTAGGCGAACCTAGCCATGCAAAACCCTACCAGCGAACCTATGTCTTCTATGAAACCAGCATGTTGCCACGAACTATAATGGGCCGAACCCTAATGGGCCTGGCCGAACTCGGATTGGGCTAAGGACAACTAGGGCCGAACCTAGGAGTGTGAAACCAAATCTTAACGGGCTAACGAAAGAGATATAACAACACATATAAATGGTGATGAACAAATAATATGTGGGAGGAAATAATTATGCATGTTTAAGCCATATAAAACACCACTTTCTTTTAAGGAAAAATGGGTTTTAAAAATATGAACCTACATTATTTGAACATTGTATAGAAATAACATAATTATTATCTTTTAACCCTAATTTAGAATTTCAACAACCTAAATTATGGTGGTCATTTTGAATGAACATGTATAGACACCTAATGTCACACCCCGAGCCGGCGGGGTAGGATCGGAGTCCCCGTCGGGCGGAAGGTTCCCGGGGCGCGATATCGGGAATGATAATCAGAAGTGATCAGATTGTTTACATTGCACATGAATTAAATGAGAAATGCTAATTAAAATAGAATTACAAAGTTAAATTACAGTAGTAACGTTTATAATTTAACAATGTAAATCTATTGTAAAACATCAATAATTGACTATCTTGTATTTACACAAGATATACAAAATAATTTATATCATGATGTCTTCAAAAGTATGCAGGTCCAAAATACTAGTCTTCTATCTGAAGTCCTAGTCCAAAAGAAATGACTTCCTAATTGACCTGTTCGTCACCTGAGAAGTCATGCAAAATAAAGGTCAACACATGGTTGGTGAGTTCATATAGTTTAGTATTTGAAAATGATTTGAAAACGATCTGAACATGATTTGAAAATGATTTGAAACCTCCTTTGGTAAAGACCCTAACCTCATTAACTCCACATGTATCATCCAGATCGGTATGCTTATGTATAGGGCATACCCCTGAGTCGAGGCTACAACCCCGCCCAGACGCCATCCCACCACATACTAATCCGCATAGGACATTGTTGTTAATGATAATTAAGCATCTTTACCTATCACACACTCTTGTCACAATGACTCAAATGTTCTCACAAAACCTTTGTTTAACCCCCGGGTAACAACCTTAATCTCATTAACATCACATGTATCATCCAGATCGGTATGCTTATGTATAGGGCATACCCCTGAGTCGAGGCTACAACCCCGCCCAGACGCCGTCCAACCACATACTAATCCACATGGGACATTGGTGTTAATGAAAATTAAGCATTTTACCCCTACCTTAACCCAATGATTCGTCAGTCCTTTGTTCCTGTAAATACAACAATTTGGAATCTATGTTGATTCCTTAAGGTCATCACAATAGTGATTAACCACACAATTGTATAAACAGTTATAAATGCTTAATTAAATAAGTAAATAAACATTTAATAAAATCTAAGTCCTTATGATTGGGGCCTATGGTCATACTCGAGTAGACTAGTCTGTCAATCTAGGTACTTAGTAGTTAGGGAAACTGTAAATATCCTCAAACATACGACCTACAAGTCAAACGGTCTAGCTAGGACTTCTTGAAATGCAGGATTTTATGTTTCGTCAATGTTTTTGGCGTATGCTATCTCTGATATTTCCCAGACTTTCCCTTAAAATGATTTAATGATCGTCTGATTCTGTCACAAGATGTACTTGATGTGTTGATCATAGAATACAAGATTCATTGATCGGTTGTACACTTGATTCATTGTTCAACAAACACTTGGTTTGTAGAACATTGAATGTTGTCTTTGCAAAGATTGTTTTATTGATGTCTTGATGTCCCACACTTGTTTTGTCAAAATGTTTGATTTGATTCCTTGAATTCACCCACTTGATTTGTCAAAATGTTTGTTTTGATCCCTTGAACTCACACCCTTGTTTTGTCAAAATGTCTAGTTTGATTTGTTTGAAATGTTTTGACTTATTGAAAAGTTTAGTTTAACTTGATTATTCACTTAAAATATAAGTAAATCAGTTAATAAACCTGCATAAAATCTTCCTAGATATGATCTAGGATAACATTTATACATATGTAAAACATATAATTTAAAAGCATTCAAGTAAACAATTTAGATAAACAGTTTACGCATGCTTCTCAGCCCCGCGTTTTAAAACAAAAATGTTAGAAAAGGGGCAATGAACTCACCTGTGCTGCTATGTAATTTGATCTAACACAAAATGCGCGCTCCTGTATGTAAGCTAAGTTTCTTCGGTTCCTGAGTTATTTTATAAGAATTCGAATATAATAAGTACGCGTAGTAGTCGTTGTGCCTAAGACCTTGAGTCTTGTTGTGTGTGCAACTAAGTGTCTTAATACTAAGTGTATCTAAGATCTAACCTATCTTAGTTACCCTTTTTGATCCCCAATCCCATAGTTTAGTTACTTAGTTACCTTAAAATTTTAGAAAATTTCGGCAGAGTTTCCTTTGTTTTTAAAACAATTCCAGACAATTAATTCGTCTATTTTATAACAAATCCCAATTCTATTATATTAAACTAACTTTACAATTAACTTTTATAATCAAGTAAACTTAAAGGAATCAATGCCATTTATGATTTCAAATTAAACAAGATTTTAGAAAAATTATTAAATTTCATTACTCGTTTAACATGTGATGGACTTAATCAAGTCCCATTGGGCCCATTTAAGCCCAATTGACAATACTTGACTTCTAATTGATTTACCAACTTCTTTTTAATGAACTCTCATTACTTGAAGTCTATAATGTTAGACATGTGATGAACTCAATTACATCCCATGCAAAATTCCAAGTTGTTTATTTCATGCATAGCCTACATGAATTCCCATGTATTCACATAGTGTATTCCATGCATGCATGTCCATTATGGGCTTGATTTCTCATGATACTTAGGTTTTTAAGACCAACTAACATTCCCTAGATCGTTTACACTTGTTCTATTGTTCTTAGATCTCCATGCATCATGATAATCTAGGTTTTATAACATTTTGGTCCGAATACCCCTACATGGCAGCGAACCTTGTTGGGTTAGTGACCAAAGGTTCGGCTAACACTTTGAATTCAACGAACCTTTAGGGTTCGGTTCATAGTTCGGCTAAGTTAGCTACATATAGGGTTCGGCTAATAACAGATGGTTCGTAACTATTCAAGTCTGCATGGTCATGGTTCGTTGCATTGTCTTATGGTTCGGTGACTGACTAAGGTTCGGCCGAAGAGGGTTCGTCGCCACAGGGTTCGGTCATTGAGGGTTCGTGGGTCAGAACTTTACAGGTTCGCTACAGGCTTGGTGCAGGGTTCGTTGCAGACTAGGGTTGCAGGGTTCGGCTGGATTGTGTGGTTCGTGTAGGGTTCGGCCAGCGAACCTGAACCTTCAACCGATTCCTTGATCCCACGAACCTGTAATCTCTTCCCTTTTCTGGTTCTAATTAGTTACAACCGAATCCTACCCTAGTTCTAGTCGATCACTTGAGCCATCTAAGTGTTTACTAGTGTGAAATATGATTATAACATCAATAAAACCCTAAGGATCGCAACCTACACACAACCGAACTTAAAATGGTTATTTACCTCCGATTTCGTGGATGAGAACTCGAATTACTTGTACTTCCTTGATCTACGTCGTGTAGTGGTCGTTTTGAACCGAGAATCACTTGAATCCGATGCAAGATGGTTGAGAAATCTTAGAGAGATGTTGAATATTTGTAGAGAGAGAGACGAGATTGAGAGAGATGTGAGGTTGGTGATGATGATTATGGCATTTAATTGCCATAATAAATGCTTCACCACACCCGGTTGATCGGTCTCGTTCGGTTTCGCGTATTATGCCGTGTCGCGTAGTTTACGCGACGAAACGACACGGTTATAAAATTAGAAATCTTTTAATTATTCAAGGTTGTAATTCCTAATAAATTAACTAATATCTTCTTATTTATTAAAAATTTAAAACAAAATTAACTGTTTAAATCGAAATGTACGGTCGTCGCGCGTATTCGTTCGAATCGTCACCCGTACGAACAAGACGATAACTATACTTTTCAATCTTGTTTTCTAATTAAAGAATATCACTCAGAACGTTAAACTTTCAGATTTATTCGTACAGATCGTCACCTATACGAATAACCCGTCAATTTAGCATTCACATAACAATATTCGTGTGTTTTGTTCTGTAAAGCCTCACATACGTTTATACATAATAATCCTAAGCAAATAATCATATGAGGGTTCTGTGTTGCCAGATAATTATCCGACTCAAGAACCCTTGTTCTGAACTGTGTTTTCTGTTAAATGTGTCTGAAACTGTTCTATGACAACTCACCATGATAATGATAAATGATATGAATATAAAAATTACTGAAATGTGTATGATTCATACCTGTTTTACTGTTCATGTACTGTAGAGATCACTGTTCCGGTAACGGTTCCGGCACTGATGTTACAGTCTCCCCTTGTTAGAGAAATTTCGTCCCGAAATTTAAGTGTTGTTATCAGGTACAGCTTCCTCTTCAAACAGTTGGGGATACTTTAACTTCATGTGATCTTCACGTTCCCAAGTGAACTCGGGCCCGCGTCTTGAATTCCATCGAACCTTTACAATAGGAATACGGCTTCGCCTCAGTTGTTTAACCTTGCGATCCATAATTTCTAAAGGTTCTTCAACAAAATGCAGCTGTTCATCAACTTGAATTTCTTCGATTGGAATGACGAGACTCTCGTCAGCAAGGCATTTCTTTAGATTTGAGACGTGAAACACGTCATGCACACCACTGAGTTCATCAGGTAATCTCAGTCTATACGCCACAGGACCAATACGCTCGATGATCTCGAACGGTCCCACGTATCTTGGTGCTAATTTGCCTTTTGTCCCAAAACGTACAACGCCTTTCCATGGGGATACCTTTAACATGACTCGGTCTCCCACTTGGAATTCCAACGGCTTGCGCCGTTTATCAGCGTAGCTCTTTTGTCTGCTCCTTGTTGCTTGTAGTCTTTTCTGAATCTGGGCTATCTTGTCAGTGGTTTCTTGAATTAGTTCTGGCCCCGTTATTCGGTTATCTCCAATTTCAGTCCAACAGATCGGTGATCGGCATTTCCGGCCATACAGAGCCTCGAATGGCGCACATCCGATACTGCTGTGGTAACTGTTATTGTAGGAGAACTCAATCAGTGGCAAATGGGAATCCCAGTTCCCACCGAAATCCAAAATACAGGTTCTCAACATGTCCTCTAGGGTTTGGATAGTACGTTCGCTTTGGCCATCCGTTTGTGGGTGGTAAGCTGTACTCAGATTCAACTGTGTCCCTAGAGATTTCTGTAATGATTGCCAGAACCTTGATGTAAATCTGCTATCTCGATCAGAAATAATAGACAATGGCACACCGTGGCGTACCACTATCTCATTGATGTATAATCTTGCCAGTTTATCCATGGTGAAGTTCTCACGCATGGGCAAGAAATGAGCAGATTTGGTTAAACGATCAATGATTACCCAAATTGTATCATGACCGCTGGAAGTGCGGGGTAGCTTGGTAATGAAATCCATAGCTATTTGTTCCCACTTCCAGAGCGGAATCTCAGGCTGTTCCAGTAGACCAGACGGTCTCTGGTGTTCCGCCTTTACTTTCGCACACGTAAGACACTGTCCGACATACTCGGCTATGTCTTTCTTCATTCCCGGCCACCAATAAAATCCACGCAAGTCTTGGTACATCTTATCAGCGCCTGGATGAACAGAGTATTTAGTCTTGTGTGCTTCATCGAAGATAAGTTTTCTCAATTCATCTACCGCAGGGATCCATATACGTTCCTTGTAGTAGATCATACCATCAGGCTTCGTGTCAAACTGTTTCTCTGCTCCGCAATCAAGTTCCCTCTTCAGATTGCCTCGGTCAAGTGCTTCTTGCTGTGCTTGAACAATCTTGTCACTTAAACCGGTCTGCACGGTTATCCCCATTGCTCTAACACGTAGGGGTTTGACCCGTTCCTTCCGGCTCAAGGCATCGGCTACAACGTTCGCCTTTCCCGGATGGTATTTGATCACACAATCATAATCATTCAGAAGTTCAACCCAACGGCGCTGTCGCATGTTGAGCTCCTTCTGATCAAAGATGTGCTGCAGACTTTTGTGATCAGTGAATATGGTACACTTGGTGCCATATAAGTAATGTCTCCAAATCTTCAAGGCGAAGATTACTGCTCCCAGTTCAAGATCATGAGTAGTGTAATTCTTCTCATGAATCTTTAACTGTCTTGATGCATAGGCTATGACTTTGTCCCGTTGCATTAACACACAACCGAGTCCCTGATGGGAAGCATCACAGTATACAACAAAGTCATCACAGCCTTCTGGGAGAGATAGAATTGGAGCATCACATAGTTTCTGTTTCAATGTCTGAAAAGCATCTTCTTGTTTCTGCTCCCAGACAAACGGTTCGCTTTTCTGGGTTAACTTAGTGAGAGGCAAGGCTATCTTAGAAAAGTTTGAGATAAACCTTCTGTAATAACCCGCCAATCCCAGAAAAGATCGTATATCCGTCGGTGTCTTCGGAGTGTCCCAATTCTTTATCGCTTCGATCTTGGCAGGGTCTACATGAATTCCCTCACTGTTGACCACATGACCCAGAAATTTAACTTCTCTTAGCCAAAACTCACATTTAGAGAATTTGGCATAGAGTTTCTCTTCTTTCAACAGCTCCAAGATCTTTCTAAGGTGTTGCTCATGTTCTGTTTTGGTCTTGGAATAAATCAGTATGTCATCAATAAAGACAATGACAAACTGATCCAAGTACGGCTTGCACACTCGGTTCATGAGGTCCATGAAAACCGCTGGTGCATTTGTCAATCCGAAGGGCATCACCATAAATTCGTAATGCCCGTATCTGGTTCGGAAAGCCGTCTTCGGTATGTCTTCATCTTGAACTCTCAACTGATGATATCCAGACCGCAAGTCAATCTTAGAGAAGTATTGAGCTCCTTGCAGTTGGTCAAACAAATCATCAATCCTTGGTAATGGATACCGATTCTTGATGGTTAGTTTGTTCAGTTCACGGTAATCTATACACATTCTGAATGATCCGTCTTTCTTCTTCACGAACAAGACCGGAGCTCCCCAAGGTGAGTAGCTCGGTCTGATGAAACCCTTGTCAAGTAACTCCTGTAACTGATTAGACAATTCCTGCATCTCCGAAGGTGCTAACCTGTAAGGAGATTTAGCAACAGGAGTAGCTCCAGGAATTAAGTCAATTCGGAACTCTACTGGTCGCGCTGGTGGCAAACCAGGTAAGTCTTCAGGAAATACCTCTGGATACTCTTTCACTACTGGTACATCTTGAATCTTCCTCTTATCTTTCTCTTTTTCCAACACATGAGCCAGGAATGCTATGCACCGCTTCTGTAGACACTTACGCGCCTTTATGCAAGAAATGATATTGACACTTCGCTTTGCTTGATCCCCTTTAACTTCCAATACACGATCACTCGGCAATGGAATTCGAAGCAGCTTCTCAGAACAGATGACTTCCACTCGGTTAGATGAGAGCCAATCCATTCCAACAATGATGTCAAAACTACCCAACTCCATCGGTATCAAATCGATGGTAAATGTAAAATCATTTAGTGTCAATGGGCAGTTCCTATAAATTGTACTAACTGTGATCTGTTTCCCGTTAGCTACTTCTATAATGTAAGGGGAGTCTAACTGTTCCTCTATGGAATCTAGTTGGCACGCAAAGTCGGTAGAGATAAAACTCTGATCCGCACCAGTATCAAATAAGACAGATGCATAAAAGTCATGTAAGAGAAACGTACCAGTGACCACATTTGGGTCCTGGCGTGCAGCTGGTGCTCCGATAGCAAAGGCTCGTCCACGGGGTGCTTGAACTGCTGGTTGAGCCTTCTTTGGGCAGTTCCTCGCAAAGTGGCCTTGTTCGCCACAATTATAGCATCCACCATTGTTCTGATTTGCTGGTGGAGGAAGAGCCAAAGCAGCATTGTTGACTGCTTGGTTAGGTGTCATCCTACAGTATTGGACCCAATGGCCCTTTCTTCCACATCCCGTGCAATGTTTACACGGAGCGTCAGTAGAGTGGTGATACTGACACTTGGCACACAAAGGAAACGTGCCAGTGTAAGGTTTGCGGTTGGGGTTTTGTGGTGTTGCTGTTACTTGTTGGAGAGGTGTGGCCACCGTGTAGTTCTTGATGGTCTTCTGTTTCTTCTTTTGATGATGGGAGGGTTTCTTTGAAGATTCAGCTTTGTTCTTGCTGGGTTCAGCCTCCTTCTTTAGAACTCCAGAGGCTACCATGAGGTCAGTGAGTTTCCCAGACAGTCTCACTGCAGATTCAACAGTAGTAGGGTTGGCTGAAACAACCATGCCCTGAATGCAGGCGGGAAGTCCACCTACATAACGGTCTATCCTTTTCTCCAAAGTTGGTACCATGTCAGGTACCAAAGCAACCAACTCGTGGTAACGAGTGGTATACCCCATGTGATCAGCTCCTTTCATCACATGGTTGGATAGTTCAACCTCCAATTTCTGCAGCTCGTTCTTGGGACAGAACTCTGTTCGCAGCAGTGTCTTGAAATCTTCCCATGGCATGGCCATGGCTTCTTCTCTTCCTCGGGCATTAATCTGACCATTCCACCAGGTCAGAGCCCGTTTGTTGAATGTTCCCGCTGAGTAACGGACCTTGTGGTGTTCGGGGCAGCTGCAAAGATCCAACGTTGCCTCAATCTTCTCAATCCATTGGATTAATCCAACGGCGCCTTCAGACCCACTGAAACTGGGTGGCTTACATCCTACGAAGGACTTGTAGGAGTAGTGAGATGAATCTCCAGTATTTCCACTGGCTTCTCCTGATGTGTTGCCAGTATTGAGGATCTCATTGCGAAGACGAAGGAACATCTCCGGTATTGCCTCTTTCATCTGATTCGTCATCTGGCTACTCAGTAACGTCACCAGAGCGATAGTAGCAGGGTCCATAGTCGGTGTTGTGCCTGAACCAGATGCTTGAGTAATCAATGGAGGAGGGGGAGGAGGAGGTGGAGGAGGTGGTGGTGGAGAGTCATTCGGAGACGGTGTGGAGGAGTGTGGAGCCAAGTCTTGTGGTGGTAGCTGTATCAAAGGAGGTTGTCTTCGTGGAGGCATTCTGATCATAACCAATAAAGTCATCAGTTAGTGCAATGATCGAATACAGAAGACAGTATGCAAATAAGTCTTAAGTCCTATGTTCTCTATATGCAGGGTCCCTAGGTTATAGTCTAGGCCAAACCAATTAAATAAGTGACCTATATTTCTCTATAACCATGGCTCTGATACCAATCTGTCACACCCCGAGCCGGCGGGGTAGGATCGGAGTCCCCGTCGGGCGGAAGGTTCCCGGGGCGCGATATCGGGAATGATAATCAGAAGTGATCAGATTGTTTACATTGCACATGAATTAAATGAGAAATGCTAATTAAAATAGAATTACAAAGTTAAATTACAGTAGTAACGTTTATAATTTAACAATGTAAATCTATTGTAAAACATCAATAATTGACTATCTTGTATTTACACAAGATATACAAAATAATTTATATCATGATGTCTTCAAAAGTATGCAGGTCCAAAATACTAGTCTTCTATCTGAAGTCCTAGTCCAAAAGAAATGACTTCCTAATTGACCTGTTCGTCACCTGAGAAGTCATGCAAAATAAAGGTCAACACATGGTTGGTGAGTTCATATAGTTTAGTATTTGAAAATGATTTGAAAACGATCTGAACATGATTTGAAAATGATTTGAAACCTCCTTTGGTAAAGACCCTAACCTCATTAACTCCACATGTATCATCCAGATCGGTATGCTTATGTATAGGGCATACCCCTGAGTCGAGGCTACAACCCCGCCCAGACGCCATCCCACCACATACTAATCCGCATAGGACATTGTTGTTAATGATAATTAAGCATCTTTACCTATCACACACTCTTGTCACAATGACTCAAATGTTCTCACAAAACCTTTGTTTAACCCCCCGGGTAACAACCTTAATCTCATTAACATCACATGTATCATCCAGATCGGTATGCTTATGTATAGGGCATACCCCTGAGTCGAGGCTACAACCCCGCCCAGACGCCGTCCAACCACATACTAATCCACATGGGACATTGGTGTTAATGAAAATTAAGCATTTTACCCCTACCTTAACCCAATGATTCGTCAGTCCTTTGTTCCTGTAAATACAACAATTTGGAATCTATGTTGATTCCTTAAGGTCATCACAATAGTGATTAACCACACAATTGTATAAACAGTTATAAATGCTTAATTAAATAAGTAAATAAACATTTAATAAAATCTAAGTCCTTATGATTGGGGCCTATGGTCATACTCGAGTAGACTAGTCTGTCAATCTAGGTACTTAGTAGTTAGGGAAACTGTAAATATCCTCAAACATACGACCTACAAGTCAAACGGTCTAGCTAGGACTTCTTGAAATGCAGGATTTTATGTTTCGTCAATGTTTTTGGCGTATGCTATCTCTGATATTTCCCAGACTTTCCCTTAAAATGATTTAATGATCGTCTGATTCTGTCACAAGATGTACTTGATGTGTTGATCATAGAATACAAGATTCATTGATCGGTTGTACACTTGATTCATTGTTCAACAAACACTTGGTTTGTAGAACATTGAATGTTGTCTTTGCAAAGATTGTTTTATTGATGTCTTGATGTCCCACACTTGTTTTGTCAAAATGTTTGATTTGATTCCTTGAATTCACCCACTTGATTTGTCAAAATGTTTGTTTTGATCCCTTGAACTCACACCCTTGTTTTGTCAAAATGTCTAGTTTGATTTGTTTGAAATGTTTTGACTTATTGAAAAGTTTAGTTTAACTTGATTATTCACTTAAAATATAAGTAAATCAGTTAATAAACCTGCATAAAATCTTCCTAGATATGATCTAGGATAACATTTATACATATGTAAAACATATAATTTAAAAGCATTCAAGTAAACAATTTAGATAAACAGTTTACGCATGCTTCTCAGCCCCGCGTTTTAAAACAAAAATGTTAGAAAAGGGGCAATGAACTCACCTGTGCTGCTATGTAATTTGATCTAACACAAAATGCGCGCTCCTGTATGTAAGCTAAGTTTCTTCGGTTCCTGAGTTATTTTATAAGAATTCGAATATAATAAGTACGCGTAGTAGTCGTTGTGCCTAAGACCTTGAGTCTTGTTGTGTGTGCAACTAAGTGTCTTAATACTAAGTGTATCTAAGATCTAACCTATCTTAGTTACCCTTTTTGATCCCCAATCCCATAGTTTAGTTACTTAGTTACCTTAAAATTTTAGAAAATTTCGGCAGAGTTTCCTTTGTTTTTAAAACAATTCCAGACAATTAATTCGTCTATTTTATAACAAATCCCAATTCAATTATATTAAACTAACTTTACAATTAACTTTTATAATCAAGTAAACTTAAAGGAATCAATGCCATTTATGATTTCAAATTAAACAAGATTTTAGAAAAATTATTAAATTTCATTACTCGTTTAACATGTGATGGACTTAATCAAGTCCCATTGGGCCCATTTAAGCCCAATTGACAATACTTGACTTCTAATTGATTTACCAACTTCTTTTTAATGAACTCTCATTACTTGAAGTCTATAATGTTAGACATGTGATGAACTCAATTACATCCCATGCAAAATTCCAAGTTGTTTATTTCATGCATAGCCTACATGAATTCCCATGTATTCACATAGTGTATTCCATGCATGCATGTCCATTATGGGCTTGATTTCTCATGATACTTAGGTTTTTAAGACCAACTAACATTCCCTAGATCGTTTACACTTGTTCTATTGTTCTTAGATCTCCATGCATCATGATAATCTAGGTTTTATAACATTTTGGTCCGAATACCCCTACATGGCAGCGAACCTTGTTGGGTTAGTGACCAAAGGTTCGGCTAACACTTTGAATTCAACGAACCTTTAGGGTTCGGTTCATAGTTCGGCTAAGTTAGCTACATATAGGGTTCGGCTAATAACAGATGGTTCGTAACTATTCAAGTCTGCATGGTCATGGTTCGTTGCATTGTCTTATGGTTCGGTGACTGACTAAGGTTCGGCCGAAGAGGGTTCGTCGCCACAGGGTTCGGTCATTGAGGGTTCGTGGGTCAGAACTTTACAGGTTCGCTACAGGCTTGGTGCAGGGTTCGTTGCAGACTAGGGTTGCAGGGTTCGGCTGGATTGTGTGGTTCGTGTAGGGTTCGGCCAGCGAACCTGACCCTTCAACCGATTCCTTGATCCCACGAACCTGTAATCTCTTCCCTTTTCTGGTTCTAATTAGTTACAACCGAATCCTACCCTAGTTCTAGTCGATCACTTGAGCCATCTAAGTGTTTACTAGTGTGAAATATGATTATAACATCAATAAAACCCTAAGGATCGCAACCTACACACAACCGAACTTAAAATGGTTATTTACCTCCGATTTCGTGGATGAGAACTCGAATTACTTGTACTTCCTTGATCTACGTCGTGTAGCGGTCGTTTTGAACCGAGAATCACTTGAATCCGATGCAAGATGGTTGAGAAATCTTAGAGAGATGTTGAATATTTGTAGAGAGAGAGAGACGAGATTGAGAGAGATGTGAGGTTGGTGATGATGATTATGGCATTTAATTGCCATAATAAATGCTTCACCACACCCGGTTGATCGGTCTCGTTCGGTTTCGCGTATTATGCCGTGTCGCGTAGTTTACGCGACGAAACGACACGGTTATAAAATTAGAAATCTTTTAATTATTCAAGGTTGTAATTCCTAATAAATTAACTAATATCTTCTTATTTATTAAAAATTTAAAACAAAATTAACTGTTTAAATCGAAATGTACGGTCGTCGCGCGTATTCGTTCGAATCGTCACCCGTACGAACACGACGATAACTATACTTTTCAATCTTGTTTTCTAATTAAAGAATATCACTCAGAACGTTAAACTTTCAGATTTATTCGTACAGATCGTCACCTATACGAATAACCCGTCAATTTAGCATTCACATAACAATATTCGTGTGTTTTGTTCTGTAAAGCCTCACATACGTTTATACATAATAATCCTAAGCAAATAATCATATGAGGGTTCTGTGTTGCCAGATAATTATCCGACTCAAGAACCCTTGTTCTGAACTGTGTTTTCTGTTAAATGTGTCTGAAACTGTTCTATGACAACTCACCATGATAATGATAAATGATATGAATATAAAAATTACTGAAATGTGTATGATTCATACCTGTTTTACTGTTCATGTACTGTAGAGATCACTGTTCCGGTAACGGTTCCGGCACTGATGTTACACCTAATGATCACGAAATACTTAAACTCATGAACACAAATACTCGATAATTACAGATCTTTGAGTTGCTTTGAGTTTACATACGCGAGCGCGCATAATACGAGAACACTGATTCTAAGGACTTCAGGTGAGTTCTCATAACCTCCCTTTCTTTTAAACTATTTTGTTTTAAAACTCGGAGGTGAAACATGTATACCAACAATTTAATATTATTTTGATAACACATCAATGATACCTGTTTATCAATATGATATTTATATTATGGAATTACATTGATTATTAAAACTCCGTGTGGCATTGCTGATGACCTCGGCTATACGCAATGATCACATGTATTGTCACGTGGATTACCACATCCGTGTAAAGATTGTCATTGACTTTGGTCAATAATAAAGATTACATGTATAGCCACTTGGATTATCACAACTCCGTGAAACATTGCCTTTGACCTCAGTCAATTGCATTGGTTTCATGTGTTGTCACGTGGATAGCTTCCACTCCATGGATCATGTTTTTAACTTATGTTAATTACATAATATTCATGTATAGTCACAGATATTATTTGAGATTACTGATGTTGAGATTGATTGTTTGGTTATGTGAATGATCGTCTATGATTGACTATGACTTGACTGATATGTGGTTATGTGTTGATTGAATGTTTGATTTGTTGAATTGGTGGATGTGTGTTGGATTATCTCATACAGGTACTCTTGTGGATCTTCTCGGATAAACCATAAGTCTTTATACTCATTTTATCTAAACCTTTTATAAAACCATTTTAAACTAAAACTTTTAAATTCATTTTATAAAACCTTTTAAGTATAAAAACTTATGACTACTCACCAACTACTTCGTAGTTGACACTTGATTTCTTACATGTTTCAGGTGATGAAGCTAAGTAGGATGAGAAGGATGGTCTCTCATATTTTGGACATCATCATATAGGATCTTGGACTTAGCTAAATGACTAAATATCTGGCGATTAGAATTTAGTTAGATAGCTAAATCTCTTTTGTAATTGTTGTAACTATTTCATGATGAACATGATTTTTGTGTAATTAATTTGGTTGATTGAATGTTATATGATGATTTGATTTAGATGCCCACGAGCTTTTGAACAATCTACACATCCCTCGTGGCATCCCGACGTTTCCTCCATCGGTCGGGGTGTTACAGATTGGTATCAGAGCCTGGGTTATAGGGAATTAGGTTACTAGAAATGGTTGACCTAGTCTATAACCGTAGGATACCCTAGTATGAATTAATTCATACACTAGTTAGTATATTCAGGATTTCATGCTTATGTGTTTATTACATGTTAACTGAACTCCTGTTATACATCTGAATTATGCATATTGCTTACTTGTTTACTTGTGCCCTAATGATTCGATAAGGACATGCACGTGGTGTATCGTAAAGGTGGTGGGATGTTGGCTAGGGCAGTTGCGACTCACCCTTACATATGCCCTATAGATATACCATTTACGGTACATTAGGTGGATGTCAGTATTGAAGAATGTGGGAACTACCCGTTTGGGAAACTATCTGCTTAGGAAATTCACTGGTTAGGAATTATCTGATTTAGGGAACTATTTGTCTGATCTATAAACTCCAGGCAAGGACACACTCGTGGTATACTACAAAGGTGGTGGGACGGTGGCTAGGGCAGTTGCGACTGACCCTTACATATGTCCTATACATATACCATTTGTAGTATATTGGGGGTCTGTCAGTGTTAGGAACTTAGGATATTACTAGGAATTGTTGTAAGGTGGATTGTTGATGGTATGTTTGTTGGAATGGTTTGGATTGACTCATGGATGATCATACTTGATGAACACTTATAAACTCATTTATAAACACGCTTATTGGACACGTAGGGTGCGTAGGATCAACGAATTATACGAACGATTAGTAATGGATTGTAAGACTTGGATGATGATATAGACACTTGGGGGATAATATAAACGCATAGTGATGATACTAACACTTAGTGATGGTATGGACACTTGATGAGAATAAATTATAGGGAGGACATGAACACTTAGTGACAATAAGAGCACTTAGTGATGATATGAACCCTTATTGATAATTATGGACATTGGAATTAATATGGACTTTTAGTGAACTTAGACATTAGGGGAACTTTAATGTCAGGTGAACTTAGACATTAGGTGAACTTAGAAATAGGCGAACCTACATGTCAGGTGAACTTAGGCATTAGGCGAACCTAATGGTTCAAGGGAACTAGAAACCACTTCACTCAAAATTATCCTACTTAGGATAAGGTTTGTGAAGTGAGAATATGGTAAGATACATGATACACCCTAAATGCTAACAAGGGCATAATCGTGGTACAATGGAACGGTGGTGGGACGGTGTAGGGGAGATTGCGATCTACCTCTGCATATGTCCTATATATAAGCTTGTTGCATTGCATCGGGAGGTTGTCAGTGTTGGTATAGGGTGGAGAATGTATGAAACTTAGGACTAGTTAGTTAATATTAGTTATGACCAACTAGGACGCTTAGTATAATTCTAGGAAAATTTAAAATTTTTATGAGTTTAATGACAGATAGGAGAAAAATATAGTTCCTATATGTAATCTTAACTGTCTAATGAACTCATTTGACCATTGTTTGTATGAATTACGTTGTAAACGGTAGTAACATGTTTCTAATTTCCTCAGAAACATGCCGCCACGCCGTCACAACGGAGACGATAAGAACTCAGAGGATGCTAACGGTAATGCCAACTCCGGCATACAAGAGTTAGCAAACCTTATTTCTGGATTGGTGACTTAACTGACTCAAGCCAATCAGAATATCAACCAGAACCGAGGTGGTGCAAACCCTCCAACTTGCACATTCAAACACTTCAACTCTTGTAATCCACAGAAGTTTACGGGTTCTGAGTCAGCCACTGGTCTGATGCAGTGGTTTGAGAGCATGGAGAACACCTTCATTAACAGCGATTGCCTGGAGAATCTGATAGTTCGCTATGCCACCAGTGTCTTCCAAAAGAGAGCACTAACATGGTGGAATGGGGAGAAACGAACTAGGGGAGTTGATGCTGCATTAGCGCTAACGTGGAAAGAGGTTAAGGATCTGATGACAACTGAATTTTGTCCTCGCAGTGAGATGAGGAAGCTTGAGACGGAGTTCTGGGAACTCAAGCAGGACAGCGGGGAGAATGTAATCTACAATACTAAATTCCATGAGTATAGCCTATTGGTGCCTCATCTTGTTACACCACTTGAGAGAGCTATTGAGAAGCATATAGGCGGGTTGCCTATGCAGATTCAAGACACCGTCTACGGGAGCAACCCAAAACACTTGAGGCTGCGATTCATTTATATGCTACACTCACCGATAATCATGTCAAAGCTGGAACACTCACAAGGAAAGGGGCGAAGAAAACTGAAGGGAAATCTATTGCAAAAGAAACAAAGACTGAGGTAAAGACTGAAGCTGCTAGTTCATCTAAAAGCAGCAACAAAAAGAGAAAGACCAGGAATTTCATGGTCACTGCTCCTGCTGCTAAGTCTGCGCAGCAATCATCAAACAACACCACTGCCAGAAATTACACTGGGAATACTCCCCAATGTAATACTTGCAATTATCATCATATGCCAAACTTTCCTTGTCGCGTCTGCAACAACTGTGGCAAGTACGGCCATTTTGCTAATGTTTGCCGGAGTGCACCGCAAGCACAAAGGATGCAACATGCACTGCTTGCACTGCCAGCTCCTCAAGCACAACCAATTCCAGCTGTACCCGTTCGCCAGGTACCTCAAGCACAGGCAAGAGCCTGTTATGAGTGTGGCGAAGTGGGTCACTTCAGAAATCAATGCCCAAGGTTGACTGGAAACAATTAGAGGGTGGCAAGAGGACGGGCGTTCCAACTGAATGCTCCAGCTGCTCAAGCCAACCAGGATGTGGTCAACGGTACATTTCTGATCAACAACTCTTATGCATCTGTATTATTTGATTCTGGTGCCGATAGGAGTTTCGTTTCATATGATTTTGAATGCACGCTTGGTAGAACACGTACATACTTAGATAAACCGTTTAACGTGGAGGTGGCTGACGGAAACACTATCGATATTGACACTGTTATTATCGGATGTACTGTGAACTTAAATGATCACGTTTTCCCGATTGATCTTATACCTATGCATCTTGGTAGCTTTGATGTTATCATAGGCATGGATTGGTTAGCCACCCACAAAGCGGAGATTATATGTCATGAGAAATACATTCGTATTCCTTTACCTTCGGGTGAAATCTTAAGAATTTTTGGAGAAACTTCTAGTAAAGGTCTTAAGCTGATGTCTTGCACTAAAGCACACAAGTACCTTAGGAAGAAATGTATAGCATTCTTAGCACACATTGTGAAGAAAGATGAGAAAGGAAAGAAAATTGAAGACGTGCCTGTAATCAGATATTTCACAGAAGTATTTCCAGATGATCTACCGGGTCTTCCACCAGAACGCCAAGTAGAGTTTCGAATCGACTTGGTACCTGGTGCGAACCCAGTTGCCAAAGCTCCTTACAGACTTGCGCCTTCGGAGTTGCAAGAATTGGCGAGTCAGCTGCAAGAGCTGACCGATAAAGGATTTATTCGCCCGAGCCATTCACCATGGGGTGCACCAGTCCTGTTTGTCAAGAAGAAGGACGGGTCATTCCGAATGTGCATCGATTATCACGAATTGAACAAACTCACAATTAAGAATCGATATCCACTGCCGCGCATTGATGATCTCTTCGATCAGCTTCAAGGTTCGGCATGGTTTTCAAAGATTGATCTTAGGTCTGGGTATCATCAGCTTCGCGTACATGATGATGATATTCCCAAGATGGCCTTCAGAACAATATATGGCCATTATGAATTTCTGGTAAATTTGTGATTGTATTCATTGATGATATTTTGATATACTCAAAGACCAAGGAAGAACACGAGCAACACCTTAAGTTGGTTTTGGAGTAAGAAAAGAGCAACTGTATGCCAAATTCTCTAAATGTGAATTTTGGCTTAAGGAAGTTCAATTCTTAGGACACATAGTCAATGAAAAAGGTGTTCACATGGATCCTGCGAAGATTGATGCGGTGAAGAATTGGAGTACACCGAAGACACTGACGGAGATTCGATCGTTTCTTGGACTTGCCGGTTACTATCGGTGGTTCATTTCGAATTTCTCTAGGATGGCGGTCCCACTCACTTCTTTGACTCAAAAGAATAGACCTTATGAGTGGGGACCAAAGCAAGAAGAGGCATTCTAGACTTTGAAGCAGAGACTCTGTGATGCTCCTGTCTTGACACTGCCTGATGGAAATGATGATTTTGTGGTCTATTGTGATGCATCCAACCTAGGTCTCGGTTGTGTTCTCATGCAACGGGGAAAGGTTGTGGCTTATGCATCAAGGCAATTAAAGATTCACGAGAAGAACTACACCACGCACGATTTGGAACTTGGTGCAGTCGTGTTTGCTTTAAAGATATGGAGACATTATCTTTATGGCACTAAGTGTGTAGTGTTCACTGATCATAAAAGCTTACAGCATATTCTCAATCAGAAGGAACTTAATATGAGACAACGGAGATGGGTTGAACTGTTAAACGATTATGACTGTGAAATTCGCTACCATCCTAGTAAAGTGAATGTAGTAGCAGATGCGCTTAGTCACAAAAGTCAAGTTCAGATTCATAGTGTCCGAGTGCACACTAATCTCCGTAATGATGTTCTTACGGCCCAACAACACTCATTTGCTCAAGATAACTAGAAAAATGAGATGTCTTGCGGGGCTGAGATATTATTGGAAACTAAGGATGATGGTTTGATGTATTATCTGAATCTGTTGTGGATACCGAACAGGGGTGATCTTAGGATGGTGATTATGGATGAAGATCATAAGTCTCGTTACTCAATCCATCCGGGTGCTGACAAGATGTATCAGCACCTTAGGGGCTTGTACTGGCGACCGGGAATGAAGAAGGATATTGCTGAGTATGTGTCCAAGTGCCTTAACTGTGCTAAAGTCAAGGCAGAACACCAGCGACCTTCAGGATTGTTATTGCAACCAGAAATACCCATGTGGAAGTGGGAGAATATCTCCATGGATTTTATTACCAAACTTCCACGAACCGCAAACGGTAAAGATAGCATTTGGGTGATAGTTGATAGATTGACCAAGTTGGCTCATTTCTTACCGATACGTGAGACGTACCCTGTGCGGAAGTTAGCTCGTATCTACATTGATGAGATCATTAGCCGACATGGTATTCCCTTAAGCATAATATCGGATCGTGATGCTCGTTTCACGGCACGATTTTGGGAATCACTTCATGAAGCCTTTGGAACAAGATTGGATCTTAGCACCGCTTATCATCCTCAAACGGATGGACAGACGAAGCGAACGATTCAGACATTGGAAGATATGCTGAGAGCTTGTGTCATCGATTTCGGTGGCAATTGGGATAGCCATTTACCATTGGTTGAGTTCTCGTATAACAACAGTTATCACGCGAGCATTGGTATGGCACCGTTTGAAGCTCTTTATGGCAGGAAATGTCAGTCACCTATTTGTTGGACCAAATTCGGCGATTCGTAGATTACTGGTCCCGAGATTATTCAGGAAACGACTGACAAGATCCGCCAGATTCGCGACAATCTGTTAGCTGCACGCAGTCGACTGAAGAGTTATGTGGATAAACGACGAAAACCTTTAGAGTTTGAAGTGGGAGATATGGTATTGCTTAAAGTGTCGCCTTGGAAAGGCGTTGTGCGATTCGGGAAGAAAGGTAAACTTGCTCCACGATATGTTGGGCCTTTTAAGATCCTTGAACGGATCGGGAAGGTTGCCTACAAGTTGGAACTTCCTCCCGAACTTAGTAACGTGCACCCAACGTTTCACGTGTCCAATCTAAGAAAGTGCTTAGCTGATCAGGATCTTCAGGTACCACTCGATGATATTCGCATCGATGATACCATGCACTTTGTTGAAAAACCAGTGGAGATAATGGATCGTGAAGTTAAAAAGCTCAAACACAGTAGAATTCCAATTGTCAAAGTACGTTGGGAATCGAAGCGGGGTCCAGAATTCACCTGGGAACGGAAAGATCAGATGAAGCTTAAGTACCCACATTTATTTACTACGGTCACTCCAAGTTGAATTTCGGGACGAAATTCCTTTAACTAGGGGAGACTGTAACATCACTGTACTTCCGGTCGTCCGTACATCCGTATATCCGTACGATTGTACTGTTACGATCTGAGATTTTGTAATTATTAATATTGATACATTATTTGATGATTATCACTGTTACTGGTATACATGTTTAGAACATATTATACGCGTAAACCATGGGAAGTTTAGTTGTAACTCAACAAAACAGAACCAGAGAGTTTATCGCAGTTATATTGTTGATGATTATGGATTTGGTTTGGAAATGGAAAGGGGATTTAATTTGGGTGTTGTTTGGTTACTAAACATAGTCAAGGACACATGGTCATGGTTTATCGAAATAGCGGTGGGACGGTGGCTAGGGCAGTTGCGACTGACCCTTACATATGCCCTATACATATGCATATTTCGGTCTATCATGGATGTGTCAGTGACTAGGGTTTAGTGGGTTTTAGATTGGGTGGATAATATTAAAGTTAATTAAATAATGGAATTGATAACGCGATGGTGAGGTTACGAACATTATTTAAACGCGGATGTTGATTTAGAAATATTAACTTGATAATGTATTCGCATGGGTGACGATTCACACGAATATAATTATTAAGAATAATATTCTGAAACAATATTCCATAAATCATAAATCGGATCGAAATACGATACGAGAGTTGGATTCGTAAAGGTGACGATCTTTACGAATACGTACGTAAGTAACGTGTTTCGACGAGATAACTAAATAATATCAAACGATATTAAATTAATAAATGAAAACTTAAAACATTTATTAGGTATCACAACATAAAACGAATTCGAATAAATTAATTTATTAAATAATTGATTTAACGAAAATAAACGGAGACCTTTTATTTAAACGATTTTAAATTGAAAAACTATTTTATTGAAAACAAAACTTATTTATTAAACGTTTTACGTGTTAAATATGTTTTCGTTAAAAACCGAACATTTTATATAATTTACCGCGATAAAAACGAGACCGAACACGTGGGGACGAGACGAGGTATAAGAAAGAGGACTTCCTCTTTCTTCTTCATTTCCACCAACAACTTTCTCTCTCTACATTCAATTTTCGTCACTCTCTCTCTCTCTAACTTCTCTCTACGATTTCTCCTTCGTTACCCAACGAAATCAAGAGATCTTAGCGCCTACGCGTTCGTGAGACCGAGGAGAACAAGAGGATACAAAGAAATCTAGCATTTGATCGACGTGCAGAGGTAAATCTAAGTATTACTTTTCGGTTTTGTTAAAGGATTGCGTATGTTCATGGTTACCAACGATTAAAACGATTTCTATGCTTTTATACTTGTTAATCGAATTAGTTTTCATTTATGGAAGCCATGGATGACCTGTAACGACCTAGCAATGTGATAGTGATGATGACAGGAACTGGTTCGGTGGGTATTAGATCGGCCGAACCTATTAAAGGGTTAGCCGAACCTACACGCACACAGGCCCACGAACCCTGGCTAGCCGAATCCTAAGGCCTTGAACGAACCCTATTGAGCCGAATCTTTCTTCTTCGCGCCGAACCTGTACATGGGCGAACCTCGACATTGCACAGCCGAACCATGCACTGCAATATAACCAAGCTGAACCTAGGGACATGTTAGGCAAACCTAGCCATGCAAAACCCTACCAGCGAACCTATGTCTTCTGTCAAACCAGCATGTTGCCACGAACTATCATGGGCCGAACCCTAATGGGCCTGGCCGAACTCGGATTGGGCTAAGGACAACTAGGGCCGAACCTAGGAGTGTGAAACCAAATCTTAACGGGCTAAAGAAAGAGATATAACAACACATATAATGATATAAATGGTGATGAACAAATAATATGTGGGAGGAAATAATTATGCATGTTTAAGCCATATAAAACACCACTTTCTTTTAAGGAAAAATGGGTTTTAAAAATATGAACCTACATTATTTGAACATTGTATAGAAATAACATAATTATTATCTTCTAACCCTAATTTAGAATTTCAACAACCTAAATTATGGTGGTCACTTTGAATGAACATGTATAGACACCTAATGATCACGAAATACTTAAACTCATGAACACAAATACTCGATAATTACAGATCTTTGAGTTGCTTTGAGTTTACATACGTGAGAGCGCATAATACGAGAACACTGATTCTAAGGACTTCAGGTGAGTTCTCATAACCTCCCTTTCTTTTAAACTATTTTGTTTTAAATCTCGGAGGTGAAACATGTATACCAACAATTTAATATTATTTTGATAACACATGGATGATACCTGTTTATCAATATGATATTTATATTATGTAATTACATTGATTATTAAAACTCCGTGTGGCATTGCTGATGACCTCGGTTATACGCAATGATCACATGTATTGTCACGTGGGTTACCACATCCGTGTAAAGAATGTCATTGACTTCGGTCAATAACAAAGATTACATGTATAGCCACTTGGATTATCACAACTCCGTGAAACATTGCCTTTGACCTCGGTCAATTGCATTGGTTTCATGTACTGTCACGTGGATAGCTTCCACTCCATGGTTCATGTTTTTAACTTATGTTAATTACATAATATTCATGTATAGTCACAGATATTATTTGAGATTACTGATGTTGAGATTGATTGTTTGGTTATGTGAATGATCGTCTATTCGATTGACTATGACTTGACTGATATGTGGTTATGTGTTGATTGAATGTTTGATTTGTTGAATTGGTGGATATGTGTTGGATTATCTCATACACGTACTCTTGTGGATCTTCTCGGATAAACCATAAGTCTTTATACTCATTTTATCTAAACCTTTTATAAAACCATTTTAAACTAAAACTTTTAAATTCATTTTATAAAACCTTTTAAGTATAAAAACTTATGATTACTCTCCAACTACTTCGTAGTTGACACTTGATTTCTTACATGTTTCAGGTGATGAAGCTAAGTAGGATGAGAAGGATGGTCTCTCGTATTTTGCACATCAACATATAGGATCTTGGACTTAGCTAAATAACTAAATATCTGGCGATTAGAATTTAGTTAGATAGCTAAATCTCTTTTGTAATTGTTGTAACTATTTCATGAAGAACGTGATTTTTGTATAATTAATTTGGTTGATTGAATGTTATATGATGATTTGATTTAGATGCCCACGAGCTTTTGAACAATCTACACATCCCTCGTGGCATCCCGACGTTTCCGCCATCGGTCGGGGTGTTACATTCGAACTCACGACCAAATGCCCCACACCCCATCGGTTAAACCGGTTGATCTTGGCTCTAATTCATGAGTATATTCCCGTTTAATTGCTTATAACATGACACTGATGTGTGCCGCCAAATCAGGACCAAGAACAGCGAAAAAAAGAAGAAGTAGAAAACGAGCCCTAGTTTATTTTTCTTCGAAATTCGTTCGAATGGGATCCCGAATGTACTTCGAATCATGGGGCTATTGTTGGAAATTGAAAACTGAATAAAATGGTGTAAAGAACACCTACCTTGGATCGCGTTTGAGTAGGTTTCGAGTATGGGATGATGAGTCGAACGACCGAGCTTTCTTGGTCTTGATTCTTGATGTTCTTCGAGTTCTGATTGTGTTTTTTGTGTACAGAGTGTTTCAAAATGATCCAAAGGATTTGTGTGTTCGTTTAATTTGATTTATATACTCGTTTTAAAATAGTTCCAATAACGCGTTAAGATCTCATTTTAGGAAATGATTTCAGTATTAAAATGGGTGTTATTGGTTTGATTGATGATTAACATAGATTACGCGTTCGTATACCTTCTAAATTCGATCGAATCGAACTGTTGGTGAGCTGTTTACACAAGAAATGGAGTTCGGGTCGAGTAGGGGGCGCTAGGTCGGATTGGGCAGGGAAACTGTTAGTGCATATATGTAATAGTTTGCTATTCACAATTGTAAATTATATAAAGTTTGTATAGGTTCGGCTAAAGGTTTGTCTTAGGTTTGTCTGGCTCACGAACCTAGGCAGGTTCGGCGAACCTGTTACTCTGATAGGTTCGGCGAACCTATAGGTTTGGCAACCTAGGTTCGCGTGGCGAACCTAATGGTTCGGCTGGCGAACCTAATGGTTCGGCTGGCGAACCTAGAGGTTCGGCTATGGATAGGTTCGGCTGATAGCTGATTGTATAAATAGAAGGTTTGTCTGAATTCTTCATAAATTTCACAGAACTTTGACAGAATTTCAGAAAACCTGAGTGTGATTCTCTGTGTGAGAAACTTTCTGAGTGAAAGAGTTGTAATCATTTGTTGATTAACAGAAGAAGATTGTTTATGAAATTACTTGTTGTTCTTTGATTCATTTTATATCAAACATGGATTCCGCACATGCTTGATAGTTCATAAAGCTTCTAGATCGATCCTAATCAGATTTCACCAAATCTACAGTGGTATCAGAGCATTTGGTGAGGTTCTACACAAGTTTATCAAAGAATTCAAGTGATTTGAAGGTTTTGAAGACTAGAAGATCAATTATGGCTCAAGTTTCTTCTTTTCTTGTTGATTGATTGCTGTTTGAGTTTGATTTTATAATCAATTGTTGTTGAATTACAACAATTCACGATTTGGTGGTGTTATTTTGAAGATTCAGAAGGATTTCTTCAAAGTTTAGGAAGGTTTCCCTCCAAAATTTTTGAATTTTGCTGTACAGGTTCGTGAGACAAACCTGTGGCTAGCTGAACAAGAGGTTCGCTGTTCAAGAGGTTTTCTGAGGTTCGTGTGTGTTTTCTGAAGAGGTTCGTCCATGGTTAGTCCTAGGTTCGTCCAATGTTCGTCCAAGATTTGTCCTAGGTTCGTTCAAGGTTCGTCTAGATTGCAAGGTTCGTGTGATAGTTTGTCTGAAGGTTCGTTACTATTTCAGCAGAGGTTTGTCTGGTTCAAGGTTCGCTTGTTGAAAGGTTCGTTTGTGATCAAGGTTCGTGAAGTTAAGGTTCGCTACTCTAGGTTCGTTTGATTGATTGAAGGTTCGCCTATCTGAAAGATTGGCAAAGATTCCTCGTTCGGTTGTAATACGAGCGGTGGATAACGTTGTTGGTGACGATGTTGGTGAATCAAGTGGAGTGAAAGACAAAGATGAAGACAAAGCTGAAGATAAAGACTGAAGATTTTTATAGCAAATATTAAGGGGGAGTTTGTTTGTGCATATATGTAATAGTTTGCTATTCAAAATTGTAAATTATATAAAGTTCGTATAGTTTCGGCTAAAGGTTTGTGTTAGGTTCGTCTGTCCCACGAACCTAGGCAGGTTCGGCGAACCAAGGCAGGTTTGGCGAACCTATTACTCTGATAGGTTCGGCGAACCTATAGGTTTGGCAAGCTCGGCTGGCGAACCTAGATGTTTGGCTATAGATAGGTTCGGCTGATAGCTGATTGTATAAATAAAAGGTTTGTCTGAATTCTTCATAACTTTGACAGAACTTTGACAGAATTTCAGAAAACCTGAGTGTGATTCTCTGTGTGAGAAAATTTCTGAGTGAAAGAGTTGTAATCATTTTTTGATTAACAGAAGAAGATTGTTTATGAAATTACTTGTTGTTCTTTGATTCATTTTATATCAAACATGGATTCCACACATGCTTGATAGTTCATAGAGCTTCTAGATCGATTCTAATCAGATTTCACCAAATCTACAGTGGTATCAGAGCATTTGGTGAGGTTCTACATAAGTTTATCAAAGAATTCAAGTGATTTGAAGGTTTTGAAGACTAGAAGATCAATTATGGCTCAAGTTTCTTCTTTTCTTGTTGATTGATTGCTTTTTGAGTTTGATTTTATCATCAATTGTTGTTGAATTACAACAATTCACGATTTGGTGGTGTTATTTTGTAGACTCAGAAGGATTTCTTCAAAGTTTAGGAAGGTTTCCCTCCAAAATTTTTGAATTTTGCTGTACAGGTTTGTGAGACGAACCTGTTGATAGCTGAATAAGAGGTTCGCTGTTCAAGAGGTTTTCTGAGGTTCGTGTGTGTTTTCTGAAGACGTTCGTCCAAGGTTCGTCCAAGATTTGTCCTAGGTTCATTCAAGGTTTGTCTGGATTGCAAGGTTCATGTGATAGTTTGTCTGAAGGTTCGTTACTATTTCAGCAAAGGTTCGTCTGGTTCAAGGTTCGCTTGTTTAAAGGTTCGTTTGTGATCAAGGTTCGTGAAGTTAAGGTTCGCTACTCTAGGTTTGTTTGATTGATTGAAGGCTCGCCTATCTGAAAGATTGGCAAAGATTCCTCGTTCGGTTGTAATACGAGCGGTGGATAACGTTGTTGGTGACGATGTTGGTGAATCAAGTGGAGTGAAAGACAAAGATGAAGACAAAGCTGAATATAATGACTGAAGATTTTTGATAGCAAATATTAAGGGGGAGTTTGTTAGTGCATATATGTAATAGTTTGCTATTAAAAATTGTAAATTATATAAAGTTTGTATAGGTTCGGCTAAAGGTTTGTCTTAGGTTCGTCTGGCCCACGAACCTAGGCAGGTTAGGCGAACCTATTACTCTGATAGGTTCGGCGAACCTATAACCTTAGGAAGGTTCGACGAACCTATAGGTTTGGCAAGCTAGGTTCGCCTAGCGAACCTAAGGGTTCGCCCAACGAACCTAAGGCTTCGGCCAGCGAACCTAATTGTTCGGCTGGCGAACCTAGAGGTTCGGCTATCGATAGGTTCGGCTGATAGCTGATTGTATAAATAGAAGGTTTGTCTGAATTCTTCATAACTTTGACAGAACTTTGACAGAATTTCAGAAAACCTGAGTGTGATTCTCTGTGTGTGAAACTTTCTGAGTGAAAGAGTTGTAATCATTTCTTGGTTAATAGAAGAAGATTGTTTATGAAATTACTTGTTGTTCTTTGATTCATTTTATATCAAACATGGATTCCGCACATGCTTGATAGTTCATAGAGCTTCTAGATCGATCCTAATCAGATTTCACCAAATCTAAGAGGTCTGTTTTAAGAGGTTTGTGAACAGTTTCGTCTGAAAAGGTTTGGCAAGTGATTTTTTTTAAAAGGTTCGCTGATTAAAAACTTGAAATCATGTCAGAGATGTATGCAGCAATGGCTTCTCAAAATTCTAAAATTCAGAGCATTTTAATTAGTGAAACAATAGTGGGAAGTACCAACAAGGTGCCAAAGTTGTTAGATTTGGCTGATTATGACAATTGGAAGGGTCACTTTGAAACTCATCTTAATGGCACGGACGCTAATCTCTGGGAGAGGATTCTATCTCCATATGAGAGACCTAAAGTTGTGGGAACCGATTTATGTCAACTTTTAGAGAGACTAGGTGTCGATGAGCGTAATAAGTATGATTCAGAGAAAAAGGCTTACTGGATGCTTAGTCTGGTTATTCCAAATAAAATATTACATCAATTTGATGAGCACAAGACTTCTTATGGTCTTTGGAATGCCTTGAAAGCTAGAGTTAAAGGTAATAAAAATCTGAAGAAGATGAAAGCTACAGACATTCGTAACGAATTTGAAAACTTCAACTTCATAGGAAATGAAAGTCTAGAAGCTTTAATCACAAGATACAGACATCTGCTGACAGAAGTGAGAAAGTGTGGCATTGAATATTATGAAGATGAGAAGATTGATTGTCTTGCTGATGCTTTACCAGACAAGTGGAACTCTTTAGTGTTGATCTTAAGAGAGAATTTACCAGGACTAACCTTGGTAGAATTTGTTCAAAAGCTTGAGGAACAAGAGATGAAGGATAAAAGGAAAGCACGACGAGTGAATGTTACACAAGATCCTTCATTATATGGTGGTTCTGTAGTTACACTGCTTGCTTCATCTGCCAAAATTCAGACTGCATTTGTGTCTAGTACTTCTGATAGTACTCATGTTCCTTCTACATCTACAAGTTCTAGTTCATCCTATTCTAACAATGAGAAGAAGTCTGACTCGATACCACCTCCTGTTCAGCTCAATACTACCAATCTGGGAAAAATTACTGTTGAAGCTGTTAAGGATCATATGTCTATTCTATCTTGTGTTGTCAGTGCATACGATGAACAAGTTGTAGGAAGGATTGGAAATGCAAATCTGACATTTGAAGACTATGCACAAATCAATGATGATGAAATGGAACTAATCGATACACAATGGGCACTGGCGAGTGTTATTCGAAGAATCAATCGGTATGAGAAGAAGACGGGCAAGAAATTCACTTTTGACCGCAACACCAAATTTGGATTCAATCCAAAGTCTACTCAGTGTTATAACTGTGGTTAGCATGGTCACTTTGCCACAGAATGCAAGAACCCAAAGAAACAAGGGAATCTAAATCCGTTCAAGCCACAAGATACTTTCCAGAAAAAGAAAGAAAAATCTGATGATTCATCTAAAGCTCTTGTGAGTCAAGCTGATGAGGGCTATGACTGGGGGAAGCAATACGATGAACTGATGGGTGCGTTTATGGCTTCGATGGAAGAAGACTCTGGAAAAGGCAAGGAGAAAGTGGATAAGCTAAATGAGGATTTTCTTGAGATGATTGATAAAGTAAAGGTTATGAATGCTCAGCTAACAGCTGAACTGATAGAGAGCACATAAGCTAATAAAAAGCTGATTTTAAGAGAAAAATCTTTTGACAAGAAGATAATCGATCTTGGTAAAGAAAACGAAGATACAAAATAACCACGCTGTGTCTGTGCATCTTGAATCAGTTTAGAAGTTAAAGGTGGAATTATCAGCAACTAAAGCTGAAGCTGAGTTACACAAGGGCAAGCTTGAAAATTACCAAAATTCAGCTTATGTCATCGATTACTTTGCGGCCATGCAAAGATCTTCGCATTATACTTCTGGAATTGGTTTTCATGCTGTGCCACATCCTCCCAGTTATGTATCAAGACCACAACTTGATCCGGATTTGGAAGTTAATCTGGTTTCATTAAAGAAGATTGTGTCTGACCATGTAACTGAGGATGAGGGAAGTTCATCATCTCATGATAGTGAGTTTGTTGATTATGATGCTCCTATTATCGAGGACATCACAGATTCAGAATTTCCAGCTGATATTCTGAGAATGATTGGTCATCAAGTTAATAATGTAGAGAAGAAGAGTCCAAATTTTCAGAAATCAAAGTCTGAAATAAAATCAGCCGAGAAAGCAGTGGTCAAACAACATGTTGTTTCCAAATCAGGATTAAAAGTCAAAACTTCCTCCACTCTCAAACCAACTGTGTTTGTCAAGTCTTCCACTACACAGAAAGGAGAGTCGAGTAGTGTTTTTCAAAAACAAAAGGGGTATTGGGTCGTGTCATTGCTGATTGTGATTTGGATACTTGCCATAGATTTCATTCTTTTACTCCGCGAAAAACACGATAATGTTTTACTTGTGGTGGAAAAGGACATATTTCAGCAAATTGTCCAAATCATAAGATCAAGAAAAGTTCTGTAAATGACAGTCGGGTGAGTCAATCTGTTTGGAGTGCTAGGAAAGTGAAGCCTAGCGAGGAGGAAATGAGAGTCCTCAGGAAATTTGATCCTGAATGTTTCTGGGTTAAAGAAGAAAAGAATCAGAAAAAGAAATTTTTTGATAATAAACAACATATCAAAAAGTTGGTAAAAATGGCATCATCATCTGATGATGATTTGTCTGACAATTTTTCTTCCAAACGATTTTCAAAACAAATTGTAAATTCGAACTCTTTTTAGAAATTCAGACACAGGTCAGATGATAATTTTTTTGTGAGAAAGGATGAATGCTTGGAAGATAGGTCTTCAAGCAGTTCATCAAAACCGAATGGCAGGAGGCTATTCAGGGAGACTCAACGCCGGAATGGCGGGAGTCATCCCTTTTGATACTGATCAAAATTTTTAATTTATTGTGCAGGTGGCATTCATGGGCCAGATCAACAGTCGATGGATTGTTGATAGTGGATGCTCACGGCAGATGACGGGAGAGTTAGGTTTGTTGAACGAGTTCAGGCAAATGAAAGGATGTTATGTTAATTTTGCAGGTGACAAAGGTGGTCAGATTACCGGGTGTGGTAGTTTGACTAATGGTAAGTTTCCTTTGACAACGTGAATTACTGCAAGGAGTTAACGAACAATCTTTTGAGTGTGTCACAGGTTTGTGACTAAGGTTATAAAGTGTTGTTTGATGACAAGAAATGTTATGTGCTTCAACAAGGAATTAAGATTCCTGAAGATTGGATTCTGATGAGTGCCGACAGGAGTAAGGATTTATATGTTTTGGACATGGCTAAGGCGGAGACGGTAAACAAGGTAGAGACGTGTCTGGTGTCGAAGGCAACCGAGCAGGATACGAGGTCTTGGCACTGACGGATGGGTCACATACATATCAGGAAGATGAATCATTTAGTACATAATCATTTGGTTGATGGAGTACCGGTTAAACACTTTAAACTCCCTGATGTATGTGTGTCTTGCAAGATGGGTAAACAGAAAAGGAGGTCCCATAAAACAAAAACAGTGTTTTCTATTGATAAACCACTTGAGCTTCTTGACATGGATTTGTTTGGACCTATCAATGTGAAAAGTATCGGTGGTGAATCATACTATTTTGTGGTGACCGATGATTTTTCTAGATTTTCATGGGTAATGTTCTTAAAATATAAATCTGAAACTTATGAAAATTTTGTTTTGTTGGTGAATAGGTTGGAGACATTGTACAAATTGAGAGTAAGGCGTGTTCGTTCAGACAATGGGACAGAGTTCAAGAATCAACACATGGAAGAATTTTGTGATTCAAAGGGCATTCAGCAGCAATTCAGTGCACCATATGAACCACAGATGAATGGTGTAGCTGAGAGAAAGAATCAGACATTGATTTAGTCTGCTAGAACTATGCTCGCTGATTCTAAGCTCCCCGTTACATTCTGGAGTGAAGCCGTAGCGACCGCCTGTTTTACTCTTAACAGAGTGCTAATTGTGAAAAGACATAATAAGACTTGCTATGAACTGCTTCAAAATCGAAAACCTAATTTGGAACACTTGGAACCTTTCGGGGCTCCTTGTACCATGCTTAAGAAAGATGCTAAATTCAACTCTAAGGTTGAAGAAGGCTTCTTTCTTGGCTACAGCCTGCCCAATAAACGTGTGTTTAACAATCGTACGGGTGTTGTGGAACTATGGTATAATGTGGATGTTCAAAGACATACACCTATACCTGAAGGCAAAAGACCAAATTGGCTTTTTGATTATGATAAACTTTTTGAGTCTTATAATTTGTCTCCTAATGTTTCTGATGATGAAATAACTTTGCAAATGTTATATGATCTGCAAAATTCTGAAGATCAAGGTGTTTCTCATCAAGTTGAAGATAATCATCCATCGGAGGAAGGCACTTCTGGAGCAATTAACGATGATTGGTCATCTGAGGATGATCAGGATGTTTTTGAAGATGCAGTTTCTCATGAACAAGATGTTGATCAGAATATCACAAATCTTGATCATAATATTGGGGTCCCGCAAGTGCCAGTCACTAGAGTTCATGTGAATTATCCTGTTGAGCAGATTATTGGAAATCCGTCTACTGGAGTACAGACAAGACGTCAAGTTACAAACAAGGAGAAGTTGTATGCTGAGTTGGAGAGAACTCATGGAACTCAAGAGTTATGGATGCATTCTGCATTCATTTCTCAGAGTGAGCCAAAATCTGTTACTGAAGCGCTGCGTGAGCCTGCCTGGGTGGAGGCCATGCAATAGGAGCTGAATCAGTTTCAGAAGCTGGGTGTGTGGCATTTAGTGGATTTGCCAAAGGGAGAAAAGAAGATTGGCACCAGATGGGTGTTAAAGTGCAAGAGAGATGATAGAGGCGTGATTGTTCGATATAAAGCACGTTTAGTTGTTCAAGGACTCAAATAGGTCGAAGGAATTGATTACGAAGAAGTGTTTGCACCAGTGGCGTGACTAGAAGCAATTCGACTATTTCTGGCTTTTGCTGCCCACAAGAAATTCAAAGTATTTCAGTTGGATGTCAAGTCTGTATTCCTCTGTGGATCTTTGAAGGAAACAGTGTACGTTTGTCAGCCACCGGGCTTTGAGGATCCTAACCACCGGGATCAGGTTTACATCCTCGACAAAGCACTGTACGGTCTACATCAGGCTCCTCGTGCCTGGTATGAGACACTATCGACTCACCTTATTGAACACGGGTTCAATAGCGGTCAGATTGACAAAACACTGTTTTATCGGGAAAAGGGAAAGGATATTATCTGTCACACCCCGAGCCGGCGGGGTAGGATCGGGTTTCCCCGACGGGCGGAAGGTTCCCGAGGCGCGATATCGAAATGATAATCGGATTGATCAGATTGTTCACATTGCACATGATATATAAATGAGAAACTTTGCTAAAATAAAATAGGAATACAGAGTTAAATTATATTAGTTAAGTTTACAATTTAACAATGTAAACCCACTATCACATCATCAGTCTTCAATCTTGTAGTTGCACAAGATAAGTTAAACAAACTGTAAAATGATGCTTCAAAATATGCAGGTCCAAAAAAGCTAGGTCCTCTATCAGATAACCTAATCCAAAGAAATGACTCTTCAGTTGACCTGTTCGTCACCTGAGAAGTCATGCAAAAATAAAGTCAACACATGGTTGGTGAGTTCATATTGTTTAGTGTTTGAAAATGATTTGAAAATGATTTGAACCTCCTTTGGTAAAGACCCTAACCTCATTAACACCACATGTATCATCCAGATCGGTATGCTTATGTATAGGGCATACCCCTGAGTCGAGGCTACAACCCCGCCCAGACGCCGTCCCACCACATACTAATCCGCATAGGACATTGTTGTTAATGATAATTAAGCATCTTTACCTATCACACACTCTTGTTCAAAATGACTCAAATGTTCTCACAAAACCTTTGTTTAACCCCCGGGTAACAACCTTAATCTCATTAACACCACATGTATCATCCAGATCGGTATGCTTATGTATAGGGCATACCCCTGAGTCGAGGCTACAACCCCGCCCAGACGCCGTCCCACCACATACTAATCCGCATAGGACATTGTTGTTAATGATAATTAAGCATTTTACCCCTACCTTTAACCCAATGATTCGTCAATCCTTTGTTCCTGTAAATACCACAATTTGGAATCTATGTTGATTCCTTAAGTTCATCACAATAGTGATCAACCACAGAAATTGTATAAACAGTTTAATAAATGCTTAATTAAATAAATAAATAAACATTTAATAAAATCTAAGTCCTTATGATTGGGGCCTATGGTCATACTCGAGTAGACTAGTCTGTCAATCTAGGTACTTAGTAGTTAGGGAAACTGTAAATATCCTCAAACATACGACCTACAAGTCAAACGGTCTAGCTAGGACTTCTTGAAATGCAGGATTTTATGTTTCGTCAATATTTTTGGCGTATGCTATCTCTGATATTTCCCAGACTTTCCCTTAAAAATGATTTAATGATCGTCTGATTCTGTCACAAGATTTACTTGATGTGTTGATCATAGAATACGAGATTCATTGATCGGTTGTACACTTGATTCATTGTTCAACAAACACTTGGTTTGTAGAACATTGAATGTTGTCTTTGCAAAGATTGTTTTATTGATGTCTTGATGTCCCACACTTGTTTTGTCAAAATGTTTGATTTGATTCCTTGAATTCACCCACTTGATTTGTCAAAATGTTTGTCTTGATTCCCTTGAGTTCACCCACTTGATTTCCCAAAATGTTTGTTTTGACTTGTTTGAAATGTTTTGACTTATTGAAAGGTTTAGTTTGACTTGATTATTCACTTAATATATAAGTGAATCAGTTAGTAAACCTGCATAAAATCTTCCTAGACATGGTCTAGGATAACATTCATATATATGTAAAACATATAAATTTAAAAGCATTAAAGTAAACAATTTAAGTAAACAGTTTACGCATGCTTCTCAGCCCCGCGTTTTAAAACAAAAATGTTAGAAAAGGGGCAATGAACTCACCTGTGTTGCCGTGCAATAAACCACAAAAGATATGCGCACTCTTTGATTGTTGCCTAAGTATCTTTAACACCTGGGTTATTTTAAAGAATTCGAATACGATAAGTACCTACAGAAATTGTCGTATCTATGGTTTGGTCTCGATGTGCAACTACGTGTCCTAGATTACTAGTGTGTTTCTAGAATTTCCTCTATCTAAGTTAAACTATTACCCATTAGTAACCCAGATCCCACATTAATCGTTAAGGTATTTAAATAAAACATTTTCAATTTATTACATTTTAAGTAAATCATTTATTTAGGAAAAATCGTTTAATTATATTGATAAAGTTTATAATTTAATTTCCTTTATGAAAAGCATAATTAATTTAAGAAAATGTAATTTAAACATGATGGGCTTATATTAAACCCATTGGGCCATTCTTGGGCCCTTTAATGAACTTTGATTTTCAAATGATCTCTTGTTTGCTTATAAGGTCATTAACCTAGATGGTGTAAATAACCATTTAGATTAATCATGTGCCTTTGAAATTCCCAATGGTTTAGGTGTTAACATTTAAGTTAAACCATAACCTTTAGGTTCTTGTTTTCCCATTCCGAATGTATTCCTCTCATGATATTGATATCCTAGCTTAAGAAGACTCATTTGTGTTTAGCCAAATGAATGATCGTCCCCTACACTGATTTCATACCATATATGTGCTAGAATTTCCCATGTTAGATCGATAGTTAATCCTAATATGGCTTTATTGAAATTTAGATCTTGTGAGCTTTATATTAAGCCTAACTTGTTCTTGTGACCCAATTGATTAATATTTAACTTAATCAAATGTACAACGGGTCAACCTTGGTTATTTAGCCCAACTAAGTGGTATTGGGCCTAATCATAGGTTATTGGGCCTTAGGAGTTATGTGTGCCAAATTAATTGAACGACTAAGTGTGAATAGAGTCTTGATCAATTTCCTCCCCAATGAGCCAACTTGAAATTGTTGGGCCATTACAACACGTGGGTCGATTAACACACCTATATGGGCCGAGAATAGGCTGTTGGGCCTAGACCTTGTAGATGAGTGGCCCGCATTGAATTAAAATGGGTTGGTCATTTGGGTTGGGCCGAATTAAGTGTGGTTCGGTTTAAGCCATAGTGGACCTTAAACATATGTCGTGGGCCGGTTTCTAGGAGTTCTAATTCAACTATTGGACCCAAGGAATTTCAGAGTTTGAATCTGTGTATATTGGGCTAGTGATCACACATGGATCGAAAGGCTTTGGACCTAAGCCGAGTTGTTACATGCTTTTTCCAGCGAACCTTAGAGTTCGGTGAGCCAAGGTTCGTCCAAGTCCATAGGTTCGTTCACAGTGGGTTCCTAAGGTTCGTGGGCATAGTAAGATCCTAGGTTCGGCTGTAGCATAACGAGCATGAAGGTTCGGTTCCTAAGGCTCGTTGCCCAGCAGCTTTAACTAGAGTTTAAGGGTCCGGCTAGCATGCACCGTGGTCAAGGGTTCGCCTGCAATAAGCAGGGTTCGTTCCTAGGATATAGTTCGGCTACAAATTGTCACTTAGGGTTCGGCTGGGATGGGTCACGCATGGTTCGTTTGGGTTCGCCAACTAGGTGTAGGGTTCGTGACTGCCTGATGGTTCGTGTCTCGTCCTAAGGGTTCGTCGGGATGTATAACAGGGTTCGGCCATGGCTTTAGGTGTAACATGCAGGGTTCGTCGCCCCAAAAAGGTTTGGCCGGCGATGGTTTCTCACCAGGAACCTGCACATTTTCATCATCATCATGCGTTCTCTAACCTAAGTTCAACCACTCATCTGTTGTTGTTACATGTAAACAAGTTCTAGAAGAGCTATGGGTTCACGGTTATGAGCTATGCCCGGTTTACACAAGTGGGTCGAACAATCAAGAAGAAAACCCTATAATTCGTGAAGTTTTAAGCTACGTACCTCAAATTTGGCCGGAGAAACTCTCAGATCAGTTGTACTTCCGTTTAGAGCTCGTTCCTAGCTACGCGTGGACACCAAGAACACCCGATTTCATCTCCAAACGAGTGAGATCTTGAAGATTGAAGATGATATTTTAGAGAGAGAGAGAGAAAACGGGAGAGAGAGCTAGAGAGAGAGTAGAATGTGTAAAAATGAAAGAAAGGTGTTCTTTCAACGTTTATATACCCCGAGGGTATTCGGGTTCGTTTCGGTTGCACGGTTTTCGTCTCCGACGCGTTTCCGGATCGTAACGCGTATAATTACGAAATTTAAAATAAAAGGTTATATTTTATGCGTTTGGGAAGTGGTTATTTCTAGTAATAACATTAAATGTTATTTTTCCTAATTTATTTATCGAAACTCATAATATTACGCGTTTTATTATTTATTCGCGTGTTATGGTTTACGCGTCTAAAATAAAAATAGTTTTGCCTTAGTTGTAACTATGATGAGTTTCAAAATTGTAAAATAGGAAATATTTTATTTCCTTATATTTATTATCGATCGAGTCGTCTTTCGTTTCGTCAGAAAACGTCACTTACGCGCGTCTTCGTACAGAGCGCTAACTGTACGAACACGATCGTACGTTTCACTTTCTGATTTTGTTGTCTAATTTACAATCATCGTTTCAGATCATTAAACTGTCAGATCCATTCGTACAGATCGTCACCTATACGAACAGTCCGTCGGTTTAACATTCCGTAACAACAACTGTTATTGTATTGTTTTGATTAGCCTCGCATACGTGCTATCCTAATAGATCCTAACAAATAACCCATGATGGTTCAGTGTTGCCAGATAATTATCTGACTCAAGAACCATTGTTCTGTACTTAGTTTCTGCTAAATGTTTATGAGTCTGCTGTTTGATAACATGAAATGACTTTGACTATCAATATGAACATGAAAAAGAATGCAATATGTATAGTTGGTGTCTGTTTACTGTTTGTGCTACTGTTGCGATCACTGTTCCGGCACCGGTTTCGGCACTGTTGTTACATTATCCTTGTTCAGATCTATGTAGATGACATCATCTTTGGATTTACCGATGAACAACTGTGTTTGGAATTTAAGGAGGTTATGATTAAGAAGTTCGAAATGAGTGACATGTCAGACATCAAGTTCTTCTTGGGTTTACAAATTGATCAGACTGATGATGGAATCTTCACACATTAGACAAAATACATTCTAGATGTGCTAAAACTGTTTAGCATGCTTGATTGTAAACCCATTTCCACGCCCATTCAGCCCAATCACGGGATTGAGCCTGATTTTAAGGGGGAGTTAATCGATGCTACTTTATATCGTGGAATGATTGGAAGCTTGATGTACTTGACTGCCTCACGGCCATATATTGTCTTTGCTACAAGTATCTGTGCTCGGTATCAATCAAAGCCTAAAGTGTCACATCTGATAGCAGTCAAGAGAATTCTTCGTTATCTGAAGGGTACACCAGACACCGGTCTGTGGTATCCTAAGGATGATAACTTTTCCTTCAATGCCTATAGTGATTCTGACTACGGAGGATGCAGGACTGATGCGAAATCCACAACTGGAGGTGCATAGTTTTTAGGGGAGAGGTTAGTCTCTTGGCAGTGCAAAAAGCAGACATCTGTTGCTACTTCAACCTGTGAGGCTGAGTATGTAGCGGCTGCCAGTTGTTGTTCCCAGGTCTTGTGGATACAACAACAGATGAGAGATTACGGTTTGAATTTTCTGACTATCCCGATTCATGTCGATAACGAGGCTGCTGTTCCTATTACCAAGAATCCGATGTATCATTCACGATCCAAACACATTGATATTCGTTTTCATTTCATACGTGATTGCTATGAAAAGAAACTCATTGATGTGGTGAAGATACACACTAACGAGCAAAGAGAAGACCTTCTCACCAAGGCCTTTGACAAAAACCGTTTAGAGTATTCACTCAAATTGAATGGAATTCGGGTCATGGGTGAGCTAATTAAGAATCAACTTCCTTCGTAATCATTTTTTATTGAATTAACATCATATATTTTAATTTTTGTTGTTTTGTGTTTTAGTTTTTAGGGGGAGAAAATTTTAATTTTGAAAAATACAAAAACATTTGAAAAACCAAAAACACAAAAACATTAAAAAATTAAAAATTCTGAGAAATTGATTCGAACCAAGTGGGAAATGATAGCACATTGTTTGCAATTGGAAGCATATTTGTATCATTTAGAACTTAAACATAAAGAGCAGTTACAAGTACTAAGTATGATGTGTTAGTAGGTTTATAACTTAGTTAAGATGAATTTAAACAAAAGTTTGATTATGTTTTATAAGAGACAGATGCTTAGAATGCAGTACTTAGTTTTATCCTGAATAAGTGGTAAATTTTCTTACAAAATGTTTATTGTACAAAAAGTAAAATTACTAGTTTTGATCATGTGTTTATTTTTCAAAAGAAATTCTAATTTTGTTTTTCTTTTATTTTAGTTTAAAGCTAAAACATTCTTTGTGTATACTTACGTATCGACCTGATTGTTATAGCTTTAAACAATTCAAGTTTGTTTTTCTTGGTTCTGATTAAGATTTGAACAATCTCTGCGTATATGAAAATATCGAACTGATTGTTAAAAACTTAATCTTAAATTATTTTTCTTAGTTCATTTTCTGGATCATTTGAGCATACTAAGTATCAACCTTGATTCCAAGAATTTGAACAAATTCAAATTGTTTTCTATTTTGTTATTTTCAAAAAGAAATTCTGCTTTATTTTTGCATGATCAGGCTAGTTAAAATTTGAAGTAATAAGTTTCAAGAACATTTATGTTTGATTAGTTATTCACAAATCGGGGATGTGTTCAAGTAAATGGATATTATAAGGTATTTGATAATTTTGTTTAAATTGATATCTTGACTAAGTAATTAAACTTAAAAAGGATAAGTATACTGACAATTATCTTGGGACTGTAATTTGCAAATAAATATATTCATTAATTCAATCAGATGTGTTGATAATTGTAAAACAATATGATCCCATGTCTGTATCTTTCTCAAACAAAAAGATTTGATTTTTGTTAGTATAGTTAGATTGATTAAATTTGTAGTTTAATTGTTCTAAAAAATTTTTAAAAGTTAAAAAAAGATTTTTATTTTTATCTGATGTTAAATCAATAATTTTTGATTATTTGTTTGACTTTGAAACATTTAAACATGGATTTGTTTTGAAATTTTAAATAAAAATCAAAATTTTTTTAAAAGGTTCGTCTGATAAGGTTTGTGAGAAGGTTCGTTCACAAGGTTCGTTGGACAGGTTTGCTGGCTAGGTTCGTCCAAAAGGTTCGTTGGACTGGTTCGCTGATCAGGTTCGCTGGACAGGTTCGCCTAAGAGGTTCGTTCAAGGGGTTTGTGAACAGGTTCACCTGAAAGGTTCGGTTAAAAAGGTTCGCATATATAAACCAGGTTCGTGAGTGAGGTTCGTCACATTCATTCTGTTCACAGCCGCGAACCTGCAAGACTCGATTTTTCGATTTTTGTTTCTGGACCTCCGAATCTTTTTTCATTGACATCATTAGATTCGTATTTGATTGGTGATCATTTTTAGGTTTAAATCTTGGATTTTTACCGGCTAGATTAGAAGATATGAGTGGTTTTAGGATTTTAAAGTCGAACCTAGTTTGTTGAGGTTAAATCCATTAAAATCTAATTTTTTTAACAAACTGTTTTTGTTAAAATTGTTCATCGTGAAGTTTCGAATCTAAGGATATAAATTTTTTCATTAATTTCGATGATTTGATAATTTGATTTTGAAACTGGAAAGGTTCGCTGGATGAACAAGGTTCGTTGAATGAACAGGTTCGCCGGATCTTAAAGGTTCGTCTGAACCTGATAGGTTCGTGGCGAACCTCTGGATTTCAAAAGAACCGAACCTTATTGGTCAAGGTTCGTTTGACCAACAGGTTCGTTTGACTGAAGGTTCGTTCATTCTAAGGTTCGTTCATATGAAAGTTCGTTCAAATGATTAGGTTCGTCTAAGACTTAGGTTCGTCTAAGACTTAGGTTCGCCTAGCATTAGGTTCGTCTCAGGGAAGGTTCGCTGGGTTCTATACTTAGGAAATTTTTTATTTTTTTAATTTTTAATTTTTGTTTATTTTTGTTCCTAATTTTGTTTTATTTCTGATTGTAGAAACGGCGAATCTGACGTTTGGAGACAAACATAATGTTTGTGCTTATCTCGATCCGAAAACCAAGAATTGCAAAGACTTTCGACCGATGATCGAGTTTCTGCGACGATCTCGGATTTACTACGCTATCTCTAATTCTTGCCAGATATATAGGTCTCACATTCAGAGCTTCTGGGAATCTGCGAGACTGATTTCAGTTGATGAGGAGTATGTCATCGAGGCGAATGTGCTAGGACAAGTAATTCGTGTGACTGAAGCAGATATTAAGCGGGTGTTGCAGTTTGGAGGTGAGCCTAATGGTATGACACTCATACCAGAAAGGTGTATCAAAGGGTGTTTTCTACGGATTAGATACTTTGGAGCATACAATGTTACATCCATTAAGAAGGGAAAGCTTCCTCTTCAATACAAGCTGCTAGCACATGTCTTACTGCATTGTCTCAGTATGAGGAAAGGGACGTTTGATGAGCTGAGGGATCTTATGAGGAAGGCTATGGTAGCATTGATTTTGAACAAACCGTTCAATTTCTCTACGATGATATTCCGTTACATGTCTGACAACATTACTAAAGCCAAGGATAGATTTTATATGTATCCTCGATTTGAGCAAATGCTCATTGATGAGAGGTTTCCAGAACATATGCTTCCCAGAGAGAATTCTGATCTCCTAAAGCTTAAACACGTGACTGACTCGAGTCTTGGTCAGGTCAGAGTGTACCAGAGGAGTGGAGATGCTATATTGGAGAAGGAATTGATTGGACACTGTGCCAGGGCTAATTATTTAGCACCTGAGGATGATGCTTGGAGGCATGCAGAGTCTGGTTCTGACAATGAAGAATTTGATGATAATGATGATCAGCAATCACCACCTCCTCCTCCAAGACAAAAACCAAGGAAGCCTACTGGTCAATCTTCCAGATCACAACAACCAAGTCTAGCTACTTCTCAAGGGCCAAGTGTTACTTCTTCTACACAGATACCTCTTCAAACTGTTATTCCAGATCAACAAGATGAACCAGAACAACAAGAAGATATTTCTGTTCATGTTGATGCTGAGGGTGAAGAAGCAGGTGAGGAGTCTCCTGATTCAGAATCAGAGTATGAGATGGTTCAAGATGGAAACCAGATGGTGAGGAGAATGAAAAAGAAATTTGCTAAACAGGCTGAAGAAGCAAGAGAAGAGACTGTTGATCCTAGTTTTACAGTTGAAGAGCCTGAGTCTTCAAAGCCTAAAAAGAGAAAGAGAATGGAAAAAGGGCCACATGGAAAGAAGAAGTCGAAAGCTCCTAAGATCGTTGTATCTTCACCTGTTATGACTTCTACAGTTTCTGATTCTTCTATTCCTGTGATTTCATCTTCACCTGCTACAGTTCATGTTTCTTCTTCACAGACTACTTCATCAGTTCCTATTACTACATTTTCTTCACCTGTTGCAGTTCATGATTCATTTCCACTTACATCAGTTTCAGTTGATGTTACAGTTCCAGGAGGTTTAAGGCAAGCTCCTGAGTATGTGAGTGTTGCTTCATTTGTACCATCATTCATGGATTCTACAACTGTGACTACATCATTGCCAGAAACTCCATTTCATTATGATTCTATTCCCAGAGATGAGTCATTATTTGAAGGATTAGATAACTTAGTGATTTAAATATCACAGTTGACTATGATGATACCGAGCTAAGAAGGAGACTCTCTATGTTATCAAAGGAGTTTGATCTTTATTAAATGGAGAAAGAAAAGGCAAAAGTTGATCAACCTTCCTCCTCTGGCACAAGTGAGATAGATGAGATGAAAGCTCAGATTGTTTAGTTGATGAAATGGAGGGATGAAGATATAGCTGAAAAGAAAATATTGAATGACAGGATTACTTCATTGGAATCCATGATTGACATTCAGAATGTTGATATTGCAGAGCTGCAAAATCAGAATAGTGATCTAAGGCAAAAGATTGATGATTTGCAATTTAAAGACTCTCAAGATAAAGCTTCTGGTTCTGGTGCTGAGAAGGTAGTTGTTGATGTGGATGATGATGAAGAAGAAGAGGAAGAGGAGAAGTTAGATTATGGTGATTCTGATATGGATGAACATCCGAGCTTAAATGCTCATGATGCTGATGAAGATGGTGATGGTGGTTTAGGTGGTGAGGGTGGGTCTGGTGAATTGAATTCGGTGACTAGAGCGATTGTTTTGTATGATTCGTCAAAGATTGCTATGGAAGCTACTCCTGTTAGTGCTGTGTCTACTGATAGGACTTCTGATTGTAATGATGTTGAAGTTGATGATTTGACTGAATTGGAATCTCAGACAGTTGTTGATTATTCTTTGCCCACATTTCTTGATTTGTTTAAACTACATTCTGATGTTGACTTGCAGAGAATAATAGGTGAGACTTCAGTGGAGAAAGGTTTAGAAGAAGGGGAGATTGCTGGAGGTTACTCTACAAAAGATTTTAATGATTTGTTTGAGATTGATGCTAAACAAATGTTTGATTTTGAACAAGATGATGATTTGAATTTATCTGATTTTGAGAAGGATGATATAATTGATGAAGACTTGTATAACATGAACACTTTGAAGAAAATTTTTGAACTTGGTGGTTTATCAAGGACAACATTGTCTCAAGTTAAAGAAAAGACAAATATGGACTTCTGGAAAGAATATCAAGAGAAGACAAAATATATTATTGATTATTTGTATATTTTCAAGAAGATGATTGAAGTGTTAGACGACGAAGTTCAAGACAACCAAACTAAACTACTCAAAAGATTCAAGATTGGATCCAAGTCTAAGATGATTCGAAGAATTGTTAGTTATGGTTACTTTCACAATATTCCAGGAAGTCTAGCTGATAAAGGTTGCTATGTGGTGTAGAGAATAGATGGCTGTCACTATTTTGGTAAAGCTTTAGACTTGATGAGTTTACCATCATTTGAATGCATGACATTGTCTAGACTGAAGATGATCAAGCCTATCCAGACAAAACACAATGAAACGTTTGAGAAACTGTTGAAAAAAGAAGCTAGGACTGGATGAAGTTTATTATCTCCTCAAGTTAGAGACATGATTCATGGATATGCCAAGCCAACAGTATTCAAGAGACCAAGATTGAGGATGATGGAACAGAATTGGAATCCTTATTTCAAATTTTGGTTCTATGATGAACAGACAGCTGAAGCAGTGATTCTGTTGAAACAAGAAGACAAATGGAGAGTGATTAGGATGTTAGATTCTGTGTGGATTGTCAACTGTTCGAAGGACGATATTGATTTACTCAACATGTGTAACATCACTGTATATCGAGTTGTCCGTACACATGTACGATTGTACTGTTACGACCTGATATGATTATTATTATTAATGATGATGCATTATTTGATGATTATCACTGTTATTGGTATACATATTTAGAACATATTATGATACACGTAAACCAAGGGAAGTTTAGTTGTAACCCAACTAAACAGAACCAGAGAGATTAACGCAGATGAATAAACGATAATGGATTACTGGTTGGAAGGGAAAGGGAATTAGGAGTTGGTTATAGTTTGGTTGTTAAACATAGTCAAGGACACATGGTCATGGTTTATCGAAATAGCGGTGTGACGGTGGCTGGGGCAGTTGCGACTGACCCCTAACGGTTGCCAAACCTATAGGTTCGTGGCCTCCTAGCGAACCTAAGGGTTTGCCCAGCGAACCTAACGGTTGTTAAAATAATGGTTTGTCCACCATTAATAACTGTGGATATTAATAGTCTTCACAACATAGAAGTAATACCACCATTTATAACTGTGGTAATCCACCATTTATAACTGTGGAGAATTGTACTACCCAGAAACTTATAGCGTTATGTTAATTTTATGATGATGTAATGGTTTATCATATTGGAGATCTTGATTGTGATTAAGCCTATGGGTGATGAAATGAATATCTATAGCTACAATACAAGTGCTATTGAGTTCTGTCAAGTGTGTGGTGGGATGTCGGCTGGGGCTTGTCCCCTACGTATGCCCTATATAAAAGAATGCTTGACTTGACAATATCCTATCTGTAGGTGTATCTATAGAGAGGACATGGGGATGACTTAATGCTAAATGAGAATAATAAGACTTGAGTATTACAAGATATTGTGTAAATAATTCTGAAAGCTTTTAAATAACTAAACTTATGAACTCACCAACCTAGTGTTGACTTTTTTTAAATGCATGTTTTCTTAGGTGACGAACAGGTCTAGTTACCAAGCATCAGTGATTAAGCTAGAGGACTTTATAGAAGACCTAGCTTGCTTTTTGGATGCATATATTTTGATGACATGTTGAATCTCTTTTGTATATCGTGTGTAGCTACAAGATAGAAACTATATGATTCTTTTGAGTAGATTTACTTAGTTAAATTACGAACACGTACAGTGTAATTTAACTTTGTAATTCTATGTATTGAATGTCATGTTAGCATTTCTCATTATATATCATGTGCCATGTAAACAATCTAATCACTATGATTATCACCCGATATCGCGCCCTGGGAACCTTCCGCCCGACGGGAAAGTCAATCCAGCCCGCCGACTCGGGGTGTGACAGATTGGTTTCAAAGCCATGGTTATAAAGAAATATAGGTCATATTACTTAAGCGGTTTGGCCTAGACTATAACCTAGGGACCCTTCATGTAGAGAACATAAGACTTAGGATTTTATTTGCTTACATCTTCTACATCTGATCATTTCACTAACTGATATTCTTTTTGTTGTGATCAGAATGCCACCAAGAAGACCTCCACCTTTGTTGCCACCTCCACCGCATTCACCTCACTCCTCAACACCGACACCACCTGCATCACCTACACCACCTCCACCTCCTCCTCCGCCACCACCAAACCATGAGTTGGATCCTGCTACCATCGCACTGGCCACACTGCTGACCAGTCAACTGAGGGAAGTAATTCCCGACATGATGAACAGGGATTAACTCCAACAGCGAAAACCACACTGGCAACTCATCTGGTGAAGGTAGTGGTAACACCAGAAATCAGCAGGGTTACTCCTACAAGAATTTTGTAGGATGCAAGCCACCGACATTCAGTGGCAACGAGGGAGCTGTTGGCTTGATCCGATGGATCGAGAAAATGGAGACGACCCTCGATATCAGTGGTTGTCCTGAACAACACAAAGTGAGGTATGCTACGGGTTCGTTCAACAAACAGGTTCTTACATGATGGAATGCCCAAGTACAGACCAGGGGGCGAGATGAGGCGTTATCTATGCCTTGGGAGGAATTTAAACTGTTGCTGAGGGCAGAATTTTTCCCGAGAAATGAGCTGAAGAAAGTTGAGACTGAGCTGCTTAACCATGTCATGATTGGTGCTGGGCATCTAGCCTACACTACCCGATTCCATGAGTTAGCAACATTGGCACCGGATATAGTGCCGACAGTGGAAAAACGAATCGAGCGGTACGTCGGGGGACTACCGGCTTGCATTCAAGGGCACGTGATTTTTGCCCACCCCACTACCTTGGAGATGGCTGTTACTTTGTCAGCAATATTGACAGATGTAATGGTTGCCTCTGGGGCACTCAAGAAAGAGGCTGAAACATCCAAGACTGGAAACTCCAAGAAGCCGGATAAACGTCTGGCCAAGAAACAGAAAGTGGTCAGGAACTTTGCTACTACCACTCATACTCCAACAACCACACAACCACAACCACTGCAAATCAAGAGGCCGTATACTGGCACGGATCCTCTATGCAACAACTGTCAGTTTCATCATCAACCTGGGATCCTTTGCAGAAAATGCACTAGGTGTGGAAAATTGGGTCACTAGGTGATTCACTATAGAAACCTAAATCCCCAGAACAGGAACAACAATGCAGCAGTGAAGGCTACTACGACTGACAACAGGTCTTGCTACAACTGTGGCGAACCTGGACATTTCTCACGGGATTGCACCAAGAAAATCCCACAAAGGGCTCCGGCAGCTAGAGGACGGGCCTTTCAGATAGGAGCTGCTGCTGCACGACAAGACCCGAATGTGGTCACTAGTACATTTCTCTTATCTGATTTGTATGCATCTATATTATTTGACACTGGTGCGGATCAGAGTTTAACTCGTCCGACTTTGCACGCCAACTTAAACACGTTGAGGAATCTTTGGACTCCCCTTATATCATCGAGGTAGCAAATGGCAAACAAATAACAGTTAACACAGTACTTAGGAACTATCCATTGACACTTGATGAGCACACGTTTTCCATTGATTTGATACCAATGGAATTGGGCAGTTTCGATATCATTGTCGGAATGGATTGGTTATCTCTTAATAGGGCTGAAATTATTTGTTCCGAAAAGCTATTACGTATTCCGGTGGAGAACAATCAGGTATTAGAAATTCATGGAGATCAAGCAAATCGCAGTGTCAAATTAATATCATGCATGAAGGCACACAAGTGTTTAAGGAAACAGTGTATCGCATTCCTAGCTCACGTAGTGGAGAAAGACAAGAAGACAAGCCAGATTCAAGATGTACCGGTTGTGAAAGACTTTGCGAATGTGTTTCCGGACAATTTACCGGGATTGCCACCTGAACGATTGGTGCCATTTCGAATAGACTTAATTCCGGGAGCGGTTCCTGTGGCCAAGTCTCCTTACAGACTCGCACCATCAGAAATGCAGGAACTGTCTAATCAATTACAAGAATTAATAGACAAAGGGTTCATCAGACCGAGTTTCTCACCATGGGGAGCTCCATTATTGTTTGTCAAGAAAAAGGATGTATCCTTCAGAATGTGTATTGATTACAGAGAGCTTAACAAACTTACCATCAAGAATCGGTATCCACTACCGAGGATTGATGATCTATTTGATCAACTACAAGTAGCCCAGTATTTCTCGAAGATAGATCTGCGTTTAGGTTATCACTAGCTCAGGGTTTAAGAAGAGGACATACCCAAGATGGCCTTTCGTACTCGATATGGACACTTTGAGTTTATGGTGATGCCATTTGGGTTGACGAACGCACCTGCGGTGTTCATGGATCTGATGAATCGGGTGTGTAAGTCGTATTTGGATCAGTTAGTCATCGTTTTCATTGATGATATACTGGTCTATTCAAAGAGCGAGAAGGAACATGAGCAACATCTCAAGACTATCTTGGAACTCTTAAAGAATGAACAACTCTATGCCAAATTCTCTAAGTGTGAATTTTGGTTAAGAGAAGTTCAGTTCTTGGGTCACGTGATTAACAGTGATGGAATTCACATGGATCCTGCAAAGATTGAAGCAATCAAGAACAAGGACGTGCCCACAACACCTACTGAGATCAGATCATTTCAGGGTTTGGCTGTTATTACAAGAGATTTATTTCGATTTTCTCTAAGATAGCTTTGCCACTCACAAAGCTAACCCAGAAAAGCGAACCATTTGTGTGGACTCAGAAATAGGAAGAAGCATTTCAGGCACTGAAACAAAGATTGTGCAATGCTCCAATCTTAACAGTCCCAGAAGGCAATGATGATTTTGTGGTTTATTGCGATGCATCCCATTAGGGACTCGGTTGTGTTTTAATGCAGCGAGACAAAGTAACTGCCTACGCGTCGCGACAGCTGAAAGTACATGAGAATAATTACACGACGCATGACTTAGAATTGGGAGCTGTTGTTTTTGCTCTAAAGATTTGGATGCATTACCTTTATGGTACCAAATGCACGATTTTCACGGATCACGAGAGTTTACAGCACATATTTGATCAAAAGGAGCTGAACATGCGGTAGAGACGTTGAGTTGAGCTCCTGAACGATTATGACTGTGTGATCAAATACCATTCGGGCGAAGCTAATGTTGTGGCTGATGCTTTGAGCCGGAAGGAAAGAGTCAAACCCTTGCGCGTTAGGGCAATGGGAATGACCGTGCAAACAAGCCTGAGAGATCGAATTCTACAAGCACAGCAAGAAGCAGTGGAAATAAACCAATTTGAGGAACGATCTCGATTGTGGAGCCGAGAAACAATTTGAGACAAGATTAGATAAAGTTATCTATTTCCTGGATCGTGTATGGATCCCAGCAGTCGATGAACTTCGGATACTCATTCTTGACGAGGCACAAAAAACACGATATTTCGTTCATCCTGGTGCTGATAAGATGTACCATGATCTTAGGTCATTTTATTGGTGGCCATGTATGAAGAAGGATGTGGCTACTTATGTTGCTAAGTGCTAACATGTGCTAAAGTCAAAGCCGAACACCAGAAACCGTCAGATTTGCTGGAACAACCCGAGATACCACAATGGAAGTGGGAACAAATAGCTATGGATTTTATTACCAAGCTACCCCGTACTTCCAGCGGACATGATTCCATATGGGTCATCATTGATCGATTGACTAAGTCCGCTCATTTCTTGCCGATCAGAGAAAACTACAAGATGGAAAGACTAGCAAGACTTTATATCAATGAAATAGTAGTGTGACACGGTGTGCCACTATCTATTATTTCAGACCAGGACAGTCGATTTACATCGCGGTTCTGGCAATCATTGCAACAATCCTTAGGGTCAAGCGTAAACTTGAGCACCGTTTACCATCCACAAATGGACGGTCAAAGCGAGCGAACAATTCAAACCCTGGAGGATATGTTGAGGACATGTGTACTGGACTTCGGTGGAAGTTGGGACAATCATCTACCACTCATTGAGTTCTCCTACAACAATAGCTACCACAGCAGTATCGGATGTGCTTTGTTCAAAGCATTATATGGTAGGAAAAGTCGATCTCCAATTTGTTGGACCGAAGTGGGAGATAACAAAATCACTGGGCCTGAACTTATTCAGGAAACTACTGATAAGATAGCCCAGATTCAACAAAGACTACAAGCAACACGTAGCCGCCAAAAGAGTTAGGCAGACAAACGGCGAAAGCCCTTGGAATTCCAGGTGGGTGACCGACTCATGTTGACGGTTTCCCCGTGGAAAGGCGTGGTTCGTTTTGGGGCTAAGGGCAAGTTAGCACCAAGGTATGTCGGACCGTTCGAGATAACTCAACAGATTAGTCCTGTGGCATACAGACTCAGAATTCCTGATGAACTCAGAGGGGTACACGATGTGTTTCATGTATCCAATATTAAAAGATGTCTCGCTGACGAATCGTTAGTCATACCTTTGGAAGAAATACAAGTGGATGAACAACTACATTTCATTGAAGAACCTGTAGAGATTATGGATCGTGAAGTCAAGAGACAAAAACGAAGCCGTATTCCTATCGTGAAGGTTCGTTGGAACTCCAAGCGTGGACCAGAATTTACTTGGGAGCATGAGGATCACATGAATACAAGGTATCCCCATCTGTTTAAAGAAACAGTGCCCGATGATGATGCTTAAAATTCGGGACGAAATTTCTTTAACAAGGGGAGACTGTGACAACTAGTACCAGATCGTCCGGCAATCCGTACGGTATGCATACTTACACCATTACTATGTGTAAATAACTATGTGTAGATTAGTATTTGATAAACAGATGGGTGGAAACAAGGCTATAGAACAAATATCAGTTGTACATATTTCGATGAAAATCGAAGTACAGAAATACAACAAATCACAAGAAATAACAATGGTGAAAACAAATGACAAATACTAATCGGTTGTGATCTGATTTCCCTAAACGATAGAAATTAGATAACCGACAAAATCAATAAGGAAACAATGCGAAACTATTCATAACAATGTGAAAAACAGTTAGGATTAGTTGAGTCCGTTTCGGTATCGTTTACGAACGATGAACTAACAGAGTGTTTGCGTGGGTGACGATTCACTCAAACATATATGTGGGTTTAACGTTCTGAATGACAACTGAAAAATAGAAAACCAAATCAGAAAGTGAAACGTACGATCGTATTCGTACAGTTTGCGCTCTGTACGAAAATGCGCGTAAGTTAAGTTTTCTGATGAAACGGCGAAAATAAACGATTAGGAACGTTAAAATAATAAAAATAAAATAAAAATAATATTAATTAGTAAATTCCACTTAAAAAGATTTGAGTCAAACTATTTTTATAAGACTACGCACAATAAACGTTAAATAACGAAATAACGAGGTATAACGGTCTGATCGCGAACGAAACAGTAAAAAAATAAGTGAAATATAATATTTTATGTTTTACAATTTTGAAACTCATTAAAAATAATCAAAGAAATCTAAATTTCAGTCTAAAAAGTTTAATTACGCAACCGTAATTAAAACGCGCGTAAAAAAATACGCGAAACCGACACAGAGCGACACCAAACACGCGGGGAACCAGTCGGGGTATAAAAACCCATTGATTATCTTCATCTTCTTCACAAATGACAGCCCCTACTCTCTCTCTAACCTCAATCCCCTTTTTCTCGTTTTTCATTAGAATCCTACACAAAAACCATCATAACTTCTTCATTCCTTGACCAAATCGCGCATATAATATATCGAAACGACCGTTTCGACGAGGGGAAGCTGGAAGTACAAGGGATCGGAGCTAGTTCGAATTATTTTGGCTGGAATCTTAGAGAGAAGTTGCTGTTGGAAGTTGGTTTCACCATTTTGCAGGTATGAATCTTAAACCAGTTTTCATCACCGTAGATCTTTTAGATGCGCACAAAACCTGCTTAGGAACATCAGAAATAGGCTAGAATACTGTTTAGAAGGATCGAAGTTGGTGGGATATGGTTGAAAATGTTAGTATCAGTGGAACAACACCCAAGATAGATAGCATCGATGGGAGCTGCAAGGATGTTGTTTATCTCCTTAGAACTTTCTAAGTTGGAAGGCTGGACCAGCCCTCATCGAGCCTGGCCATATCGATGAGGACTAAGGGGGGTCTTCATTTGGAACTCATCGATAGTAGCATATGGGAGCTGAGAAGTGGTCGATGTTAGTCCTCGATATTATCCAAGACATTTTCGGTATTAATACTCAGCCTATACCTAAGTAATCTAATTCTTAAACAGGGTGGTATTAATCGAAGATGGGACCATTAAATGGATGCAAAGATGATAATACATGTGAACTATAGTGAGTGGGATGATGGAGTAATTAGTTCGGTGGGGTCCTAACCTATTTATATTAACACTTCAAATCTTGGCCACCCTTTTATTTTTTTTTTTGACCCCATCGAATATTAGCTGCAAAGCATAAATAATATTGCCCTGCTTAATTCTAGTGTCTTGAGCTTTAAATATCAGCAATAATAAACCCATATTAAGAGCTTGGGAACATGGGTTAAACGTGGTAACCGCCTTCTAATTAATAAGGACCGGATGGCATCGATATATTTAGCATGTGAGGAGTGTTAGTATTAGCCCTTGGATCCAATCAAGTAATCTAAACATAAGCGGGATGTGATAATCTTGGTGGATGTGGGAGTATCAATATAAATTCTTTACAGTACAAAGAGCTGGGTAAACTAAAATTTGTGATGGACTCACATACAAAAAAAAATGTTAACTGGGAAGGGTAATATTGATCCCTTAAGATGATCCAGTTGGTTTAAATTGAGTCACAAACAATACATAAACAAACTAAACAAGATAGTACAAGGGAGGATTATTTTGAGATGTTAGTCAATTGTTTTACCATCTACACTATCTAGAACACATTTTAACCACTAGAAATTTATTAACTAAATATTTGTAATTGAAACATGGGTTAGACAACCACAATGGATGATAAGAGGTTATCAGTGGGATTCTACCTATTATGAACACTTAAGAATTTACTTAAGTGTTAAAAGAGATTTTCAAGTTTAGACTTAGTTTTATAAATTAAACTTAATCTTTTGTTCAAGTAAACACAATAAACATTATACAAATAAATTCTTTTATAAAATGGATATAAATTATTAATAAAACATTTTTTATATAAAATAAGTATAACATCTTTGTAAATGAAACATGAAAGCTTAAAAACTTTATGTTTCTAATAATTTGGAAATATGTATTATTTAAATTCAAGCTTGATTCACATCAAGTAAGCTAATGGTTAAGGGTTTACTAGAGATAATATCTCAAAACTTTGTATTAATAAACCTAGTAACTCATTAGTGGGGTTTTAGGACACTTAGTCGGATTGCACAGTTCTCGTCACAACTATTAAACATATACTAATGTTAACGATGTGAACACAAACAAATCAAACACAGGATCGTGAATACAACATCATCACAACAAGTGAGCGCGTGCATTTCTTGAGTATAAGTGAACTGCTTCAATCACCAGGTGAGTTCATATGCCCCTTTTTATTAATCTTTTGGTTTTAACTACGGGGCTGAGAGCTAAAACTTTTATTAAATGTTTTAGTACATTGTATGGTAATAAGGTTTTTACTTTGTTATTACAACTGTATGCATTATTATGTAAAAGTTGATGACTGTGAGTTTACAACTGTTATTTATGTTAGACAATATCTACGATTACTAAGCGATAAAACTATTATTCCTCTGTTATTACACTGTAATTCTCATAAGGAATACATGCTATTTCTATTGAATTATTTTATTAATTCTAAGGAAAAATTATAAAAATTAATTCTAAGCGAATTGATCTGATACATCTATGAGAAGATGTGTGTTATGCCTATTGGATTGCTATGAGTTGATGACTATGGGTTGATAACTATGAGAACTCTTTTGATTTTTACTCAGCCTATTCCAACTTTATCATTTCTGACACAGGTGATGAGGGTATGCTAGTGTCTGCTAATTATCTCATCACTTCTATTCCGTGGACTGGCAGACTGAGAGATTGACTTCACTTAGGTCATAAGCTGGTGGCAGATAGTTGTGAGGTCTTGTGATAACTAATGAATCCGGATTTAATTGAGGACATTGTGGTTTGCCTTTGTGGTGGCTGCAATGTGGTCAATGCAATCATGATCACCTATTGTGATATGACTACGTGTCAAACTTACTCTCACTTCCTAATCAGATGTGAGTATAGTTAGTCAAAGAGTATACCACCATTCTTAACTGTGGTAATCCACCATTAATAACTGTGGATATTAATAGTCTTCACAACATAGAAGTAATACCACCATTTATAACTGTGGTAATCCACCATTTATAACTGTGGAGAATTGTACTACCCAGAAACTTATAGCATTATGTTAATTTTATGATGATGTAATGGTTTATCATATTGGAGATCTTGATTGTGATTAAGCCTATGGGTGATGAAATGAATATCTATAGCTACAATACAAGTGCTATTGAGTTCTGTCAAGTGTGTGGTGGGATGTCGGCTAGGGCTTGTCCCCTACGTATGCCCTATATAAAAGAATGCTTGACTTGACAATATCCTATCTGTAGGTGTATCTATAGAGAGGACATGGGGATGACTTAATGCTAAATGAGAATAATAAGACTTGAGTATTACAAGATATTGTGTAAATAATTCTGAAAGCTTTTAAATAACTAAACTTATGAACTCACCAACCTAGTGTTGACTTTTTTAAATGCATGTTTTCTTAGGTGACGAACAGGTCTAGTTACCAAGCATCAGTGATTAAGCTAGAGGACTTTATAGAAGACCTAGCTTGCTTTTTGGATGCATATATTTTGATGACATGTTGAATCTCTTTTGTATATCGTGTGCAGCTACAAGATAGAAACTATATGATTCTTTTGAGTAGATTTACTTAGTTAAATTACGAACACGTACAGTGTAATTTAACTTTGTAATTCTATGTATTGAATGTCATGTTAGCATTTCTCATTATATATCATGTGCCATGTAAACAATCTAATCACTATGATTATCACCCGATATCGCGCCCTGGGAACCTTCCGCCCGACGGGAAAGTCAATCCAGCCCGCCGACTCGGGGTGTGACAGATTGGTTTCAAAGCCATGGTTATAGAGAAATATAGGTCATATTACTTAAGCGGTTTGGCCTAGACTATAACCTAGGGACCCTTCATGTAGAGAACATAAGACTTAGGATTTTATTTGCTTACATCTTCTACATCTGATCATTTCACTAACTGATATTCTTTTTGTTGTGATCAGAATGCCACCAAGAAGACCTCCACCTTTGTTGCCACCTCCACCGCATTCACCTCACTCCTCAACACCGACACCACCTGCATCACCTACACCACCTCCACCTCCTCCTCCGCCACCACCAAACCATGAGTTGGATCCTGCTACCATCGCACTGGCCACACTGCTGACCAGTCAACTGAGGGAAGTAATTCCCGACATGATGAACAGGGATTAACTCTAACAGCGAAAACCACACTGGCAACTCATCTGGTGAAGGTAGTGGTAACACCAGAAATCAGCAGGGTTACTCCTACAAGAATTTTGTAGGATGCAAGCCACCGACATTCAGTGGCAACGAGGGAGCTGTTGGCTTGATCCAATGGATCGAGAAAATGGAGACGACCCTCGATATCAGTGGTTGTCCTGAACAACACAAAGTGAGGTATGCTACGGGCTCGTTCAACAAACTGGTTCTTACATGATGGAATGCCCAAGTACAGACCAGGGGGCGAGATGAGGCGTTATCTATGCCTTGGGAGGAATTTAAACTGTTGCTGAGGGCAGAATTTTTCCCGAGAAATGAGCTGAAGAAAGTTGAGACTGAGCTTCTTAACCATGTCATGATTGGTGCTGGGCATCTAGCCTACACTACCCGATTCCATGAGTTAGCAACATTGGCACAGGATATAGTGCCGACAGTGGAAAAACGAATCGAGCGGTACGTCGGGGGACTACCGGCTTGCATTCAAGGGCACGTGATTTTTGCCCACCCCACTACCTTGGAGATGGCTGTTACTTTGTCAGCAACATTGACAGATGTAATGGTTGCCTCTGGGGCACTCAAGAAAGAGGCTGAAACATCCAAGACTGGAAACTCCAAGATGCCGGATAAACGTCTGGCCAAGAAACAGAAAGTGGTCAGGAACTTTGCTACTACCACTCATACTCCAACAACCACACAACCACAACCACTGCAAATCAAGAGGCCGTATACTGGCACGGATCCTCTATGCAACAACTGTCAGTTTCATCATCAACCTGGGATCCTTTGCAGAAAATGCACTAGGTGTGGAAAATTGGGTCACTAGGTGATTCACTATAGAAACCTAAATCCCCAGAACAGGAACAACAATGCAGCAGTGAAGGCTACTACGACTGACAACAGGTCTTGCTACAACTGTGGCGAACCTGGACATTTCTCACGGGATTGCACCAAGAAAATCCCACAAAGGGCTCCGGCAGCTAGAGGACGGGCCTTTCAGATAGGAGCTGCTGCTGCACGACAAGACCCGAATGTGGTCACTAGTACATTTCTCTTATCTGATTTGTATGCATCTATATTATTTGACACTGGTGCGGATCAGAGTTTAACTCGTCCGACTTTGCACGCCAACTTAAACACGTTGAGGAATCTTTGGACTCCCCTTATATCATCGAGGTAGCAAATGGCAAACAAATAACAGTTAACACAGTACTTAGGAACTATCCATTGACACTTGATGAGCACACGTTTTCCATTGATTTGATACCAATGGAATTGGGCAGTTTCGATATCATTGTCGGAATGGATTGGTTATCTCTTAATAGGGCTGAAATTATTTGTTCCGAAAAGCTATTACGTATTCCGGTGGAGAACAATCAGGTATTAGAAATTCATGGAGATCAAGCAAATCGCAGTGTCAAATTAATATCATGCATGAAGGCACACAAGTGTTTAAGGAAACAGTGTATCGCATTCCTAGCTCACGTAGTGGAGAAAGACAAGAAGACAAGCCAGATTCAAGATGTACCGGTTGTGAAAGACTTTGCGAATGTGTTTCCGGACAATTTACCGGGATTGCCACCTGAACGATTGGTGCCATTTCGAATAGACTTAATTCCGGGAGCGGTTCCTGTGGCTAAGTCTCCTTACAGACTCGCACCATCAGAAATGCAGGAACTGTCTAATCAATTACAAGAATTAATAGACAAAGGGTTCATCAGACCGAGTTTCTCACCATGGGGAGCTCCATTATTGTTTGTCAAGAAAAAGGATGTATCCTTCAGAATGTGTATTGATTACAGAGAGCTTAACAAACTTACCATCAAGAATCGGTATCCACTACCGAGGATTGATGATCTATTTGATCAACTACAAGTAGCCCAGTATTTCTCGAAGATAGATCTGCGTTTAGGTTATCACTAGCTCAGGGTTTAAGAAGAGGACATACCCAAGATGGCCTTTCGTACTCGATATGGACACTTTGAGTTTATGGTGATGCCATTTGGGTTGACGAACGCACCTGCGGTGTTCATGGATCTCATGAATCGGGTGTGTAAGTCGTATTTGGATCAGTTAGTCATCGTTTTCATTGATGATATACTGGTCTATTCAAAGAGCGAGAAGGAACATGAGCAACATCTCAAGACTATCTTGGAACTCTTAAAGAATGAACAACTCTATGCCAAATTCTCTAAGTGTGAATTTTGGTTAAGAGAAGTTCAGTTCTTGGGTCACGTGATTAACAGTGATGGAATTCACATGGATCCTGCAAAGATTGAAGCAATCAAGAACAAGGACGTGCCCATAACACCTACTGAGATCAGATCATTTCAGGGTTTGGCTGTTATTACAAGATATTTATTTCGATTTTCTCTAAGATAGCTTTGCCACTCACAAAGCTAACCCAGAAAAGCGAACCATTTGTGTGGACTCAGAAATAGGAAGAAGCATTTCAGGCACTGAAACAAAGATTGTGCAATGCTCCAATCTTAACAGTCCCAGAAGGCAATGGTGATTTTGTGGTTTATTGTGATGCATCCCATTAGGGACTCGGTTGTGTTTTAATGCAGCGAGACAAAGTAACTGCCTACGCGTCGCGACAGCTGAAAGTACATGAGAATAATTACACGACGCATGACTTAGAATTGGGAGCTGTTGTTTTTGCTCTAAAGATTTGGATGCATTACCTTTATGGTACCAAATGCACGATTTTCACGGATCACGAGAGTTTACAGCACATATTTGATCAAAAGGAGCTGAACATGCGGCAGAGACGTTGAGTTGAGCTCCTGAACGATTATGACTGTGTGATCAAATACCATTCGGGCAAAGCTAATGTTGTGGCTGATGCTTTGAGCCGGGAGGAAAGAGTCAAACCCTTGCGCGTTAGGGCAATGGGAATGACCGTGCAAACAAGCCTGAGAGATCGAATTCTACAAGCACAGCAAGAAGCAGTGGAAATAAACCAATTTGAGGAACGATCTCGATTGTGGAGCCGAGAAACAATTTGAGACAAGATTAGATAGAGTTATCTATTTCCTGGATCGTGTATGGATCCCAGCAGTCGATGAACTTCGGATACTCATTCTTGACGAGGCACAAAAAACACGATATTTCGTTCATCCTGGTGCCGATAAGATGTACCATGATCTTAGGTCATTTTATTGGTGGCCATGTATGAAGAAGGATGTGGCTACTTATGTTGCTAAGTGCCTAACATGTGCTAAAGTCAAAGCCGAACACCAGAAACCGTCAGATTTGCTGGAACAACCCGAGATACCACAATGGAAGTGGGAACAAATAGCTATGGATTTTATTGCCAAGCTACCCCGTACTTCCAACGGACATGATTCCATATGGGTAATCATTGATCGATTGACTAAGTCCGCTCATTTCTTGCCGATCAGAGAAAACTACAAGATGGAAAGACTAGCAAGACTTTATATCAATGAAATAGTAGTGTGACACGGTGTGCCACTATCTATTATTTCAGACCAGGACAGTCGATTTACATCGCGGTTCTGGCAATCATTGCAACAATCCTTAGGGTCAAGCGTAAACTTGAGCACCGTTTACCATCCACAAATGGACGGTCAAAGCGAGCGAACAATTCAAACCCTGGAGGATATGTTGAGGACATGTGTACTGGACTTCGGTGGAAGTTGGGACAATCATCTACCACTCATTGAGTTCTCCTACAACAATAGCTACCACAGCAGTATCGGATGTGCTTTGTTCGAAGCATTATATGGTAGGAAAAGTCGATCTCCAATTTGTTGGACCAAAGTGGGAGATAACAAAATCACTGGGCCTGAACTTATTCAGGAAACTACTGATAAAATAGCCCAGATTCAACAAAGACTACAAGCAACACGTAGCCGCCAAAAGAGTTAGGCAGACAAACGGCGAAAGCCCTTGGAATTCCAGGTGGGTGACCGACTCATGTTGACGGTTTCCCCGTGGAAAGGCGTGGTTCGTTTTGGGGCTAAGGGCAAGTTAGCACCAAGGTATGTCGGACCGTTCGAGATAACTCAACGGATTGGTCCTGTGGCATACAGACTCAGAATTCCTGATGAACTCAGCGGGGTACACGATGTGTTTCATGTATCCAATCTTAAAAGATGTCTCGCTGACGAATCGTTAGTCATACCTTTGGAAGAAATACAAGTGGATGAACAACTACATTTCATTTAAGAACCTGTAGAGATTATGGATCGTGAAGTCAAGAGACAGAAACGAAGCCGTATTCCTATCGTGAAGGTTCGTTGGAACTCCAAGCGTGGACCAGAATTTACTTGGGAGCATGAGGATCACATGAATACAAGGTATCCCCATCTGTTTAAAGAAACAGTGCCCGATGATGATGCTTAAAATTCGGGACGAAATTTCTTTAACAAGGGGAGACTGTGACAACTAGTACCAGATCGTCCGGCAATCCGTACGGTATGCATACTTACACCATTACTATGTGTAAATAACTATGTGTAGATTAGTATTTGATAAACAGATGGGTGGAAACAAGGCTATAGAACAAATATCAGTTGTACATATTTCGATGAAAATCGAAGTACAGAAATACAACAAATCACAAGAAATAACAACGGTGAAAACAAATGACAAATACTAATCGGTTGTGATTTGATTTCCCTAAACGATAGAAATCAGATAACCGACAAAATCAATAAGGAAACAATGAGAAACTATTCATAACAATGTGAAAAACAGTTAGGATTAGTTGAGTCCGTTTCGGTATCGTTTACGAACGATGAACTAACAGAGTGTTTGCGTGGGTGACGATTCACTCAAACATATATGTGGGTTTAACGTTCTGAATGACAACTGAAAAATAGAAAACCAAATCAGAAAGTGAAACGTACGATCGTATTCGTACAGTTTGCGCTCTGTACGAAAACACGCGTAAGTTAAGTTTTCTGATGAAACGGCGAAAATAAACGATTAGGAACGTTAAAATAATAAAAATAAAATAAAAATAATATTAATTAGTAAATTCCACTTAAAAAGATTTAAGTCAAACTATTTTTATAAGACTACGCACAATAAACGTTAAATTACGAAATAACGAGGTATAACGGTCTGATCGCGAACGAAACAGTAAAAAAATAAGTGAAATATAATATTTTATGTTTTACAATTTTGAAACTCATCAAAAATAATCAAAGAAATCTAAATTTCAATCTAAAAAGTTTAATTACGCAACCGTAATTAAAACGCGCGTAAAAAAATACGCGAAACCGACACAGAGCGACACCAAACACGCGGGGAACCAGTCGGGGTATAAAAACCCATTGATTATCTTCATCTTCTTCACAAATGACAGCCCTACTCTCTCTCTAACCTCAGTCCCCTTTTTCTCGTTTTTCATTAGAATCCCACACAAAAACCATCATAACTTCTTCATTCCTTGACCAAATCGCGCATATAATATATCGAAACGACCGTTTCGACGAGGGGAAGCTGGAAGTACAAGGGATCGGAGCTAGTTCGAATTATTTTGGCTGGAATCTTAGAGAGAAGTTGCTGTTGGAAGTTGGTTTCACCATTTTGCAGGTATGAATCTTAAACCAGTTTTCATCACCGTAGATCTTTTAGATGCGCACAAAACCTGCTTAGGAACATCAGAGATAGGCTAGAATACTGCTTAGAAGGATCGAAGTTGGTGGGATATGGTTGAAAATGTTAGTATCAGTGGAACAACACCCAAGATAGATAGCATCGATGGGAGCTGCAAGGATGTTGTTTATCTCCTTAGAACTTGCTAAGTTGGAAGGCTGGACCAGCCCTCATCGAGCATGGCCATATCGACAAGGACTAAGGGGGGTCTTCATTTGGAACTCATCGATAGTAGCATATGGGAGCTGAGAAGTGGTCGATGTTAGTCCTCGATATTATCCAAGACATTTTCGGTATTAATACTCAGCCTATACCTAAGTAATCTAATTCTTAAACAGGGTGGTATTAATCGAAGATGGGACCATTAAATGGATGCAAAGATGATAATACATGTGAACTATAGTGAGTGGGATGATGGAGTAATTAGTTCGGTGGGGTCCTAACCTATTTATATTAACACTTCAAATCTTGGCCACCCTTTTATTTTTTTTTTTTGACCCCATCGAATATTAGCTGCAAAGCATAAATAATAATGCCCTGCTTAATTCTAGTGTCTTGAGCTTTAAATATCAGCAATAATAAACCCATATTAAGAGCTTGGGAACATGGGTTAAACGTGGTAACCGCCTTCTAATTAATAAGGACCGGATGGCATCGATATATTTAGCATGTGAGGAGTGTTAGTATTAGCCCTTGGATCCAATCAAGTAATCTAAACATAAGCGGGATGTGATAATCTTGGTGGATGTGGGAGTATCAATATAAATTCTTTACAGTACAAAGAGCTGGGTAAACTCAAATTTGTGATGGACTCACATACAAAAAAAAAATGTTAACTGGGAAGGGTAATATTGATCCCTTAAGATGATCCAATTGGTTTAAATTGAGTCACAAACAATACATAAACAAACTAAACAAGATAGTACAAGGGAGGATTATTTTGAGATGTTAGTCAATTGTTTTACCATCTACACTATCTAGAACACATTTTAACCACTAGAAATTTATTAACTAAATATTTGTAATTGAAACATGGGTTAGACAACCACAATGGATGATAAGAGGTTATCAGAAGGATTCTACCTATTATGAACACTTAAGAATTTAGTTAAGTGTTAAAAGAGATTTTCAAGTTTAGACTTAGTTTTATAAATTAAACTTAATCTTTTGTTCAAGTAAACACAATAAACATTATACAAATAAATTCTTTTATAAAATGGATATAAATTATTAATAAAACATTTTTTATATAAAATAAGTATAACATCTTTATAAATGAAACATGAAAGCTTAAAACTTTATGTTTCTAATAATTTTGAAATATGTATTATTTTAATTCAAGCTTGATTCACATCAAGTAAGCTAATGGTTAAGGGTTTATTAGAGATAATATCTCAAAACTTTGTATTAATAAACCTAGTAACTCATTAGTGGGGTTTTAGGACACTTAGTCGGATTGCACAGTTCTCGTCACCACTATTAAACATATACTAATGTTAACGATGTGAACACAAACAAATCAAACACAGGATCGTGAATACAACATCATCACAACAAGTGAGCGCGTGCATTTCTTGAGTATAAGTCAACCGCTTCAATCACCAGGTGAGTTCATATGCCCCTTTTTATTAATCTTTTGGTTTTAACTACGGGGCTGAGAACATGCTAAAACTTTTATTAAATGTTTTAGTACATTGTATTGTAATAAGGTTTTTACTTTGTTACTACAACTGTATGCATTATTATGTAAAAGTTGATGAATGTGAGTTTACAACTGTTATTTATGTTAGACAATATCTACGATTACTAAGCGATAAAACTATTATTCCTCTGTTATTACACTGTAATTCTCATAAGGAATACATGCTATTTCTATTGAATTATTTTATTAATTCTAAGGAAAAATTATAACAATTAATTCTTAGCGAATTGATCTGATATATCTATGAGAACATGTGTGTTATGCCTATTGGATTGCTATTAGTTGATGACTATGGGTTGATAACTATGAGAACTCTTTTGATTTTTACTCAGCCTATTCCAACTCTATCATTTCTGACACGGGTGATGAGAGTATGATAGTGTCTGCTAATTATCTCACCAGTTCTATTCTGTGGACTGGCAGACTGAGAGATTGACTTTACTCAGGTCATAAGCTGGTGGCAGATAGTTGTGAGGTCTTGTGAAAACTAATGAATCCGGATTTAATTGCGGACATTGTGGTTTGCCTTTGTGGTAGCTGCAATGTGGTCAATTCAATCCTGATCACCTATTGGGATATGACTACGTGTCAGACTTGCTCTCACTTCCTAATCAGATGTGAGTATAGTAAGTCAAAGAGTATACCACCATTCATAACTGTGGTAATCCACCATTAATAACTGTGGATATTAATAGTCTTCACAACATAGAAGTAATACCACCATTTATAACTATGGTAATCCACCATTTATAGCTGTGGAGAACTGTACTACCCAGAAACCTATAGCGTTATGTTAATATTATGATGATGTAATGGTTTATCATATTGGAGATCTTGATTGTGATTAAGCCTATGGGTGATGAAATGAATATCTATAGCTACAATACAGGTGGTATTGAGTTCTGTCAAGTGTGTGGTGGGATGTCGGCTAGGGCTTGTCCCCTATGTATGCCCTATATATAAGAATGCTTGACTTGACAATATCCTATCTGTAGGTGTATCTATAGAGAGGACATGGGGATGACTTAATGCCAAATGAGAATAACAAGACTTGAGTATTACAAGATGTTGTGTAAATAATTCTGAAAGCTTTTAAATAACTAAACTTATGAACTCACCAACCTAGTGTTGACTTTGTTTAAATGCATGTTTTCTCAGGTGACGAACATGTCTAGTTACCAAGCATCAGTGATTAAGCTAGAGGACTTTATAGAAGACCTAGCTTGCTTTTTGGATGCATATATTTTGATGACATGTTGAATCTCTTTTGTATATCTTGTGCAACTACAAGATAGAAAGTATATGATTCTTTTGAGTAGATTTACTTAGTTAAATTACGAACACGTACAGCGTAATTTAACTTTGTAATTATATGTATTGAATGTCATGTTAGCATTTCTCATTATATATCATGTGCCATGTAAGCAATCTGATCACTATGATTATCACCCGATATCGCGCCCCGGGAACCTTCCGCCCGACGGAAAAGTCGATCCAGCCCGCCGGCTCGGGGTGTGACAATAATCCATATTTTTTGCTTCACAATCTTTTCTAGTTAATGTTATAGGCATTCTCTGCAAATTTACTAGCTTATTACAAATTATCTGATTGGTACTTGAATTAATGTTCTACAATTGAATTTATCTTTTGGAAAAGGTTAGGTGCTCGATTCTCATGATTTTGCTCTGAATTCTACTTTATTATAACTTGATGAATGATGATGTGTTGATGTGAATTAAAACTAACTTTTTGCAATCAACGTGCTGGTTTGTTAACAATATATGAGTATTTGTTTGATGTTTTTTCACTTCGATCTTTCACTGTTAAACTTTATGTTATTCAAGTTTTATGAAAAGAGATCCTTAAGATGATGAACATGATGTTGTTCTTCTCTTTTTTGATTAAAGGATGACAATATAGTGATGTTAATGCTGTTAAATTCATGTTTAATTTTTCATTACGTAAATATATTATTTTTCCTTCAATTGTGTTGTTTTATGAAGATGTTAAATCTTTTGTGCCTAATGGTCGAATCAAGTTCTTTTTATGGAAATATATTTTGTGTCCTTCCCATGCTTGTAAAATATATTTTGTGCCAAATGATTAAATTCATGTTTTCCGGCGACTACGAGAAGAAAATGGAAAACGAACCTTCGATCTACGTTGGGAATGACGATTCAGACATGGATTGACAAGAACGACGGTGTGAACGAACCAATTTCAGTCCTTGCCGGAACCCTAATTCCGACAAAGACGGTCGATCGAGGGTAATCGTAGCCAAAAAGTGGAATTGCTTTTTTTGAAAGTCAGTAAATGGGCTGGGCTGTTATTAGATGGGATGAGATATGGGATTTAATATATATATATATATATATATATATATATATATATATATAGGGATTAATTAAATGAAAACATTGTTTTAGTGAGAAAACCTTGAAAATTCATGTAAAATGAACGTATTTTTTTTTTGAAATTTTATTTACAGCTTTGTAACCTTATTGGGCACATTTTTATAAAAAAAATCAAAAAAGCGCCGAAGAAATATTTTTAAAAAAAATATTTTATAACTTTTTTTACGTTGTAAAACATACGTAACACTGCGGCAGATCTGACGGAATTTTTTTACGTTTTTACGTATGTTTTACAAATTTGTTTTTTTAGTTTTGTTACGTATGTTTTACAAGCGGTTTGCTGGGTTTTCACAATAAAAAGTGGTTTTCAAATTATCCATACCCTATATATATATAGCCCAATGTGAATTAATTTGATAAAATCTTAGATTATTTGCAAAATTATGCATAAAGTTTTGTATATATAGTGTTAGGATCAAATACAAATTGGTAGTTTTGTAAAAAATGTAAAAAGCAAAGTGGTATTATAAATAACAAAGTGCTATTATTAACAAAAACTGTTAAATATTATAATAGCACCTTGCTTTTTACACATTTTACAAAACTATCACTTTGTACATTAACCTCACCCTATATATATATAATTTTCAAAATTTATATATAATATCTCAATCCAATTAATCCATAGTCCCCACCTCGCCGATCGATTAGCGACTAGCGATTTCTCCAACCATGGTCCTTCCAGGCCATTTTTAAGCCTCAAACAAGTACATGGAAACTTGTTGTTTGTATAATCTGATTTAGTTGTAAACTTGGAACTTTGTAGAATTTTGTTTTAGCTTGGTTGTTCAGTTGGTTTAGATTAGTTGAAGCTTTGAGACTTTGTGGAACTTATTATTTATAGAACTTAATTTAGTTGGAACTTGAAAACTTGAAACTTTGTAGAATTTAGTTGATTAGTTTGGTTAGTTTAGTTTATTTAGATTATTTGAAACTTAGAACTTTATAGTTTAATACTATCGATCCCAAGTCTAGATAAAAGGAGCCAGCCCTAGATTGATTTAAGGTTTTATACCTGTTTTCATTGAGTTAATTTAACACGTTTTATGTTTGAGTTTTAGGCAATGATTTTGGTTGAAATGATCATTAATCTGATTAATTGTTGATTTGAGTCGAATCTCACGCTCGAATCCTTGCCTAATCTAGGTTTGGCTAGCTGTAAACGCATAGGATTGAGTGGATTTGAAATCGGTTTGGAGATGGGATCCATGGGTTGATCCAGAGATGTAACGGATAAGGGAGGAGAATAGGAATAGGGATTTGGCAGATTTGGTCCCTCCCTTTTTCGTCTCTGTTACCAGATTTGGAAATTGACACATTTGACCCTTAGAATTTATATTAACCTTTTTTTATTTTTTTATAAAAATTTGTATAATGAGTTTAAATTTTATAAAAACTAATAAAGTGTTTAGGGATGTTTTATTATTGTTTTTTAATTATATAAAAAATAAATAATTAATACTAAATTACACATTTAAATAAATTCTTTAGTTTTATAAAGTTTAGTTTATAAAAATCTAATGAAACTTGTTTTATTTTAAATTTTTTTAACATACATAAATCTACACATACACATATCTATGTATTTGAAGTATGTTCAAATTTGTTTTCGTGTATATATAGACACACACACAACTATTTATATTTATCTGTATATATATACACATATATATACACACAAATGTATGTATGTATTTGTGCATGTGTAAACTTATAATTGAGAATTTCAAATGACATCATAATCCTTTATTTAATGATATTGTTTACTACAATTTACAGGAATGCTAAAGACGCAGCCACCACCGCCACCTGGCACCACCACTAATGTCGCCAGCCATCGTCACTTGTGTAACAACTCATTTTCAAAAAAAAATAATATATATATATATATATATATATATATATATGGACTTATTCTATTAAGAACCATTAAATATGAAATAACTATAAGAACCACATTTATAGCCACAAGTTTTGAAGGGTATAAAGGTAATTTCCCTTGAAAATAGGGGAAGTTACTTTTATACCCTCCAAATTTGTGGCTAGAAATGGTTTTTTAGTTCTTAACTTACATTGGTTCTCATTTAAACATCATATATATATATATATAGGGAAAGGAGTGAATGTTAACCCATGGTAATTGAGGTAACTTATAAACCCAATTTGATTGGTTGTCTAATTTAATGAATTTGAAATGTGTGGTCCATATTAAATCTGGAAAAAATGAGTGGTTGAGATTTCTTGAAGGGTATTTTGGAGATTTGTGAGGTGTACTTGATTTGATTTTTAAAATAAAAGTTTATCCCCCATTTTTTTAAACCTTCATAACTTTTATATACATTATTATTTTTTAAAAAAAATTACACCATTAAATTTGTCACATTTTTATCTTTAATTCAAGTATAGTTTTGTCAAAAAATTTTAAAGTTTTCGAAATTACACTGATGTAACGAACTGAATTTTTCAAAGTGTTCATAATTACACTGATGTAACGAGCTGAATTTTTTCAAAGTGTTCCTAATTACACTGATGTAACAAGCTGAATTTTTTCAAAGTGTTCATAATTACACTGATGTAACGAGTTGTTACACTGATGTAACGAGCTGTAACTTATTATTTATTTTACGTTACAATTATGTAACTTTCTATCTTATTTGATATAAATTTATCTAATTAACTAAATTTTATAATAAAAAATAAGTTTGTAATATATATTTAAGATGAGAGAAAAAAAAATTTGATGGAAAAATTTTGAAAAAAAAGAAAAATTATTGTACTTATGTTTTTTACGTTAGTGTAATTACGAGCGCCCCGAAAAAAATTTGACATGACTATAATGAAATTAACGAGAAAAATATGACGAGTTTAATGGTGTAATTTTTATAAAAAAATATTATCGTATAAAAAAGTTATAAGTATATAAAAATCAAGGGGGGAAACTTTAATTTAAAAATAGGAAAATAGATGGTTTATTAAGAGTGTGACACTTGTCACTCTTATATTAAATCTGATTTTTGTAATTAAGACAAATGAACATAATGCCCTTTTGTATTAAAAATTAATTAGTGACACATGTCACCATTAGATTTAATCTTGGAAATTTGAACCATTGGATTTGAGTTATTGAGTTTTCTCAATTAGAAAGGGTTATTATATGATCTCTTCCCTATATATATATATATGTATATATATATAGGGAAGTGTTCAAATAATAACCCACTCTTAAAGCAATAACCCAGATAACTTTGCCAAGATGAAGCCGAATCTTGAATTTTTTTTTAACATCATTGTAACACAATTAGAACACTATGTTCTTTTATGAGTTTGTAAAAATTCATCACCATTTAAGAGATATCATCGTTGTAAGTTTTTGATTTACAGCACTGTAACTGTTTAGGCCCAAAACTTACAACGATGTAAACTCTTAAACGGTGATAAATTTTTGCAAACTCATAAAAGAACATAGAGTTCTAATTGTGTTACAATGATGTTCAAAAAAAAAACTTTAAGATTCGGCTTCATCTTGGCAAAGTTATCTGGTTATAGCTTTAAGAGTGGGTTATTATTTAATCCCAATCATATATATATATATTACCTCAGATCATTTGGAATTATCTTGACCCAAATTTTAAAGACAATATATACATATATGTATATATATAGATGTATATGTATATATATTAAAGAAATAATTGGATTTTTGAATACTCAAATATGAATTAAAATGATTTGAAATAGCTTTTTGTAAATATTCATAAACCTTGATCTTTAAATTAAATATTATGTATTAAAATAATTAAATTATGTTTTGGATGCACATTTTAATATAATATCTAAATCATTTAATATAAGAAATTAATTTAAATTTGTTTTATGAAATTAATAAAATTTCATCATAAATTTAAAAATGAATTTCCAGATTTTTCAATATTACTTTTTTTGTTAAGAAATATAGGATGGGAATAAGGATAAAAGTTCGAAAACCGGTTCTATTCAAAAACTGGTTCTATGTAGCTGGATTTGAACTCGTGTCCTGTGACTAGCGAAAGAAATAGTTGAACGGTTGGGCTGGCCACCATGATCTGGTGACTGACCAGATATGAATTATATTTATCTTAGTTATTTGGATTATCCTCAAATTCGAAAATCAAGAACCCCAGAAAACAGTTCCGATCAAATTGGTTTGATTAACCGATCATGAGTCCCAAACTTCATAGGGCTTTTGTTCCTTAGTTAAAACAGATTGAAATGGTATAAAATTTAACCGTGATGCTTTCGATTTGATGAGTTTCGAGTTCAAATCCTACATAGATGGACTTTCAAACTGATCCTTCGATTTATGGGCCTCAGAGCTTGTATTTGATTTGGTTTTTTCCACAAAGGTGTCGCAAAGGGTGTTGAATGTTTAATTTGATTCCCCATCAAGTGATTCAGCCGATTGATATTAAAATTGTGCCCAACTGTTTACAGGTAAGATTTAAGGTGATTGTTGTTTATTTTTTGTATTTCGTGGATGGATTGATTCATCAATAAAGTTAGGATCGCTTGATTTCAATTATTTAAGATTTCATATGCATTTGAGTGAAGATTTTGGGGGAATTGGTTGAACCAGCCTTGAACGGGGGTCGGTGTGGAGCAGATAAGAAAGAAAGGGATGAATATGGGAATTACCTTTTTAGTCCTTCATCTTTCTTTTCTTTTTAAATATTATCTTAAACTTCCTATACCTCATCAACCTTTTTTTATGGAATAACTCTTTTAGTCCCTTTATTTCATTCAGTTTATTATCTTATGACAAAAAAAGTTGTTTTAAAAAAAATCTTTGTTATGTTTTATAATCAATATTATATTTAAAACTATACAACTTTTAAAATCTTATAAAACCTTATAATCATTATGTATGTATGTATGTATGAAGGTACATACGTACGTAGGTACGTATTGTCACACCCCGAGTCGGCGGGCTGGATCGACTTTCCCGTCAGGCGGAAAGGTCTTTGGGCGCGATATCGGGTGATAATCAAAGGGATCAGGTTATTTACCAATGCACATGATATGAAATGAGAAAACACTGAATAAAATATAATTACAAAGTTAAATTACAACAGTATCCTTCATAATTTAACAATGTAAATCTACCAACAACATCATAAATTATCTATCTTGTATCTGCACATGAAATACAAAATAATATGTATAATGATGTTCAAAAATATGCACGTCCAAAATGCTAGGTCCTCTATCTGGGCATCCTAGTCAAAAGCACGAACTTCCTAGCTAAACCTGTTCGTCACCTGAGAAGTCATGCAGGAAAAAAAAGTCAACACATGGTGTCACACCCCTGCGCTGCATGCGGAATCCACGGCGCGGTGACGTATGAACAGTTGAATCATGCACAAGTATTGAATAAGAACAACCACAATGGATTACTACGTTTCATAATGTTTAGACAGTTGTTTAGTTACAGACAAACTATCTACCAAAATAATGACAACTACAGACCCAAAAGATAGTTTACAAAATAAGACTTCAAACAAGACAATTAAACAATTAGGATTTTGTGTGTTTCTAATCCATCCTAGCATGTTTCTTCATCATGTTCTATCTTAGAATGGTCTCCTTAGTTGTCCCTGAGAAAGTCTTAAACCTGATTACCTGAAACACGTGAAAAGTAACTGTCAACTACAGAAGTAGTTGGTGAGAACAATAGGTTTAACATATGAAATCATGAATATGTGATATAAGGCATAGGTATGTTAAAGTAATAAATGATTCACATGGATGAGCTGCAACCCAAACTAACATCAAGTAAGAAAATGAGTGTAAACAGTCCAATCACTGTTCGCACGAAAGCCAACATATAATATCATGTCCCAAACCACGTTTGGAGTTAGATAATGTATCAGCAATTTTGAAAACCATAATGACACCAGACCTGCAGTTAGCTTTTAAAACAAATTTAAAAGCTAACTCCATCCTGGATAAGAACCAATGTGTCCGCTTTCCCTTGTTGTGATCACCCAGTACTAATGCTAATGAATGTGATACTTGATGCGTTTACAAGTTTGTTTACAACAATAGACACCATGTTTATGAACCTTACTTTAACCGAACGTGTTAATGCCTTATTTGATAACATGAATTGAAAACCTTGATTTAATCCCATGAATTAAATCCTTTGTTTTGAATACCATGAAATGAACCTCTTGATTTGAATACCATGACATGAACCTCTTGATTTGAATACCATGAAATAGTGACCTTGTATAATAACAAGGTTTATAACAAAAGAGTTTATAAAATCCATTATTTAAAAGTGTTTATCCTGTATAAAAACAATTGAGTAAATCTGTTTTAAACAGTTCAAAGGGTCTTTATAAAACCTTTTTAATAAAAAGAGTTTAATAGTTGATAAATCCTTTAAAACAGTTGACAATTCCTTTAAAACAGTTGATGAATCCCTTGGATTCGTAAAATGAACCTGTAATGTTTATAAGAATACACACATCCTGTGTAATGAAATACGATTGTAAATAGCGGGTTTGATCACGTGTTCCACCCCAAAACAGTTATAAAACAGTAAAAGAGGGGCTAATGTTCTCACCTGTCTGCAGTAGACTCTGAACTATAACAAATAGCAAGTAGCAAACAGGACTTCTAATTGGTTCCTATATCATTGTAATCATACATAAGATATAAGATTTATAGTTGTATAGACTTTGATTCATTGATTGACTTGTGTTCTCTTGCACATGATTACATGATCTCATGGTTATGATTGTTGTGAAAACTTGAAAGTTATGATTGAGTCACTTGATCGATCAATGATTCATGATAAGACTATGTTATGATATTTTATGCACAAACTCATTATGCATAAATAGCATGTGTTTATGAGTTTGATAACCTTGTTAACATGAATTATGAAAAGATGTTCCAATTGTTTAAGTCCTTGTGATTGTGATTTGGTCTCATAATCAAGTTAAGTTATAAAATTAAACCCCATAAGATCAAATTACAATTTACTTTGAGTTGTGGCCGCTAATGGTCTTCTGCCCATAAAATCATGGTGGCCTAATCAAAGTTCCATGGGCCTCTTAAGTTAACAAGGCCAATTGGATGTGATATTGGGCCAACTGAATGTGGTGTTGGCCCAACAACATGTACATAGGCCTTGTAACGTGCCAAAGATAATATCAAGCCGATTAGGATCTTAGTGAGTCGAATGCACTTGGATTGAGCCTAAGGAATTTGAGTTGGGCCAACCCATGTATATGTAGGCCATGTAAGGTTCCAAGGTGATATTGGGCCATCTAAAGACCTTAATGGGCCAAGCTATTTCAATTGGGCTTGAGCTTAACTCCTGGGCCGAGTACTAATAAGATTGGGCCTTGTAAAACTGGATTGGGCCGAGTTGAGCTTGGGCTGCCACATTAGGCAGCGAACCCTCTTTGGTTCTAACCTAAGGTTCGGCTATCTTGAGACACCACTAAGGTTCGGCCGTAGGTTAGAGTTTCGGGCATGGTTCGGCCAATGCATGATACAGTAGGGTTCGTGAAGCTAATGATAGTCAGAGGTTCGGTCCAGGTGTCCCACGAACCATAGGTTCGTTTCTAATGTTTCACTAAAGGTTCGGTTATCATGGCAGCATGCATGGTTCGTCCCTAAGTTCCAAGGTTCGGCAATAATTAAAGAACCATGCAGGGTTCGTCTGTATAAGGTTCGACATAGTAGGGTTCGTGTAGACTCCCTATAGTTCGGCTGATAATGAAACGAACCATGCAGGGTTCGTTATGGTTCGCAGAGACTCCAATGGTTCGCTGGGGTTCGGCTTTGGGCAGATGGGTTCGACTAGAAAACCCTAATGGGTTCGTTCTCATGGTCCTCGCCGAACCTGTTCATCTGCACCATCACCATCGCATTCGAGCTGTTCCAGGTCACCAGCTAAGTCGATCTATCATCAGGGAATGCTACTATGGCTGCGAAACTGAAGGGGGAAGGGCTAGGACCGGCTATGAGTCGAGTTTGAATAAAAACACTCATGAAACCCTATTTTCCCGAAACTTCCTTGGTTCATACCTCGTTTTTGGCTGGTGAAAGCCTCCGATCCGCTGTACTTTCTTGTAATACTCGTTGAGAGCTTCGCGTAGGTTCAAGAATCACCGGAATCCGTCAAGAAACGAAGGAGATACGCGCGTTTGAAGTTTGGATTTTTAGAGAGAGGTGGGAGACGAAAATTGTAGAGAGAGAGAGTGGGTTGTTGGTGACATAAATGAGGAAATAAGCCTTGTTCAAGGCTTTTATAGTCCGTATGGTATTCGGGTCCGTTTCGGTCGCTCGGTTCGCGTTTCCGGATCGTAACGCGTATTTTACGCGATTTAAAATAAAAGATTTGTTAAACTCAATAAAATGATGAGTTTCAAAATTGTAAAAATCTAAAATAATAATTTTAACTATTTTTACTCTTTGTGCGTTAACAGATTGTTAAACACATACAATTACGTGTATACCCGCAATCGCGTACGGTTTTTGATCGTAATAATTATTTAAAGTCGTTTAATCATAATTATAAGTTCAACATTCGTATCATTATGGATCGTCACCCATAACTATACTCAGTCTCGCTTACGTATTACGATTCTTGTTTGATTAATTGTCATAATATTCGTCTTAACACTACGTACTAACACTATCCTGTTACACCGAACGCAGTATATATATAGGGCTCACTCTCGCTGCCCACCACTGTTTCGATATAACACGATACTGTTCTTGCCTAGTGTAATCGACTGTAAATAAATAATACATACTTGTTGCCAAATAATAAAGATTCTAACACACAAGCACATAATGAACACATGAATCACGTTAACTGACTGAACATAGTTACACACTGTTCTAACACTGTTCATGCCTATCATGACTAAATGTACAAATGTTATAGTCTCCCCTAGTTAAGGGAATTTCGTCCCGAAATTAACTAGCTGAATATACTGTAAAAAGATGAGGGTACTTAAGCTTCATCTGGTCTTCACGTTCCCAGGTGAACTCAGCACCGCGTTTGCCCTCCCATCGTACCTTTACGATCGGGATACGGCTGCGTTTAAGTTTCTTGACCCCATGATCCATGATTTCAACCGGACGTTCTATGAATTGCATGTTGTTCTGAATCTGAATGTCTTCCAGTGGAATCTGAACATCATGATCAGCTAAGCATTTCTTAAGATTTGATACATGAAAAGTATCATGAACATTGCTTAGCTCCATTGGAAGTTTGAGTTTGTAGGCTACGGGACCAATCCGTTCCAGGATCTCAAAAGGTCCTACGTACCTTGGTGCAAGTTTCCCTTTCTTCCCGAATCGAACAACGCCTTTCCAGGAAGAAACTTTGAGTAAGACTCGGTCACCGACTTGAAACTCAAGCGGTTTCCGACGTCGATCAGCATAACTCTTCTGTAGATCTCGTGCGGCCTTAAGCCGTGACTGAATGATTGTGATCTTGTCTGATGTTTCCTGAACAAGTTCGGGTCCTACGACCTGTGAGTCACCAACCTCGGTCCAGCAGACCGGTGATCGGCACTTCCTACCATATAAAGCTTCGAACGGTGCACATTGAATGCTTGTATGGTAGCTGTTGTTGTACGAAAACTCGATAAGTGGAAGATGAGTGTCCCAACCTCCACCAAAGTCAATGACACAAGAACGTAGCATGTCCTCGAGTGTTTGGATAGTCCTTTCGCTTTGACCGTCGGTTTGGGGATGATACGCCGTGCTAAGATTAACACGAGTTCCCAAAGCCTTTTGTAATGATTGCCAAAAGCGAGAAGTGAAACGACTATCACGATCAGATATGATTGATGTTGGTGTACCATGACGTGCAATAATTTCGTTGATGTACAATGTGGATAGCTTCTCCATCTTGTAATCCTCTCGGATCGGGAGAAAATGAGCAGATTTGGTGAGTCTATCAACGATCACCCGAATCGAATCGAAACTTCGCGGAGTTCTCGGCAACTTAGTTATGAAATCCATGGAAATTTGTTCCCATTTCCATTGTGGAATTTCAGGTTGCTGCAGAAGTCCTTAAGGCTTTTGATGTTCTGCTTTGACTTTCGAACATGTAAGACATTTTCCCACATACAGTGCTATGTCTTTCTTCATTCCCGGCCACCAGTAAGATGTCCTCAAGTCCTGATACATCTTATCGGCTCCAGGATGAACTGAGTATCGCGACTTATGAGCCTCATCACAGATGAGTGTGCGCAATTCTTCAGACTTTGGAATCCAAATGCGACCGTTGAGATATAACACCCCATCAGATCGAGGTTCTAGTTTCTTCTCAATGCCACAATCCAAGTCTGTCTTGAGTTGATTGTCCGTTACTACTAGTTGTTGTGCGATACGAATCAAGTCTTTCAAGTTTGGCTGTGTGTTGATCTCCATGGCTCTTACACGAATTGATTTGACTGGTTCCTTGCGACTAAGAGCATCCGCCACCACATTGGCTTTACCCCGATGGTAACGAATCTCACAGTCGTAATCAGTTAGAAGCTCAACCCAACGCCGTTGTCTCATGTTGAGTTCTTTCTGATTAAAGATGTGTTGCAGGCTCTTGTGGTCTGTATAGATGACACATTTAGTACCATAAAGGTAGTGTCTCCAAATCTTCAATGCAAAGACCACAGCTCCTAGCTCAAGGTCATGAGTAGTGTAATTCTTCTCGTGAACCTTAAGTTGTCTTGAAGCATACGCAATGACCTTGTCTCGTTGCATAAGTACAAAACCGAGACCAAGGTTTGAAGCATCACAGTAGACAATGAAATCATCATTGCCTTCTGGGAGACTAAGGATAGGGGAGTTGCATAACTTCTGTTTAAGAAGTTGAAATGCATCTTCTTGTTTCTGTCCCCATAAAAACGCTTGACTTTTGTGAGTCAAAGTGGTAAGTGGCAAGGCTATCTTTGAAAAGTTAGCAATGAATCTTCTGTAATAGCCTGCCAAACCCAGAAATGAAAGAATCTCTGTTGGAGTAGATGGAGTAGTCCAGTTCTTAATCGCCTCAATCTTGGCTAGATCTACATGTATTCCATCCTTGTTTATGACATGTCCTAAGAAGTGAACCTCCTTTAACAAAAATTCACATTTTGAGAATTTGGCATAAAGTTGTTCAGCTCTTAGTAACTCTAAGACTTTCCTCAAATGATCCTCATGCTCTTGTTCTGACTTGGAATAAATCAGTATATCATCAATGAAGACAATAACAAACTGATCCAAGTATGGCCTGCAGACTCGGTTCATCAAGTCCATGAACACTGCGGGTGCATTGGTCAGCCCAAATGGCATAACCACAAACTCATAGTGTCCATATCGAGTCCTAAATGCAGTCTTTGGTATATCCTCATCATTTACTCTTAACTGATGATACCCGGATCGTAAATCAATCTTAGAGAAGCAAGTTGCTCCCTGTAATTGATCGAACAGATCATCGATCCTAGGCAGAGGATATCTATTCTTGATTGTCAACTTGTTTAGCTCGCGATAATCGATGCACATACGAAATGAACCGTCTTTCTTCTTGACAAAGAGAACCGGAGCTCCCCATGGAGAGAAACTTGGTCTAATGAAACCTTTGTCTAAAAGTTCTTGAAGCTGACTAGACAGTTCTTGCATCTCAGATGGTGCTAATCGATACGGTGACTTCGCCACTGGGTTTGCTCCAGGGACGAGATCGATTCTAAACTCCACTTGTCGGATTGGTGGTAATCCAGGCAAGTCTTCTGGAAACACGTCAGGATAATCTCTGATCACTGGAACGTCTCCAATTGCTTTCTTTTCAGGTTTCTTCTCTACCACGTGAGCCAAGAATGCGTAGTATTTCTTTCTCAAGTACTTCCTTGCCTTGACGCACGACATGATCTTAAATCCGCGGCAGGGTTTCTCACCATAGATTCTCATCGTTTCGCCGGACGGTAAAGGAATTCGAATAAGTTTCTCCGAGCATACGATTTCGGCATTGTTTTTGGATAACCAATCCATTCCTATCACGACTTCGAAACTTCCGAGTGTCATAGGAATAAGATCGATGAGAAAAAGTTGGTCGTTTAATCTTAACTCACAACCATGAATTATAGAATCTACAAGTATGGTATTTCCATCAGCTACTTCTACGGTATAGGGAGCAGTAAGTATAGATGGTTCTATGTTAAGCAAAGAAGCAGTGTGGCCAGCGATAAAACTTTTATCAGCACTAGTATCAAATATGATAGAAACGTAATGATCATTAAGGAGAAATGTACCCGTGACAACCGCTGGCTCCTCGCGTGCTTCGGCAGCTCCGATAACAAAGGCACGAGCAGTAGCAGTAGTGTTGTTGAGTTTTGGACACTGGTTTCTAAAGTGTCCTTCTGCTCCACAATTATAACAGGCCCTTCCCCCTGTAGCAGCAGTGGTAGTGGTAGCAGTAGTTGCAGCAGCAAGATGAGCAGATCTACATGTAGCTGCTAAGTGTCCCATACGCCCACACTTGAGACACTTTTTGCATGGAGTGTTGGGCAGATGATGGTATTGGCATTTGGTGCAAAGTGGCAACGGGCCAGTATAAGGCTTTCTGGCAGTAACCGGTTGTGGCATAGCAGTAATGGGTGTGGCATGAGTAGGTGTAACTGCAGTCAGGGCTGCAAAGTTCTTGATTGTCTTTTGCTTCTTCTTCTTGGGATGTTGTTGTTCAGGCTTCTTGCCTTCATCAATCTGTGCTCTCTTATACCCTTTTCGGGTGAGCACTCCAGACTTAACGTATTCTTCGGTAAGGCTAGCTCCAAGATGAATCGCTGCCTCCAGAGTAGTGGGGTTATTCCCCATCACCGTTCCCCTGACAACTAGAGGTAAGCCTTCAATGTATTTTTCTATCCTGCGGGATAGAGGAGTAACCAAGTGTGGCACCAAAATGCACAACTCATGGAAACGAGTTGTATACTTGGCGTTTTCACCACTATCTTGCACCAGATTCCACATCTCCACCTCCAGTTTCTTCAGCTCATGACGTGGACAAAACTTCTCCACAAGTAAGTTCTTGAAACCGTCCCACGGTAAAGCTAAAGCAACTTCGCGTCCTCTGGTGTTCTTCTCAGAATTCCACCAGGTGAGTGCGCCTTTGTGAAAAGCGCTTGAGGCTATTTTGACCTTCAAGTTCTCAGGACATCCTGTGAAATCAAGAATATCCTCGATGCTCTCTAACCACTATAGTAGACCAGTAGCTCCTTCGGTACCAGCGTACTTAGGAGGCTTAGCATCATTGAACTGCTTGAAAGTGAAGTTAGCAGTTCCAGTAGTTGTAGCATTTGAGTTATGTGCTGAATCACTAGTACTTCCCCGAAGATTCTGGGTAATATCAGTGACCATGCCCGGAATGACATCTCTCATGTGTATAGCGATGGCTCGGGCAATCTTGTTGATCTCATCATCGTTGCCACTTGTCGAACCCCTTCCGTTAGGATCACGTAGGGGAGGCATTCTACGAATAGAAGCCACAAGTGGATCAGTAATGAGAAAGGATACAATTGAATGTGCATGATAAAGTTAGTAATATATCCATACTACTAATATTATCATTCAATTGTAATATGATCCAGTACGCGTATAAGTTATCAACTTATTTGCATACTTATCGTGTGAATATGTACGATGTTCCATGATCTCACTCCACCAAACCTACACACTGACACTTTCCCGATATACCGAAGATAGCTTATATATAGGGCATACGAAAGGGTCAAGCAAACTGCCAGCCCAGACACCATCCCACCACCGCTTCGATATACCACGATCATGTCCTTGCTAGCATTCGGCAACATGTTTTGTACTGATTTCCAAGTGTGTTCCATTGATTAAGAATCCCATGATCTTTGATCAACTTGAACTATGATTGAATCCATGACTGAACTATGAATATGTTATGTGTGCACCTACTAACAGTTGTTAACATGTAGAACTAAGTCATATGAGTGCTCTACATTGTTATTGTTAAACTATGTTACTAAGTACTAATGATGTAATCACTCAAGAATTTCACTTAAGGTTTACATTGAACGAATGTTCACAACTTTATTGATTCACCATAATGTTTGGTTCATCCAAGTTTGAATTGCACTATGATTGTATCCCAAATGTTTGTACCCCATGTGTTTGACTAATGTTCAATGTTCCCACTTGCTCCCGAATCCTCACTCCAAATACGAACGCCAGATTCCCCCTAACATACTGAAATAAGCTTATATATAGGGTAAGCTCTCACCGACCCACCACTTACCTCAGCACGTCAGCGTTAATCCGTCGTTTATATTTGGGGCTAAGATTCCAACTGTTGATTGATTATGATTGTTTCATGATTGCCTTTTGTACTATGGATATGATTATGACTGTGTAAACCACGGTTCTTAATTTACTTGAAATTAAAACCATAGGTTTCTGTGTATGTGTCCTAGGTTGATTTAACCTAGATTCTCAATACCTACAGTATCGAGTATAATGATCTCCTGTGAGAACTTCAACTAAAGAATACTGTTACACAGATTCTAAGTTATAAAGTTCCTATGATAATGAACACCTGATAATGATAACATGACAAGGATTTCAAATCAAGATTCTAAATTAATAGATCTTGACCTTTGAATTCCTATGATGAATATGACAAGGATTTCAAATCAAGATTCTAAATTAATAGATCTTGACCTTTGAATTCCTATGATGAATATGACAAGGATTTCAAATCAAGATTCTAAATTAATAGATCTTGACCTTTGAATTCCTATAATGAATATGACAAGGATTTTAGATCAAAGATACTAAATTAATAGATCTTTGCCTCTAAATTCCTATAATGAACTCTGTGTGAGAATTTCAGATCAAGGATACTAAGAATACAGATCCTTGCCTCTAAAATCCTTAAATGCATATATGTGAGAATTTAATTCAGTTTCTAAAATTATAGAATTCTGATTCAAATTCCTTGACTCGATATCTAATCTTAGTAAAATGTCCCTAAGATCTTTCAAGCTTAATGTAGACTTAAGGCTCACTTAAATTACTTAGATCCTAAGTAACCTCAAGACTATAGCACTTAGTCCTATTGGGTAGCTTAGGTTATAGTCTAGGTCATTAAACATTGGGTTTTTCCTAGTTCTTTACAACCTTGGCTCTGATACCAACCTGTCACACCCCTGCGCCGTGTGCGGAATCCACGGCGCGGTGACGTATGAACAGTTGAATCATGCACAAGTATTGAATAAGAATAACCACAATGGATTACTACGTTTCATAATGTTTAGACAGTTGTTTAGTTACAGACAAACTATCTACCAAAATAATGACAACTACAGACCCAAAAGATAGTTTACAAAATAAGACTTCAAACAAGACAATTAAACAATTAGGATTTTGTGTGTTTCTAATCCATCCTAGCATGTTTCTTCATCATGTTCTATCTTAGAATGGTCTCCTTAGTTGTCCCTGAGAAAGTCTTAAACCTGATTACCTGAAACACGTGAAAAGTAACTGTCAACTACAGAAGTAGTTGGTGAGAACAATAGGTTTAACATATGAAATCATGAATATGTGATATAAGGCATAGGTATGTTAAAGTAATAAATGATTCACATGGATTAGCAGCAACCCAAACTAACATCAAGTAAGAAAATGAGTGTAAACAGTCCAATCACTGTTCGCACGAAAGCCAACATATAATATCATGTCCCAAACCACGTTTGGAGTTAGATAATGTATCAGCAATTTTGAAAACCATAATGACACCAGACCTGCAGTTAGCTTTTAAAACAAATTTAAAAGCTAACTCCATCCTGGATAAGAACCAATGTGTCCGCTTTCCCTTGTTGTGATCACCCAGTACTAATGCTAATGAATGTGATACTTGATGCATTTACAAGTTTGTTTACAACAATAGACACCATGTTTATGAACCTTACTTTAACCGAACGTGTTAATGCCTTATTTGATAACATGAATTGAAAACCTTGATTTAATCCCATGAATTAAATCCTTTGTTTTGAATACCATGAAATGAACCTCTTGATTTGAATACCATGACATGAACCTCTTGATTTGAATACCATGAAATAGTGACCTTGTATAATAACAAGGTTTATAACAAAAGAGTTTATAAAATCCATTATTTAAAAGTGTTTATCCTGTATAAAAACAATTGAGTAAATCTGTTTTAAACAGTTCAAAGGGTCTTTATAAAACCTTTTTAATAAAAAGAGTTTAATAGTTGATAAATCCTTTAAAACAGTTGACAATTCCTTTAAAACAGTTGATGAATCCCTTGGATTCGTAAAATGAACCTGTAATGTTTATAAGAATACACACATCCTGTGTAATGAAATACGATTGTAAATAGCGGGTTTGATCACGTGTTCCACCCAAAACAGTTATAAAACAGTAAAAGAGGGGCTAATGTTCTCACCTGTCTGCAGTAGACTCTGAACTATAACAAATAGCAAGTAGCAAACAGGACTTCTAATTGGTTCCTATATCATTGTAATCATACATAAGATATAAGATTTATAGTTGTATAGACTTTGATTCATTGATTGACTTGTGTTCTCTTGCACATGATTACATGATCTCATGGTTATGATTGTTGTGAAAACTTGAAAGTTATGATTGAGTCACTTGATCGATCAATGATTCATGATAAGACTATGTTATGATATTTTATGCACAAACTCATTATGCATAAATAGCATGTGTTTATGAGTTTGATAACCTTGTTAACATGAATTATGAAAAGATGTTCCAATTGTTTAAGTCCTTGTGATTGTGATTTGGTCTCATAATCAAGTTAAGTTATAAAATTAAACCCCATAAGATCAAATTACAATTTACTTTGAGTTGTGGCCGCTAATGGTCTTCTGCCCATAAAATCATGGTGGCCTAATCAAAGTTCCATGGGCCTCTTAAGTTAACAAGGCCAATTGGATGTGATATTGGGCCAACTGAATGTGGTGTTGGCCCAACAACATGTACATAGGCCTTGTAACGTGCCAAAGATAATATCAAGCCGATTAGGATCTTAGTGAGTCGAATGCACTTGGATTGAGCCTAAGGAATTTGAGTTGGGCCAACCCATGTATATGTAGGCCATGTAAGGTTCCAAGGTGATATTGGGCCATCTAAAGACCTTAATGGGCCAAGCTATTTCAATTGGGCTTGAGCTTAACTCCTGGGCCGAGTACTAATAAGACTGGGCCTTGTAAAACTGGATTGGGCCGAGTTGAGCTTGGGCTGCCACATTAGGCAGCGAACCCTCTTTGGTTCTAACCTAAGGTTCGGCTATCTTGAGACACCACTAAGGTTCGGCCGTAGGTTAGAGTTTCGGGCATGGTTCGGCCAATGCATGATACAGTAGGGTTCGTGAAGCTAATGATAGTCAGAGGTTCGGTCCAGGTGTCCCACGAACCATAGGTTCGTTTCTAATGTTTCACTAAAGGTTCGGTTATCATGGCAGCATGCATGGTTCGTCCCTAAGTTCCAAGGTTCGGCAATAATCAAAGAACCATGCAGGGTTCGTCTGTATAAGGTTCGACATAGTAGGGTTCGTGTAGACTCCCTATAGTTCGGCTGATAATGAAACGAACCATGCAGGGTTCGTTATGGTTCGCAGAGACTCCAATGGTTCGCTGGGGTTCGGCTTTGGGCAGATGGGTTCGACCAGAAAACCCTAATGGGTTCGTTCTCATGGTCCTCGCCGAACCTATTCATCTGCACCATCACCATCGCATTCGAGCTGTTCCAGGTCACCAGCTAAGTCGATCTATCATCAGGGAATGCTACTATGGCTGCGAAACTGAAGGGGGAAGGGCTAGGACCGGCTATGAGTCGAGTTTGAATAAAAACACTCATGAAACCCTATTTTCCCGAAACTTCCTTGGTTCATACCTCGTTTTTGGCTGGTGAAAGCCTCCGATCCGCTGTACTTTCTTGTAATACTCGTTGAGAGCTTCGCGTAGGTTCAAGAATCACCGGAATCCGTCAAGAAACGAAGGAGATACGCGCGTTTGAAGTTTGGATTTTTAGAGAGAGGTGGGAGACGAAAATTGTAGAGAGAGAGTGGGTTGTTGGTGACATAAATGAGGAAATAAGCCTTGTTCAAGGCTTTTATAGTCTGTATGGTATTCGGGTCCGTTTCCGGAACGTAACGCGTATTTTACGCTATTTAAAATAAAAGATTTGTTAAACTCAATAAAATGATGAGTTTCAAAATTGTAAAAATCTAAAATAATAATTTTAACTATTTTTACTCTTCGTGCGTTAACAGATCGTTAAACACATACAATTACGTGTATACCCGCAATCGCGTACGTTTTTCGATCGTAATAATTATTTAAAGTCGTTTAATCATAATTATAAGTTCAACATTCGTATCATTATGGATCGTCACCCATAACTATACTCAGTCTCGCTTACGTATTACGATTCTTGTTTGATTAATTGTCATAATATTCGTCTTAACACTACGTACTAACACTATCCTGTTACACCGAACGCAGTATATATATAGGGCTCACTCTCGCTGCCCACCACTGTTTCGATATAACACGATACTGTTCTTGCCTAGTGTAATCGACTGTAAATAAATAATACATACTTGTTGCCAAATAATAAAGATTGTAACACACAAGCACATAATGAACACATGAATCACGTTGACTAACTGAACATAGTTACACACTGTTCTAACACTGTTCATGCCTATCATGACTAAATGTACAAATGTTACACATGGTTAGTGAGTTCATATAGTTTTGTTTGAAAATGACTTTGAACAAAGCTGACCGAATGACAACCATAACCTCACCAACAACCACCTATCCTATCTATTCAAGTATGCTTATATATAGGGCATACGTAGGGTCAAGCTTACCGCTAGCCCAGCCGCCGGCCCTCCATATTTCGAACTACATAGTATATTGTTCTTCATGATAATTAAGCGTTTCATCCCATACACTAAATTTACAACCTTGAACAATCTAAAAATGATAACCCTGAACATCCGAAATGACAACCTTAAAGTCATTAACAAGCACCTATACTATCCAGCCAAGTATGCTTATATATAGAGCATACGTAGGGTCAAGCTTACCGCCAACCTAGCCGCCAACCCACCACATACCTAACCGCATAACGTGTTGATGCACAAAATGTATCTAGTTCAGTTTTGTATTAGTGTTTGATGTAAAAAGTTACATTATTAATGAAAGCAGTCTTTCTATATTGTTCTTAATGTTTACTTATGATTATATGTGTTTGATTGTGTTTAACTTTGAATTAATATGTTTATAGACCCATTCGGGCGAATGGCTATAAGAATGAAGCCATTCGACCGAATGAACTCCTATAGAATGTCTTAGGTGATCGAATGAGTCATTCACTGGTTTAAGCTCATTCGATTGAAGTCATTCGCCGAATGAGTTGTTTCGGCAACTCATTCTGCCGAATGAGTACACTCTATAAATACAAGATCAAACTTTCTTAAACCTACTTTCCCGAGCCCTCCTTCTTCCCAGTGCACTCCAGTGTCAAACCCTAGAAGATGTGAGCGATTCTTGCTGTCCAAGTTCGATTCTCAACCCGTGGTGTTCGATTAAGCCTCAAACGTTCATCCTTTACCTTCAGATCACCACGGTTGCTGTTGGTTTCAATTGGAAAAACCTGGAATAGGATTCCGCACTATTCCAGAGGCTGTCGAGCAGATCTACATTGGAATCGGATTGTTTCCGAGCTCCTTGTTGGTCCTACAAAGTGGTATCAGAGCTTTGGTTCTTGATTCTGCTCGATTTCCATTCAAAATCATCATATCTTTGATTGGTTGTTCAAAATTTGTAAAAACCCTAAATTTCTTATTCCCCAAGTTACTTTTCCATTCAAAATTAGCGGGTTTTTGTGGTGTTTTTGTCAAAACAGTCATCTCAATTGGCTGGTAATCATGTCATGAGGTTCTGTACCAAATTTGGTGCTTAGATTTGGCCTAGAACGAAAGTTATCGCGATTTTTGCAGTTGAAAACCCTATATAGCCCAGATGAGCCCCCCGACCGAATAACTATTCCGAATCACTCTCATTCGGCCGAATCAGTCTCATTTGCCGAATAGCTCTCTTTCGCCTGTTCATTCGCCGAATAGCTTCATTCGGTCAACTCATTCGCCAAATAGCTTCTTTCTGCCCATTCATTTAGCAAATAGCCTCAGTAGGTCAACTCATTCGCCGAATAGCTTCTTTCTGCCCATTCATTCGGCGAATAGCCTCAGTCGGTCAACTCATTTGCCGAATAGCTTCTTTCTGCCCATTCATTTGGCGAATAGCCTCAGTCGGTCAACTCATTCGCCGAATAGCTTCTTTCTGCCCATTCATTCGGCGAATAGCCTCAGTTGGTCATCTCATTCGCTCAACAGTTCATTCGGTCTTAACTCATTCGGCTAGTGTTTTCATTCTCCAGTTCTCATCCATTCGGTCCCCGAAATTCGGCAAAAGTTGATTCGTTCGGCCTATCAGTTGTGAAATTTTTCTAAGTGTTGGACATACTTGTTATTGATCATATGGAGGACTTAGCTTTGATGGCAAACTAGAACCATCGTATTCAGACTTTGTTGCTGATTGAAACTGAGGCAGGAAACTCCAATAAAGCTCCCAAGTTGTTGTCCTTAGATGATTACCCACACTGGAAATACAGATTTGAGATCCACATAAACGGAGTTGATACCAACTTATGGATGGTAATTGAGAGTGGATATTTGAGACCTTTAAATGAAGATGGAACTCCGATGTTAGTCACTCGGATGACTGAACCCTAAAGAAAGTTATATGACTTTGAGAAGAAAGCCTATGCTATTCTGTCTCAATCTATTGCTACTGATATTTTTCATCAGTTCAGACGGTTTACTACTTCAAAGTCACTTAGGGATGCTTCGCAGAAGAGATACGAAGGAAATGATGTGCTGAAGAATATCAAGTCAAAAGCTCTAAGGAAGGAATTCAACAGCTTCATGTATGTGGGAAACGAATCATTGGATGATCTGATTGCAAGATTCTACCATCTTCTTAGTGAGTTGTTTAATCATCAAGTCAAGACTGCAAATCAAGAGAAGATTCCGTGTTTGGCTGATGCTCTACCTCTCAAATGGGAGTCCTTTCTGATGGTTCTCAAGCAAAATGAGATGATGTCAAGTATAGACATTAATGAGTTTATTCAGAAGCTGAAAGAGCAAGAGATTGAAAACATTAATGTAGATGAACAGTTACGATTCATTGAAGAACAAGCTGAAATCATGGACCGAGAGGTCAAAGAACTTAAACAAAGCAAGATTCCGATAGTCAAAGTTCGTTGGAATTCAAGACGTGGTCCTGAATTCACATGGGAAAGAGAAGATCAAATGATGAAGATGTATCCTCATCTGTTCAAAACAACGACTGCAAACACTGTGAAGACACGTTAAATTTCGGGACGAAATTTCCTTCAACAAGTGGATGACGTGATGTTTCACACATCAGCACTTCAAATTTTAAACGGTAAGCACAAACATTTTATGCAATTGGTTTTGTTACAAACATTTGTGCTACATTATATTTTATACATTTTATGTGCTACATTTCATATGTTACATGTTATGGTAGTACATGCATGATTAGTTACACATTTTACTATGTACGAGGTTGCATAGTACAAACAGTTACAGACACTCACTATGTGTGAGGTTACACAGCACAGTATGATCAAACACAAACATACACAGTTAGGTGAACTAACTAGTGGACACGCAAACAGTTGCATAGAACGATCACACTTCGGTGTGATGTTGCAAACGCTGAATCTTGGGTATGAGCACACACAAGCACACAGAATGATCAAACATCACACTAACACGTACAATTTGAACTCATAAAGTAGTGTCCTAACTACTTCTAACATTTAACAATTTTCGGGACGAAAATTCCTTCAACAAGGGGATGATGTGACAATTCGGCATTCCGGATTAACTTCGTTAACTCTAGAATTAACCGAAATGTTATCTAATCAAACAAAAACGAATTTCAAGGGTTATAATGGTGCAAAACAAGTTTTAAACATTTCAATTACAATGATTTAGTTGTAATTAAGTTGAAATGCAAAGATTTTGACTTTAAAAGTCAAAATTCGGTTTGAATATCAATTGAAATTCAAATTTCACACTTCTTTCAAGTAAAACCCGAAATTAATTACTCTTAATCATCCTATTGATGATTACTAATGTGTAGCAAACGTTATGAGTCCATTAAAATGTCGAATTGAACTCATGGGTTAATGAAATGTTGAAACCGTAATTCTTAGTCACCAAATCCACACAATTCGAGTTTGTTTCGCACAATTGAAGCTTCCTATACCTTATTCGGCACCCTTAGAGACCATTTCAATCAAAGATTTGATCCAAGAAGCTGCGAACAGAGGAATCCGATTGAGAGCCGGCCGAAACTACACCTAGAAGTCGAAGTACATCAATTCGAAACCAATTCGGATAATTGTCAGCACCTACACCTTCCATACGGTTAGTACAATGATATCCCTATGCTAATTTCGATTAACATCAACGAATTTCACGAATCCTAATTCTAGGGTTCATCACATTGACGGTTTGGACGTTTCTGATCAAAGGGGTTTAAAAACCCAATTCAATTATATAGATAGTTTCGTGTTAGCATCACAAGCGAAAAACCTCTTTCAATTTTGAGTTTAAGTCATGAATTTGTTGATCTCGAGTTCTAGGGTTCATGGGATAAGTCAGGTTTGTGGTTTTTAATGAAAACGATATCAGTGATCAAATTAATTTTTACAGATAGACTCGGTTTGGCTTGTATATGGAAAACCATATGTCAATTTCAGTTTCTAACATCAGATTAATAGGATTCGATTTTGTAAGCCCCAAACCCACCAACACATGCCACGTGTGTTTTTAACGACAAATCAAAATAGGTCCCAGATTTTTCAAACCATCAAATGTAATTAACACCTTAAACACCCCATTTGAAATGGACTTTACAAAATAATTCATGTTAATTAAACATCCAACAACCAAAAACAACATTAGAGTTGTTCACAAAAACGTTTGTTTTAAACCCACAAAGAAAAACCCCAAAAATGTTTGATCCGAGTCCTTGCGTAGCAATCCGATCACAACCGCGTTCAACCCTTCCGTTCACCTGAAAACACCATAATTAAGTCACCATTAGTTCATTAGAACTAAGTAAGATCACCATGTCCACCCACACGAGCTTACATGACCCAAAAAGTCAATTTTGGTCAAATTCTACACTGGGCGTATGGGTTGGGCGTATCTGGGGCGTATCACAGACAAAATGTGGAGTTGGAGCTGAAGGAGGCGTATCATACGCCCCATCCTGGCGTATGATACGCCGGGCACCACCTGTACGGCCCTTTTTGATGTTTTCAACCATCTCGACCCCTTTCGCTCATTTTCGACCATTCCAATACACCCATAAACATTATATAACACCATATAAACATACTAAACACCTTAATTCACCAATTTATAACCATCATAGTTATAATATCAAACGATTTACTAACGGGTCGTTTGCACCCAAAACTCCATTGAAATCTTATTCCACAAGATTTCTCAAGTTAAGTAAACCACACCACTTGTGTTTTACTAACTTGATTACACCCAACAAAGGACATTCACACACCATGTGAATAATCCAATGTCATGATCACACCACTTGTGATTCAAAACACCAATTTGAGTTGATTTCAATTACAATTCACACACCTTGTGAACTAATTCAAATCATTCAACACATATACAATTAAACACCAAATCAATCATGAACTAGTATTGAAACACCATGTTTACAATAATCAAGCAACATATATCACCTGTTGCTTATCATTGTTTAACAACAAGTACTAGTTCATCTATCCACCATGAAGTCAAATCTTCAACAACATTCATACATGTACACACCTTTACACATAATAAGTAGAAGATTTAGGTGACTTACCTTGTTCCAACGCGCTATCCTCTATAACCAATTCCTTCTCGGGTCGTTTGGTGCCACCCACACCATCACTATCAATTCCTATTATCACAACTAATAGGTTTAATATAAAGTTTGACCACAATTAGTCAACATACACCCATTCACCCCAATGTCAACATTTTAACTTAATTACTTCCAATTGACCCTTAACCACATCAACTCACCCTTGTTGATTTAATATCCACACATATTTCCTATCACCATTAGTTTTAAACTAACTTTAAGTTAATTATTCTACTTGGCATTTCATCAAACACCATGTATGCACAAGTTCTTCTCCTAATGATCATTCATCATTAACACACCTATGTAACATCCATTATTTTGTTTAAAAATGATCAATCTCAACAATTTCACTACAAACTACAACAATATAGTGATAATCATCAAATCCCCACCTTTAAACACTAACTTTACACACCATAGTCATCAACTCCATGAAAACCCCAATTCCCCCATTTTCATAACATGTAAATCATGAAAGAAAACAATTAAAAGTTGTTCCTACATGATTATCAACATCATTAACAACATTTGACACTCTCAAAACACCAAATTTGAGAGTTTTACCCATCAAACCCACAACCCCCATGTAGACCCACGAAATTCCCATCAAAAACACCCAAAAATCTTACCTAAATGTTGTTTGATGCAAGGAGAACTCCAATTTCAACTTGCATTTAAGATCAGATCAACATTCAACCTTAAATTTGATCAAATCTTGAAGTTCTTGAGTTTTTCTCCTTGTCCTCCCCTCTCTTTCACGTTTCCAGCACATACACACACATAAAAGTGTGAAATGTTGACCAAGTCAACATTAAACCCCCTTGTTATTTAACTTTCAGCTATTGACACTTCTAACCCCTCCATCTACATGTTAAAACTAACAAACTCATATCCAACTTAATTAAGTTAGTTAACTCCCACTACAATATATTTAACAAATACTTATTTAAATCACCCACCAAATATTATTTAAGATAATTAAATCATACAAAACACCCATTAATTAAATAAACACAATCATACACCAATTATGTGTAATTTATAATATTTCACCAAAATGGGATGTTACAAATTCTCCCCTCCTTACAAAGGTTTCGTCCCCGAAACCTCATTACACCTCAAAAAGAAAAGGATAATATTTCCGCATTTCATCCTCGGACTCCCACGTAGCATCCGAACCCCGTCTGTTCTTCCATTGCACCATTACTTGGTTAATCGTCTTATTCCGAAGTTGCTTGACTTTTCTATCCAAGATAGCCACCGGTTTCTCAATATAATTGAGTTTATCATCAATCACCAAATCCTCCAATGGCATATAAGCCGATTCATCCGCCAAGCACTTTCGCAAATAAGATACGTGGAATGTATTGTGAATCCCACTTAACTCCTCCGGTAGCTCTAAGCGATAGGCAACCTCGCCAATCCGAGCTATAATCTTGAATGGTCCAATAAACCGTGGACTAAGTTTCTCCCGCTTTCGAAAACGAATCACACCCTTCCAAGGAGAAACCTTTAACAACACAAAGTCTCCCACTTGGAATTCGATCGGCCTCCTCCGTTTATCCGCATACGATTTCTGACGGTCTTGTGCCGCCTTTAAATGAGCACGAATTTGATCGATTCGTTCATTTGTCACTTTTACTACCTTTTTGCTAGCGAGTTCCCTTGGTCCCACTTCTCCCCAACACACGGGAGTTCTACATTTTCTCCCATACAAAACCTCGAAAGGAGGCATTCCAAGACTGGAATGATAACTGTTATTGTAAGAAAACTCCGCCAAAGGTAGGTAATCATCCCTACTTCCCCCAAAGTCAATGATACACGCACGTAACATGCCCTCAAGAGTTTGAATGGTTCTTTCACTCTGACCATCCGTTTGAGGGTGATATGCTGTGCTCAACAATAGTCTCGTACCCAATCCCTCCTGAAAGTTCTTCCAAAAATGAGAAGTGAACCGAGTGTCACGATCAGACACAATAGTAACCGGTACTCCATGTCGAGACACCACCTCCTTAACATAAATTTCGGCCATCTTCTTGGAAGAATACGTCTCCTTGATCGGTATAAAGTGAGCACTCTTTGATAACCGATCTACGATAACCCATATCGTATCATAACCGTTCCTAGTCTTAGGAAGTTTCGTGATTAGGTCCATCGTAATATGCTCCCATTTCCATATCGGAATCTCCAAAGGTAGCAATTTTCCATACGGCTTTTGATGCTCCGCCTTGACTTGAGCACAAGTCAAGCATTTTTCAACATACTTAACAATATCTCGTTTCATCCCCGGCCACCAATAGTTAACCCGCAAGTCACGATACATCTTCGTGCCTCCCGGGTGAATCGAATATCTCGATTTATGAGATTCCTCCAATAAAGCCGTCTTCAAAGGACAAGTGGGTGGTATCCACACTCGACCCCACCTTGTCTTTAAACCCCGACTATCCTCATCCAATTGATGAGCTAACCCCTTAATTCTATCACGTTTCCAATTCTCCTCCTTTAAAGCTTCCGTTTGAGCAGCTTTAATTTGATTCACCAGATCCGAAGTTACCACAATTTTCATTGCCTTTACCCGAATGGGTAAAGGTTCTTCCTTTCTACTCAAAGCGTCTGCCACTACATTTGCTTTCCCCGGATGATAGAGAATTTCGCAGTCGTAGTCTTTGAGTAACTCCATCCAACGTCTCTGCCTCATATTCAATTCCTTCTGTGTGAAGAAATACTTTAAACTCTTGTGGTCGGTATAAATAGTACATTTCACCCCATAAAGATAATGACGCCATATCTTTAATGCAAAAATAACCGCCGCAAGCTCCAAATCATGAACGGGATAGTTAACCTCATGAATCTTCAACTGACGTGAAGCATAAGCAATAACTTTCCCTCTTTGCATCAAAACACACCCAAGACCAACTTAAGATGCATCGGAGTAGACTACAAGATCGTCTGGTCCATCCGGTAATGTCAACACCGGTGCTTGTGTTAGTCTTGTCTTCAACTCCTGAAAAGCCTTTTCTTGTTCATCACCCCACACAAACTTAGTATCCTTCCTTGTAAGCTTAGTCAAAGATGAATCAATCTTGGCAAAGTCTTGAATAAACCTCCTGTAATAACCGGCTAAACCAAGAAAACTTCTAACCTCAGTTGGAGTCTTGGGTGGACTCCATTTCATAACCGCTTGAATTTTTGTAGGATCGACATGTATGCCATCGGCATTGACCACATGTCCTAAAAATTGTACTTCGCGTAACCAGAAGTCACACTTGGAGAACTTAGCATACAGTTTCTCCTTACGAAGTGTTTCAAGAACTTCACGCAAATGAGAAGCGTGATCCGCTTCATTCTTGGAATAGATAAGTATGTCATCGATAAACACAATGACTGACCTATCTAACATTGGACGACACACCCGATTCATCAAGTCCATGAACGCCGCCGGTGCGTTAGTTAACCCAAAGGACATCACAAGAAACTCGTAATGCCCGTACCTCGTACGAAAAGCCGTCTTTGGAATGTCTTCCTCTCTAACCTTCAACTGATGGTATCCCGATCGAAGGTCGATCTTAGAAAACCATGAAGCACCTTGTAATTGGTCAAAGAGGTCATCAATCCTAGGTAATGGATACTTATTTTTCACCGTGACTTTATTTAACTCCCGATAATCTATACACATTCTGAAGCTCCCATCTTTCTTCTTGACAAATAACACCGGTGCACCCCAAGGTGAGATGCTCGGACGAATGAAACCCCGGTCAAGAAGTTCTTGCAATTGATTCATCATCTCTTGCAATTCAGATGGCGCCAAACGATATGGAGCCTTAGCAATAGGTTTAGCCCCGGGCAGCAAATCAATTCGGAACTCCACATCCCTTTCGGGAGGTAATCCCGGTAGTTCATCCGGAAATACATCCGTAAAATCACGCACAATAGGAATGTCTTCAATCATCTTCACTCCTTTCTCCGAATCCACTACGTAAGCAAGAAATGACCGTCCCCCATTGTTCAAATACTTCATAGCTTCGGTTAAAGAACATAAGATCATGCCACCACGTTTCTCCCCACGAATACACACCTCATGTCCACTAGGAGACATCAATTGAATAATCTTATGTTTTCATACAATGTTGGCCCCGTGAGCCGAAAGCCAATCCATCCCAACCACCGCATCGAACTCCCCCAATACCATAGGTATCAAATCAATATCGAAATCCTCCCCATCGATGGTTAATTTACATTTTCGATAGACATCACATACTAGAAAACATTTAGAATCCGCTATTTCTATTTCTAAAGGCACCGACAATTTCTCAACGACAAAAGAAGGATGGTGTATAAAATTTGTAGACACAAATGACCTACTAGCCCCCGAATCAAATAAAATGTAAGCAGGCAAGGTATTGATGAAGAAAGTACCTGTCACCACATCAGGTGTGACTTTGGCTTCCTCTGCAGTGATTTGAAAGGCCCTACCCTTGGGTTTGGGTACCTCCACTTTCTTCCCACTTCCTTGCCCCTTAAAAGATCGATTTTCTGTTCCACCAAATCCAGCCCCCTTAAGTTCCGGACATTCACTCCGAATATGCCCCGGTTTGTAGCAATTATAACATAAATTCAACGGGCTCGAGCATTGATTAGCAAGATGACCTTGCTTCCCACACTTGTAGCAAGATAAGGGTCGTGTTGAACAATCACCCATGTGGTCTTTCCCACATTTTGTACAATGCTTAACTCCCCTACTTGAGCGGAACTTTGTAGGTGAGTTAGAGAACTTCCCTTTTTAGACGACCCCTTCTCCTTCTCTACCTTCCGCTTTTCACCGCGGTCTTCCTGTCGCTTTAACTCCAACTCGCGCTCCCGAGCACAATCAATAAGTTTCGCCAATGTCTCACACTTAGATGGTGTAAGAAATTCGCGGTACTTGGCATTCAACATACTGTGGTATCGATTTATGCACATCCGCTCCGTTTGTAGCAAATCAGGACAAAATCTAGCTTTGTCATAGAAGATGGCGGTAATTGTGTCAATACTTTCCTCCTTGTGTCTCATATGAAGGAACTCCTCGGTGATTCTGTCAATCGCCGCCTGCGGACAGAACCGCTTAAGGAATAATTCCTTAAACTCCGCCCAAGTTAAGTTCTTCACACCATCCCTACCCCTTTCCTTCCGTAGAAGCTCCCACCAATCCTTTGCTCTTTCACGCAATTGATTCCCAGCAAAAATCACCTCATCTTCCGGATCACAATGGCTCGTCTCAAACGTGCCCTCCATGTCTGTTATCCACCGTTGACTCAGTAATGGGTCAACTTCCCCCTTGAATTCGCTTGGCTTGCAAGCTACAAACTCCTTATAAGTTACTTTCTTTGGAGTTCGTTCCCCATCTCGCCCCGCTCTGAGAGTTGCAAACTCTTTTTGAATAAATTCCCTCATGGAGGCTTGTAGACCCTCCATATGGTGAGGAATTGAAGCTTCTAGTGCTTTTGTCACCTCTTCCCTCACCATAGTTTGCAATTCAGTGAGGTTAGTTTCATGACCTCCACCACTGTGAACGTCATCACCACCAGCCATTCTACGGCTGAAATAAGTTATTTGATACATTAGTTTTACTATCTAGTTCATATAACAAAGTACACCATGAAAAATGAACTAAAAAGCATCACAACATCAACTCCTAACACCTTACCTAATGTTCTAAATCATAATATGGGTTGATTCAATTAAGGTCATATCCAAGTCAAGAATATAATCTTATGTTGGCCAGACATAACATTATACACTTCACATATCCAATTCCTTAACTTCACCTCCCCATAATATGACTAAGAATTTCGGTTCAACAAGCAAATTCACACCAAACACCAATAAACATATACAACTAAGGTAAACAAACCACAACTTGTTACCTTAATCCCCGGCTTCGTGATCGGATCTCGGATCAAACAACACTCCCCATATCAAAAGCACAACGATTTGAGTTCAACTATTCGCGACGCACTTGAATCCCTCAAATCAATGGCTCTGATGCCAACTTGTAAGCCCCAAACCCACCAACACATGCCACGTGTGTTTTTAACGACAAATCAAAATAGGTCCCAGATTTTTCAAACCATCAAATGTAATTAACACCTTAAACACCCCATTTGAAATGGACTTTACAAAATAATTGATGTTAATTAAACATGCAACAACCAAAAACAACATTAGAGTTGTTCACAAAAACGTTTGTTTTAAACCCACAAAGAAAAACCCCAAAAATGTTTGATCCGAGTCCTTGCGTAGCAATCCGATCACAACCGCGTTCAACCCTTCCGTTCACCTGAAAACACCATAATTAAGTCACCATTAGTTCATTAGAACTAAGTAAGATCACCATGTCCACCCACACGAGCTTACATGACCCAAAAAGTCAATTTTGGTCAAATTCTACACTGGGCGTATGGGTTGGGCGTATCTGGGGCGTATCACAGACAAAATGTGGAGTTGGAGCTGAAGGAGGCGTATCATACACCCCATCCTGGCGTATGATACGCCGGGTGCCACCTGCACGGCCCTTTTTGATGTTTTCAACCATCTCGACCCCTTTCGCTCATTTACGACCATTCCAATACACCCATAAACATTATATAACACCATATAAACATACTAAACACCTTAATTCACCAATTTATAACCATCATAGTTATAATATCAAACGATTTACTAACGGGTCGTTTGCACCCAAAACTCCATTGAAATCTTATTCCACAAGATTTCTCAAGTTAAGTAAACCACACCACTTGTGTTTTACTAACTTGATTACACCCAACAAAGGACATTCACACACCATGTGAATAATCCAATGTCATGATCACACCACTTGTGATTCAAAACACCAATTTGAGTTGATTTCAATTACAATTCACACACCTTGTGAACTAATTCAAATCATTCAACACATATACAATTAAACACCAAATCAATCATGAACTAGTATTGAAACACCATGTTTACAATAATCAAGCAACATATATCACCTCTTGCTTATCATTGTATAACAACAAGTACTAGTTCACCTATCCACCATAAAGTCAAATCTTCAACAACATTCATACATGTACACACCTTTACACATAATAAGTAGAAGATGTAGGTGACTTACCTTGTTCCAACGCGCTATCCTCTATAACCAATTCCTTCCCGGGTCGTTTGGTGCCACCCACACCTTCACTATCAATTCCTATTATCACAAGTAATAGGTTTAATATAAAGTTTGACCACAATTAGTCAACATACACCCATTCACCCCAGTGTCAACATTTTAACTTAATTACTTCCAATTGACCCTTAACCACATCAACTCACCCTTGTTGATTTAATATCCACACATATTTCCTATCACCATTAGTTTTAAACTAACTTTAAGTTAATTATTCTACTTGGCATTTCATCAAACACCATGTATGCACAAGTTCTTCTCCTAATGATCATTCATCATTAACACACCTATGTAACATCCATTATTTTGTTTAAAAATGATCAATCTCAACAATTTCACCACAAACTACAACAATATAGTGATAATCATCAAATCCCCACCTTTAAACACTAACTTTACACACCATAGTCATCAACTCCATGAAAACCCCAATTCCCCCATTTTCATAACATGTAAATCATGAAAGAAAACAATTAAAAGTTGTTCCTACATGATTATCAACATCATTAACAACATTTGACACTCTCAAAACACCAAATTTGAGAGTTTTACCCATCAAACCCACAACCCCCATGTAGACCCACGAAATTCCCATCAAAAACACCCAAAAATCTTACCTAAATGTTGTTTGATGCAAGGAGAACTCCAATTTCAACTTGCATTTAAGATCAGATCAACATTCAACCTTCAATTTGATCAAATCTTGAAGTTCTTGAGTTTTTCTCCTTGTCCTCCCCTCTCTTTCACGTTTCCAGCACATACAAACACATAAAAGTGTGAAATGTTGACCAAGTCAACATTAAACCCCCTTGTTATTTAACTTTCAGCTATTGACACTTCTAACCCCTCCATCTACATGTTAAAACTAACTAACTCATATCCAACTTAATTAAGTTAGTTAACTCCCACTACAATATATTTAACAAATACTTATTTAAATCACCCACCAAATATTATTTAAGATAATTAAATCATACAAAATACCCATTAATTAAATAAACACAATCATACACCAATTATGTTAAATTTATAATATTTCACCAAAATGGGATGTTACAGATTTCTAGAGTTCTAAGTTTAAATGTATTTGGGGGTTTCGATGTAAATTGATGCAAGAATCAAATTATTTGCTACCTTTAGCTTCAGAGAATCCTGATTAACAAAAACCATATGTGAATTTCATGATATAAGATCGAATTGTAAGAGTTCGACAATTAGGGTTCTTGAGGTGAAATCGTTTTGGGGTTTGGATCGTGATGGAGTTCAAAAAGGAAATTAATCGTTACAGAAACCTCCGAAATTGTTGTGTTAATGATAACCCTATGTGGATTGGGTTGGACATTCATGAATTGAAGAAAATTTTATTAGGGATTAACATAGTCATTCGAAACAATAAGGGGTTCGAATTAGGACCTTGTGTGGATGAATCATTGAATTAAAACAGCCCTTAGACTCGACTAGATCTCTAGAACAAAAACCCTAAAGTTTAAGAGTCGATTGGATGCAAATCGTGGGTCAAATGGGTTTAGTTGGTTCGGTTAATATCACATATGGGAATCGATTGATTATGGGTTAAAATAATTAATTTGGGCTTTCTATTACAATTGTTTGGTGGGCTGACATGGTAGAGTGTGTGTGTACTGGGTTGAAGGTCACGGGTTCGAACCCGGCCTTCAACAGTTTTTGATATTAAAACCATTCTTAGTGTTTTAGTCATAACTCACTCGTTTTAACTCCGATTCGACTCATTCGAATTGCGTTAGAACCAGAATTAAATTCCAAACGTATTAGAATAATAAAAGTCACATTTTATATCGAAAACGTAATCGTGTATAATTACGTTTATTTAAATAAAATCATATATGGTTTTATTTAAACGATTTTAAAGGCACGCGTACTTACGTATGCACAATTCTAAAAATCTAACATACGTGTGTTGACACGTATGTGATTTCAAGCACAAAATGATATCCCGAATAACACAACGTATTGTTTAAAACACAGGTTCTTTGTAGAGGACTTTCTACGCGATTTCACGTGTTTGATCATTCTATTTCACAATCAAAGGTGCGTACACGGCCCCTTTCTTATTTTTAACTGTTTTGGGGGAGAAAACATGTGCAACAAACACTTTTAGATACATATCACTTGCATGAGTTAACTGTTTACATTGAGTGCAAACATAGCATTACAAGTCCTTACATTTCGAACCGTTTAGTTTGCCGTAGTGCAAAGCGTGGTAGTTGGAAATAGATCTATTAGGTTTGACAAACCTCACTTGGTAGATGGGATCTACGCAAGTGTTTGACTGACCAAACACACATTACTATTGTTTATGCTAGACAATAGTGGCAAGGCAAAACATGCGTTAGCATGCAACAGTCAGCTTCGGTGTCGACCACTTATGTAAATAGTATATATGACTCGCTATCATGACTATGCATATGTGATTATGTTATCTGCAAACATTTTGTTCAAACTATGGTTTCAAACATTTGTGAATGCTTAAACCTGTGTAATGCACCAACCTTTGTGTTGACTTGATTTACATGTTTTCTCAGGACGCTAAGGTTGCACAAACAAGCAAGCATGGGCTAGGAGATCGAGTCGCATGCATATTTTATATTTCAGTTATTTGGATTCGAACATTTGAAAGATTGTTTTGTAATTTTCAGTTTACAAACGATTATGTTTGTTTTTGTTTTGAAAACGCTTCCGCAACGTAGAACTTTGAAATGACATTTTTAGACCAAAGTATGTTTTGAAATTCATATAGATGTCTTCGTTATGTCTAATGATCTGAGATCCTGGTTTGTCACGTCCCAAACGGTATGATTCCGTTAGTTGAAAATTGGGGGTGTGAGACCTGTCACCAGTCTGAAGACAGATAATTTTGATAAAGTGACTGTAGAGATTGCCAAGGAACACATGGGTCTTTTGTCTACACTTGTCAGCTCCTATGATGGATTAGTAGCTGGATAGATTGGCAATCCTTATCTGACTAATAATGATTACTCTCAGATAGACCCAGATGACATGGAGAGGATTGATATCATGTGGGCTCTAGCTAGAGCTGTGAGAAGAGCCAAGGATTATGTGAGAAGAATAGGCAAAGACATCAACCTAAACAAGGAATCTAAGTTTGGTTTTGATATGGCATCTGTCACTTGCTACAATTGTGGGGAGAAGGGTCACTTTGCAAGACGGTGCAAACAACCGAGGAAAGCTGGGAACAAGAATCCTTTTCAGCATCAGAAGTCTTCTACAACTAATACAGAAAGAAGACTTGTTCCTATTGATTCTCCTGCTCAGGTTGGTTCTTCAAATGCAAGCAAAGCATTGATGGCGCAACAAGATGAAGGTGAGAATTGGGACTTCAGATTCAATTCTAATCAGGGTGAACAAGATAAAGCTTGTGTTGCTGAGATTAAGAGGACGGATGATTTAGGTGAAGAAAGCACTTCTGGAGAAGCACTGATCAGTCTAGAAGAAACATCTGGTTCAGATTCAGAGAGCATGTCCGATTCATCCACTCAAGCAGATGATGATGCTGATCTTGAAGAACCTGTTACTTAGTTTGCTTTGATGGTAAACTCATCTGCCACTCATGCTACATCTTCACAGTCTGATCAGGTATCTGCTGAATGCTCTTCTTCTCACTCTAGATGTTTTAAATGTGTTGATCATGACAGCAAGGTCCTTGCTTATCAGAAACATAATGCTGATTTGATCAGTGATCTCAACATGTGTATTGAGGCAAACAAAGTTTTAAAATCTAATGAAAAAGATTTTTAAGCTAAAATTGAATTTTTAAATAGACAACTGCATGAGGCTGAGAATGTTGTTCTCAACAAGCAAGATGCTATTACTTCTTATCTCAATACCATCAATGAGATAAAAAAGAAGTTAGCCATAGTCAAATGTGACTATGAGACCTTCGGTCAAAAGCTAAAGAGCTATGAAAGCTCCTCGTATATCATTGAGCACATGATCAGTAAGGGTACTGATCAGAAGGGTAAGGGAAAGGTAAATTATCAACAATGTCCTCAACCAATCTTAAACAGCTTTGTCAATTCACCAGATGACAAAGTTAAAGATTTCCAAGTTAAAACTCCATTAGTAATTCATCCAATTGGGATGATTACTAATGAGGGTTCCTCATTGTCAGAGGAATCTTTTGTGGAAGGAATTGTTGAAGATTGGGTCTCATATTCTGAGGATAAATCTGAAAATTCATCTGATTGTGTTGTTGCTCAGAATTTGACACCAGTAGTCATGAAAGGTGACCCAATCTCATCTTCAAAAATCTATCAAGCATTAGGTTTTGTGAAGGCTTCAAAAGATAATGAAGTAAGTGTGTCTAACAAGATTGACAATCTTGTTCCTAATGGGAAAAAGGGTATGGGTTTTAATCAGAACAAGACTACTACAAATGTTTTTAAACCACAAAATCAGTCTTTTTCTAAACTCAAACATTTTCATCAAAAGGATAACAAAGTTTGCTTTGAGTGTGGTGCACTTGGATACATTGTCAGATTTTGTAGTCAGTTGATCAGACAGAAGGTTGCATCACCAAGACAACAAAATCATCATGATGTTAAACAAGTTAAGTCTACAAAACCCAAACAACCCCATAAGGGTAAACCTTTGGACAAAGGAAAAGGGAAAGTGGTGAACTTGGCTGTTCCCAAAGTGACTAATGTTAATCAATCAAAGTCATCATCCATTTACCAGAAAAAATCTTTCTAGTAAAAACACAGTCTGGAAAGTTAAGTCTTCTGAGACTTCAGTTTTACCAACTCCAGACAAGACTAACCCTAATGGTAAATGGATTGATGTTTGGATCCGAGACTCAATGGTTCAACCCAATACTGTAAAGGCTTGGGTTCCCAAAATGAACTAATTGTGTGTGTTTGTGTAGGTTGCCCCAACAGCTGCTCTTAACAGCTCTTGGATTGTTGATAGTGGAGCTTCCAGGCACATGACTGGTGATATTTCGCTGCTCACCAATGTCAATTCTGTTCAAGGTGGATATGTAACATTTGCCAGTGTCAAAGGCAGGTTCATAACAGGAGAGGGTATTCTGTCAAACTGCCAAGTTTCTTTCGACAAATTCAGATATGTGACAAGCAATACAAAGTTCTTTTTGATGACTTCAAATGCTACATTCTCAAACAAGGTGTGTCTATTCCTGTAGATTGGATTTTGATGTCAGCTCCCCATAAGCAGGACTTGTATGTGCTCAACATGGCCACAGCTTCAACAACATCCTCCACAGCTTCATGTTTTATGTCAAAGGCAACTGAGAAGGATTCAATTCTTTGGAATTAGAGGATAGGCCATTTGAGTTTACGCAAGATGAACCATTTGGTACACAACAACTTGGTTAAGGGGGTCAGTCTGAAGAATTTTAAGCTGTCTGATATATGTGTTTTGTGCAAGAAAGGAAAGCAGACCAAGCAGTCTCAAAAGCTGAAAAAGTATCATTCAATCACTGTTCCTCTTGAGCTTCTCCACATGAGTATTCCAGATATTCTTCGGTTTTCTTTCTAAAGGAGAAATCTGAAACGTTTGAGTGCATTCAAATGTTGGTGACCAAACTTGAATCACTTTATAAGCTCAAGATACGTATGCTCAGAACAGACAATGGGACAGAGTTCAAGAACCACAACATGGAGAACTTCTGTAATACACGGGGCATTGTTCAACAATTTAGTGCTCCATATGTCCCTCAAATGAATGGTGTTGCTGAGCGAAAGAACAGAACTTTGATTGAGGCTACTAGGACGATGCTTGCTGATTCAACTCTTCCAGTTCAGTTCTGGAATGAAGCTGTAGCCAATGCTTGCTACACACTGAACCGGGTATTGATAGTGAAGAGACATGGGAAGACTTGCTTTGAACTGCTCCACAATAGAAAGCCAAATCTTAAGTATCTTGAACCATTTGGTGCACCATGCACGATGCTTAAGAAACACGAGCAGGGCAAGTTCAATGAGAAGGTGGAAGAAGGGTACTTTCTTGGGTACAACACTCCAAATAAAAGGGTCTACAACAGATCAACTCAGAATGTGGAGGAGTGGTACCATGTTGATGTTCAAAGACATACTTTGCCTCCACCTGGGAAAGGTCCAGACTGGATGTTTGACTATTCAGACCTTTTCGACTCATTCAATATGCCTCCCATGTACTCAGATGAAGATGTTGCTGTTCAAATGATGTTTGATGCACAAAATGCACCTGATGAACCAATGCAACCTTCATCCACCTCAATTCCCACAGTCCAGATAAATGATGACAGCTCAGACACAGATGATAATTCAGTTCAACAAGTTGCCCCCGAACCAAATGTTGACAACCTTGTACCGGGACTTGAGGACTTGAATCTAAAAAACCTTGATCCATAGGTTAAGGTTCCTGCTCACCCTGTTGGAAGAATTAATCGGATTCATCCTAAGGAGAACATTATTGGAAGTTCGCTTAATGGGGTCAAGACAAGAATCAGCTATCTTCAGGAGGCCTTGCTGATATTCTTGACTTTGCTGATGTGAACTACTGTGCCCATTCTTGCTTTATCTCTCAAGTTGAACCGCGCACTGTCACCGAAGCATTACGAGAAGAATCATGGGTTGATGCCATGCAAGAAGAACTCCTGCAATTCAAGAAATTAGGTGTTTGGCAACTTTTTGACAAACCAAAAGGTGTAAAAGTTATAGGCACCAGATGGGTTCTTTATTGCAAGAGGGATGATCACGGGATCATTGTGCAAAACAAGGCACGTATGGTGGTTCAAGGATTCAGACAGATTGAGGGATTGGACTATAATGAAGTGTTTGCACCAGTTGCTCATCTTGAAGCAATTCGTATCTTCTTGGAATATGCATCATTCAAGAGATTCAAATTATATCAAATGGATGTCAAGAGTGCATTCCTTCACGGTGTGATTAGTGAAACAGTGTATGTCAATCAACCTCCCGGGATTGAAGATCCATTGCATCGTAACCAAGTCTACAAGTTAGACAAGGCATTATATGGATTGCATCAAGCACCGCGAGCGTGGTACGAGACACTCTCCACTCACCTTCTGAACAACGGGTTCAGAAGAGGTGTCTTTGGCTGCACACTGTTTGTTCGAAAAAAGGATGGTGATTTACTCTTGGTGCAAGTTTATGTGGACGACATCATTTTCGGTTCTAACAATGATAGTCTGTGCAAAGAACTCGAGAAGGTCATGAAAGACATGTTTGAAATGAGCTCAATGGGAGAGATGAAATTTTTTCTCGGGTTACAGGTGGATCAATCTGAGGCAGGGATCTTTATTCATCCGACCAAATACGTTGGTGACATACTGAGCTGGTTCAGTATGTCGGATGCAAAACCTGCTGGTACCCCGCTGGCTGTTAATCACGGGATTACACCAGATGAAAAGTGGGAGTTAATCGATGCTACTCTGTACCAAGGAATGATTGGGTCTCTCATGTATCTTACTACTTCTCGGCCATATATCATGTTCGCCACATGCTTATGTGCTCGCTATCAGTCAAAACCAAGAGTATAACATCTGATGCTGTGAAGAGGGTTATGCGTTATCTGAAGGGTACTCCTGATCTTGATTTATGGTATCCTAATGATGATAACTTTGAGCTTACTGCATACAGTGATTCAGACTATGGTAGATGCAAGAGAGATTTCAAGTCAACATCTATGGGATGTCAGTTCTTTGGAACCCGTTTAGTTACCTGCCAGTGCAAGAAGGAGACATCAGTGTCTACTTCAACCTGTGAAGCTGAATACATTGCTACTGCTAGTTGTTGTTCATAAATCATCTGGATACAGCAGCAGCTCAGGGACTATGGGTTATATTTTTCTAACACTCAAACATATGTTGATAACACTGCTGCCATAGCTGTCACTAAGAATCCTGTCCGGCACTCGAAAACCAAACACATCGATATCAAATATCACTTTATACGAGATTGTTTTGAAAAGAAACTCATCGATGTTGTTAAAATACACACCGATCACCAGAAAGCCGATCTTTTTACAAAAGATTTTGATAAACCTAGATTTTTATATCTGTTATCGGCTAATGGTGTTTTTCAAAAGGATGAAGTCATTCCTTCATCTGAAACTAACAAATGATCATCGCTTTTATTAGTTAGTTTTATTTTGTTTTATTTTTCATTACTTAGTATTTTCTTTCTATAACTAAAAAACTCAAAAAGATTTTCTGTTTTAGGTTTTTAGGGGGAGAAAAAGTAGCTTATTTGAAAAACCAAAAACATTTGAAAATTTGAAAATCCAAAAACATTTAAAAATAAAAAAAAATTGAGAAAGTCTTATTTGAGAATGTAATATGTTAACCAATCATGTCTTAAAAGCAAAAGTGAATGCATAAACTGATAACACACGAGAATTGTGAATTGATGTACTGATAAGCCGACTTTACAAAATGTTTAGACAATTTGTGATACCTTAAAAAGTCTGATTTGTGGGATCTATTTTAGAAAACCAGCCAAGTGATAAATAGTTTCTAACTCAAATCAGGCATACACCTGTTATCATAGGATCTTATAAAGTTTCCAATGATTCATGAATTCAATTCTGTACACGTGCCATACTGCTTTGTAAAGACCTACCTGAAGCCGTCCATTCATATGAGAATGATTGAATCATAAGAAAAAAATAAAATCAAGCTGGTATTAAGCTTAGAAAATACAAAAATAAAATAAGTTCGATTCCATATACGTGCCATATTGCTTTGTAAAGACATAGTTGAAGCCGTCCATTTGGATAGAACTAGTCAATCATGTCAACACAATTCTGTATACGTGCCATATTGCTTTGTAAAGACCTAGCTGAAGCCGTCCATGAGAATGTTGAACATGAGAGACAAATCAAAAAGAAAAATACAAAAAGATAATAAAATTGGAACCTTATGGAATTTTTGATTCTAGGTGCTAAGTTATGCAAAAATGAGTTATAAACTAATTTTAATCTTGGCTGGATAAATAAAACGGGTAACTCAGTCAGAAGATATGAGTGATCATCAACTTAGTTTAACTATTTTGTATTGTCAGGCTTAAAATGGACAAATATATCAGTAATCATATCATAAGACATATGTGTCTAAAGTGAAACATTCAGTAATGCTGATTTGATGTGATTAGGTGAATGTGTAACTATCTTGATAGACTTCTCATAAAAATATGTGTTTCTGTGTTGATTAGTTGTTAATTGTACAGTCATACTTTGTTTCAGAAAATTACAAAAAGATTTTATGTTTTCAGATTTATTTTAGATGATCATTTGTGAGTTTGGATGTTCAATCATCTCTGAATCCATAACCAACCAGACTATTCTTCATAACGGCATCTGTTTAATTGATCAAAATGTTAAATTTTTGAAATTAAGTTGTGTTTTATGAGTGCCAAGTTTCATTCGCACGAATGAACAAGCAGAATGACTCATTCGACCGAATGACATCATTCCAGCGAATGATTCTTTTGGCTGAATGAATCTGGGCCGAAGGAATTCAGTCGGCTACTTCATTCGCCGAATGAAGAATCTTTTTGAAGGTCATTCGGCCGAATGAATTTAGGGCGAAACAGTTCATTCGCTAGATTCATTCAGCGAATGACTGATACTATTTTAACATTTCTTTTAGCCGAACTACCTCATTCTCCCCTTTTCATTCAATCGCCTCTCTGTGTGCTTCATTCGCCCGAACCACTACTATTTCGACTATTCTTTGATTTTCTTGGACCAAACCACTTTAGTTCCTGATAAATATTTGGGTGATCATAACAGGTACTTGTGGATCCAAGGAAACAAATTTTTGACCGTGGAATCATACAGAATAGGACCGGTTCTAGGGTTTTTGGATTCCAACTTGTCGCTTCAAAATAAATAGACAAAATGGACATGAAACCACATTAGACCAGTTTTAAAAGTGTTAATCGGTCACTTCTGAGTATGGGAATGTGACTTTTGTGGACTGATTTGAAGATTCGTAAACTTGGATTTTGAATCTCATCAGACGACCGAATGACGCCATTCGGCGAATGAAACCCATTCGGCGAATGACTCATTCGAACATTCTCATTTGGCGAAAGAATCGCATTCGACAAATGATTCATTCGACCATACTCATTCGGCGAATGACTCTTTAGACAGAATGGCTCATTCGACAGAATGGCTCATTCGGTCAACTAGCTCATTCGTTCAAGTGTCATTTGGCCAATTCAATGTCATTTGGCCGATTCAATGTCATTCAGCCAAAGGGTTTACTTGTAAATTTTTCTGTTTTGATTCAGCTTCTTAACTGAATTGGACTGGCACGTTTATTTCTGTGATTTTTAGTATGGCTGAATACAAGGCGGTGACCTAGAAAACATTTGCGCACACTTGGATCTGTCTACCAAGCATGCTGTTCATTTCAGAGATATCATCACATTTCTTAGACGTTCCAGGATCTTTACTGCCATTTCTACTCTTCATGTGCCTTATCAGTACCATCAGCTGGACTTCTAGAGATCTGCTGACATCGATTGTGAGGTTGAGCTGCCAGTCATCAGAGGCAAGGTCCAAGGCCATGATATTGTTATTTCTGCTGAACATATCAGGAGGATATGTGGCTTTCAAGATACACCAGATCAGCCTATTCTACTTGACAGTTACTTAGTTCGTGGTTGTTTTATGCGGTGCAAGTATGATGGTGATCTTGGAGCAGGGATACTCAACAAAGCCTTCATGTCTCCTCAGTTCAAGTATCTAGCAAACGTGCTCATTCATTGCCTGGGTTCTCGGAGAGGAGGCTTTGATGATATGCGAGAGACTATTCAATGTGCCTTTGTAGCTTTGGTGCTGAACAGACCTTTCAACTTTTCAGAGATGATCTTTACACATCTAAAGGAGAATGTGATGCTGAAGGGTGATAAGAAGTTTCTGATGTATCCCCGATTTCTACAGCAGATCTTTGATGCACAAGTACCCAACCTGCCAAAGAACAACAATGATGTTATTCGACTGGAACACATGAGTGATATCACTCTCAATAGAGTGATGTCATACAGAGAGAAAGATAGGAAGCCTCCAGTTCGTACCTTGTTTAGTCATCTTCGGAGAGCCGATTATGTCTCTCCAGGTGGTAGGAGATGGAGGCATGATGATTCTGACTCTGACATGGAGGATATTGTGGTTCCTGGAGATGATGGTGATGATGATGGAGGTGATGTAGGAGCTAGTGAGGCTAGTGTTGGTGTGAGTGATGCAGGTGATAGTGTTGTTCTTGTGAGCACAGTATGTGCTAGTTCTGTTGTTGAGGCTGGTGTGACGGGTGTTGATGTAGATGGTGTGAGCATTGGTTCTGGAGTCAGTACATCAGCTGCAGGTGATGATGATATTGGCATTGACTCTCTATTGGAGTTAGATTTTATGGACACTACTACAGCCACAGTCTCTACTCCACTTGAGATGACTGGTACCACCTCTGCAGAAGACAAAGATGAATCAGATGATGCAAGTGGTGAAGCTGGAGGAAAGGAAGGTGCTGAGAGTTCAGACTCAGAGGATTCTCCTGATGAGTTCGAGGATGTTTGGATTGGGGGAGACTGGTGAAGAGGAAGAGAAGAAGAAATGAAGCCAAACTTGAAGAGATTCATGATCCTTCCTTTATACCATAGTTTGATCTCTCATCTCTTCCACGTACATCTACTATTACAGCCACCGCAGCTGTTACTGTTACTGCTGCTCAGGCCACCTCATCTCCTTCCGGCAAGAGGAAAAGGACTAAGTTTGTCCTTCAGAGGAGGTCAGAACTGTAAACTGTTGCTGTATCTACTGTTACATCAACGGTTGCAGTTGCAGTTTCTTCACTGACCCGGTCAAGTGCTATTCCTACACGTTTGACAATTGCCCCTCTAACTACCTCTGGTGTTCGTGCTCCTATTTACATGACTGCTTCTACTGGTCCTTCCCTCACTCGAGCTGATATGATCTTGCCTACTGTTTCAGTTTTTGATCAACTGAGTACACTGAACAGTATGGTCCTCAGGTTGATGGAGAAGAACCTGGAACAAGAGCAAAAGAACCGAGAGCAGGAACAAGTAATTGACCAGCTCACTCAGCGGGTAAGTGAGCAAGGCGCCTTATTACTTCAGGCTGCGGATCAACGAGCTGATCTGAGAGCTCGTTCTGCTCAACAAGAGGAGAAACTACTCAAGTATGTAGATGAGCATAATCAGTTGGCCTTGACTGCCTTTGATTTCAGTGATCGTATCCTTGCTCTGGAAGCGTAGAATGCCAGACTTGCTGAACAGATTGACAGTCTGAAAGAGTGCACTCCAAGGATTAAAGACACTGCTGCTCACTCCGATGATTCATACACAGATCAAGAAAATGAAGAGGAAGATGAAGAGTCTGATGAGGAGAAAGTCGACTATGAAGATTCAGATCATGATGATGACTCTGATGGTGATGAGGAGGATGGATCAAGAAGCAGGTCTGCTAGTTCCTCAAGTTCAGATTATGCAGATGAGCAACCCCCTTCTCTTGAGATCTGGACCAAAACCAAGCACGATAAGAGTGCTAAGGGTCCTCTTCCACCCCCTCCTACTCAGACAGAAGAACCAGCAGCTACTGAGGAAGTAGAAGCTGTGCCTTTGAGACGTCGATTAGATGAGACACTCACGATGATTTTAGATGCTCAAGGCTTCATACAGCACTCAGTTAGCTATGACAAAGAGGAGGGGGAGATTATACACTGCTTAAGCAAGGAGCAGATGGCAGAGCTGTTCAGGTTGAACCCTGATGAAGCTGTTATTGATGATACTTCAGCTCCTGCTTGTGATGTGCCTTCTCCTGAGTTATTTGAAGACATTGACGAGGTTATCCTGGAGGACATCACAGTGGAAGAGACTAAAATGTACACTTCAGCTGAAGGCGAGCTACCAACCTTTACTGACCTTTTTGGAAAGACCACTGAAGAGGAGCTGAACAGACACGTTGAAGAAAAGGTCAGTGGTGGTGAGTCTTCAGTAGAAGACATTCAACAAAGGAAAGAAGAATGGAAGGCTTATTGGGAAATCCTGAAAAAGGAAAGCATGGTGAAGATGCCAGCTACTCACACTAAAGTTTATTGGACCAAAGGCTACAAGGCTGGAGGTCAGATCATTAGCTGGGCATACTTCCATGATTTACAGTGTTATGCAGTCAAGAGAGAGCAGGGAATCCAGTACTTCAAGCATCCACACGATTTCAAGACGTTGCCTGGCTTCGAAGTCAATGAGCTTGCACGCTTGAAGATGTTGTGCAGTGAAGACTCTGGGATGTCTGCCTGGTTCTCAAGACAAATTCAGTAAGAGTACAAGAAGAGATGGGTAAACTTCAGGCCTCAGCAACCTGAAAGATATTACTTACCAGAGATAGATGGAGATACCTGTAAGCATAAAGTTGTCTTGAAGTGGTTGCCTCCAAAAGTCATGAAGAAGATTCCTCTACGGAAGATGCGACAGGACTTTTTGGGCAACCTCCGATGGTGGTATTATGACGGACGTACTGGAGAGGCTATGAACGTAATGTGCAAGGACAAGAAGTGGGAGACTGTACGGATATTTGATCCAATATGGTTGACCAACTTGTCTCACAGTGATGTCAAGATCTTGTACACATATCACATATTCTTCGACGTTGCAAACATGGAACAAGCCTTGCAGTTCATGAGAGTCATTCATATTTGCATGGTGTTCGGGATACATGCTGGTACAGACTGGAAGGCGATTTCAGACAAGTACTTCAAGAAGCACGCTACAAAATGAGGAACTAGATCGAAGGGGGAGTATGGTGATGCACAAAATGTATCTAGTTCAGTTTTGTATTAGTGTTTGATGTAAAAAGTTTACATTATTAATGAAAGCAGTCTTTCTATATTGTTCTTAATGTTTATTTATGATTATATATGTTTGATTGTGTTTAACTTTGAATTAATATGTTTATAGACCCATTCGGACGAATGGCTCTAACATGAAGCCATTCGGCCGAATGAACGCCTACAGAATGTCTTAGGCGATCGAATGAGTCATTCACTGAATGAGTCATTCGCTGGTTTAAGCTCATTCGACTGAAGTCATTCGTCGAATGAGTTGTTTCGGCCACTCATTCGGCCGAATAAGTACAGTCTATAAATACAAGATCAAACTTTCTCAAACCTAACTTTCCTGAGCCCTCCTTCTTCCCAGTGCACTCCAGTGTCAAACCCTAGAAGATCTGAGCGGTTCTTGCTGTCCAAGTTCGATTCTCAACCCGTGGTGTTCGATTAAGCCTCAAACGTTCATCCTTTACTTTCGGATCACCACGGTTGCTGTTGGTTTTGATTGGAAAACCCTGGAATAGGATTCCGCACTATTCCAGAGGCTGTCGAGCAGATCTACATTGGAATCGGATTGTTTCCGAGCTCCTTGTTGGTCCAACATAACGTATTGTTGTTAATGATAATTAAGTGTTTCATTCCCAACCATCAACACAGTAGTTTCGTTAGTTTCGTCAAAAGTGGAAGTTCTCTTGATTCCTTAAGCTCAACTCACACACAACAAACTATGGCAAATGTGGAAAATATGGAAGTATTTAATTTAAATTTTTTAATAAGTAAATGAATAAACATTTAATTAAAACCTAAGTTCTAATGATTGGGCCTTGGTCAACTCGAGTAGACTTGTATAGCAATCAATGGTTCTTAGAAGTTAGGGGATTCTGCAAACATCATCAAACATGTGACCTACAAATCAAACGGTCTAGCTAGGACTTCTTGAAATGTAGGGTTTTTATTTTGTTCTTGTTTTGTCTAGTTTCGTCCCTTGTTTCGTTTAGTTTCGTTTACACATGTTATCTTTGACATTTCCCAGTTTTTTCCCTGAAAATGATTTCTTGTTTCGTATTTGATATGTTGCAAATGTACTTGTTTCATTGAACAATGAATACTAGATTCGTTGATCAAATGCACATTTGATTCGTTGATCATTGAACACTTGGTTCGTTGAACATCAAATAATTGTTTCAATGAAATTGTTTCGTTTGATTCGTTGAAAATAGATTCGTTGAAAATGACATAGGTGTACTTAAAATGTGTTTAAAGTTCACAACCTAAACCTCTAAATTTTTTTTTCTTTTAACATTAAATTGTTATGAAGGTTTATAAAAATCTTTATTATAATTTTTATAGAACATACAAAGTAATATGCCTATAATCTTAAAGAAGTTATTAATTCAAACTTATTAATATAATTAAATAGTTATTACTTATATAAAAATCCTTTATTTATATCTTACGTATTTGGTTATAGAACTACTATTTTCTTATATAAATACACACACATATATTGTGTGTGTGTGTATTTATTTATAAAATTTACAAAAAAAAAATATGTCTTATAAATAAATATTAATAAAATTTGTTTTGTATAAATGTTTCATAAAAAAATGTTTATTTAAATTAAATCCAATTGAGTATGTGTTAAAATGAGAAATGAATTAAGAAATTCTCGTGAACTTTCTTTTATTACAAATACGTCCCGATTACATTTTTAATTTAAATAACGAAAACCCTAAAGATTACAGTCTCCCCTACTATAGTAAATTTCGTCCCAAAATTAAGAAAACTCTTGATTAGATGGATGTGGTTATTTGATTCATAAGCGAGATACGATTGTATTTAACAATACACCGATTTCAGCATAGTGTTTTAACAACCATCCTATGCCTACTATTATGTCACAACTTCAAAACATAATAATAAGATATAAGATCATATTAGGTTTCATTACTTTTGAATCTCTTTATTCTTATCAAATCAAAAGACTATATTTGTAGAAACACACGTAAAAATTCTCATTCACTCAAACTGCACTGTTTGCCATGTCATTGTTATATGCAACTTGATTTGCATTAACTTTGAAAACTCGGACTCCTACTCCTTGATTGTTTGGAACCATCAGAGCATTGTTGTTGTTGGCTCTAAGAGGGCACACATTAGTAAAATGGTTTAGATCACCACAGTTATAGCAAACTCTAACCACATGTTGTCTAGGTGCAATGATGAAAGAAACATTTGCTTGTTGAGCTTGATTAGCTTGAAATTTATCCACTGAATAGTTGAAAGTAAAGTGGCCAAATCGATTGCAAGTTGTGCACAATCAACATGGATAAATTGGTAAATCATGATGATTGCATGTATAACACAAGGGATGTACAGCAGAGTATGGCTTTTTGGTTGGTTGAGTGATGATAGTAGGAGCAACTTGTTAAAGAGGTATAGCATGGGTCACAACAGCATAGTTCACATGACCAGTTTTCCAATTATTGTTCTTTTTGAAGCATAATTCACATCTTTGGATTTTTCCTTCTCCTTATCATTCTTTGACCCTTTCCTGGTTAAGTTTCCTGCTTTAACATGATTGTCGGTAAGAGTCGCAGCAAGATGGATAGCATTAGCTAGAGTAGCGGGTTTTCTACTCCAAACAGCATCTTGAATTAGCATTGGCAGTCCACCAATGTACTTTTCAATTTCTCTTGTCAAAGAGGTCACCATATCAGGACAAAGCAGACTTAGCTCATGGAAACAATTGTTATACGCCATGTTTTCACCATTTTCCTGTTTGAGTTCCCAAAACTCATATTCGAGCTTTTTGACCTCATTACGTGGGCAAAATTCACGAGTCATCCTTTCCTTGAGTGGATCCCAAGTCAAGGTAGTTGTAGCTTCTCCTAGAGTCCGTTTCTCATTGTTCCACCAAGTGAGAGCTCGATTCTGAAGAGTACCGGCAGCATAACGAACTTTCAAATCTTCAATGCAGTCACTATTGAGGAAAGTATTCTCCATAGTTTCATACCATTGTAGTAAACCAGTAGCCCCATCAGATCCATTGTACTTCGTTGGATTGCAAGAATTGAAATGTTTAAAGGAACATCTTGGGGGATTAAGAACTTCTTGATTAGCATTGTTAGCATTGTTTTGATTAGCATTAAAGTGTTGTTGTAGTTGAATTACCATTTTTGGTATCACTTCAGCTATTTGGCGTGTGATTTCGGCAGCCATTCTACGCTCGTTTGCACGATGACGGTTTGCCGTTCTGAATAGAATAAAGATTTATTAATACTTGAGTTTGACTAACAACCTTGCATAAATAAAAACCCTATTTGGTTAAGTTTTTGGTGCTACTCCCAATGTGCTATTGGTGCTTATATATAGGGTATATTGCAGCCAACCCACCACATCAATAATACTTTGAAAGCATACCAATCACCTTACCAATACATACCTAAACTTTAATTACACATACGTATGAATAGAAGTTTGAATAATCGATTTGGGGTTGATCTTTATGTTTTAAATTCAAAATCAAAATTGAATATTCTACTATATATTTGAAATTTCATTCATAAGTACGAATATTGTGAACTTATAACCTTTAAGATGTTGTGATTTATCACCATCACAAATCTTAGGTATAATGTTATTGTTTTCTTGAATCATGTTTATCAAATAAAGAATATGTAACACCACTTCATTTTATATGTTATGATATATCATCATCACTATCTTAGGTATGATGTTATTGTTTTCTTGAATCATGTTTATCCAACACTAAATATGTAACAACATATTCTTTTAGATGTTGTGAGGTATTACCATCACAAATCATAGATATGATGTATTTGTTTTCTTGAATCATGTGTGTACAAAAAATTTTGACCTCATATATTCTAGGTTATATTAATGAATCACCATCACTAACCTTGAGTTTATTATGTCAAAGGATTTGAGATTTTTGGATGTAAATCTTAAAATCATTTGAATTTAAGTAATGTCTAGGGAGTAGTATCCAAATTGGACACCTTTGATTTGTTAGAATTTGGTTGCAAGATGAAATCATGCTTTAGCTTATAGGTAAAATACTCTCATTAAGATATCCCCAGGAAAGCTAGACTGGTCCCCCGTCGAGGATTATGAATCGTTTTCCTAGACAGGAGTCTCAACTACCGATATTCACCCTTCCAGCTAGTACATGTTCATCTTAACAAACTTAATTCTAACAGCATTTTGAAATTCATTTTTGGAAGATGTATATAAAGTAAGATTATATATCTAAGGATTTATAAGAAAAGATGATAGATATTTAGAGAATTTGAGGTTTGGAATTTGTTTAGCCATTTCAAATAAGTTGAATAGTTAAGTGTGTATTAGGTGTTTAGATAGGAATTAGAATTTGAAGATTTAGACACTATATTGACATTGTGACATTGTTAATACCTTAGATATAGTAATATCATTACTATTCTTAGATAAAATGTCATAGAGTAAAATAAAACATAATAAATCATTTGGACTTGTTTAAAACAACGTGGAATGGTATTCAAAATTGAACACCTTTGACATATTAGAATTATATAGTTTGTAAAGTGTTTGGTGTGACATGCTTTGGCCTATAAGTGAAAATACTCTCATTAGGAGTCCCCAGGAAAGATAAACTGGTCCCGCAGTACATCAGAGATTTTTACGAATATCTTTCCTAGACAGGAATCCCAACAACCGGCATTTCACTCTTCCAGTTACTACATGTCCACTTATAAACTGAATTCTAACGAGATTATAAAATCAATTTGAATGCATACATATAAACATATATGTATTGTATTAGCATTGAAGATTTGATTAGGCATTTAGCCTAATGATTTGAATGCCTAACATCTAAAGAGTTGTCACGTGTTTGTGAATATGATATAATATTTAACTTAGATAATTTCTAAGTTATTCTTAAACTAAAGAATAATTTATGTTATAATCCTTATAATAGTCTAAGGTATCCTCTATGGTATACCTAAACTATGGGATGCATATGATATTTATATTGTAAGTCATTCCTCTATGGTATACCTAACTATGAATGTCCTATGTAATTTATAAACTAAGCCTTCCTCTATGGTAACAAGATATGGCATATAATAAAACATGTAGCACATAATGTAAAGTTTAACATGTATAATATGTGATAATTCAAATTTCGGGGGTTAGCTTAGTTATAGACTAGGTCACCATTTCTAATAACCTAAATCCCTATAACCATGGCTCTAATACCAATTTGTCACACCTCGACTGACGGCTGTCACACCCCGAGCCGGCGGGCTGGATCGACTTTCCCGTCGGGCGGAAGGTTCTCGGGGCGCGATATCGTTTAATAATCAATATGATCAGATTGTTTGCATAGCACATGATATATAAATGAGAAATGCTAAACAAGACAATGATACAGAATTACCAAGTTAAATTACAATGTATCGTTCATAATTTAACTAAGTAAATCTATCCAAAAGAATCAATGAGTTTTTATCTTGTAATTGTACAAGATCTACAAAAGATGACTCACTGTTTTGTCATTCAAAAGTATGCTCAACACAAAATGTAGCTAGGTCTTCTAAAAGTCCACTAGCTATATTACTGATGTCTGGTGACTAAACCTGTTCGTCACCTGAGAAAACATGCATTTAAACAAAGTCAACACTAGGTTGGCGAGTTCATAAGTTTAGTAATTGAAAACATTGATTTGTTCACATACACATTCACCATGTCATCCATGATTCTTGTTATTGTTTGATTCATCTGTTCACACAATGGCCCATCCATAGTTCTATTTACAATTAGTATCTCATCCTGTTAGTTATGCTTATATATAGGGCATACGTAGGGGAACCAAGCCCGAGCCGACATCCCACCACATACCTAATAGAACTCAACACCACTTGCAATACAACTATAGATACCCAATTTTATCTCACATGTTCAACCCGTTTGATATTCACCCGTCTGTTTGTGTTCATCACCCAGTGTGTTATATGTAGAATAATATAGTAAGAGGGATTTAGTTATCAAACTGAAGTATTGATAAACCCTCAATGTGTTAAGGAAAATAGATTAATTTAATCTTATCCTTGTTATTATTCTCTCTCTTGTGGTGTTAACTGTTAGTCAATACTTATAAGAGAAGTGTTAGTTAACCAATTGATATCAGTTCTCTGCTTGAAGTGCGTAGAGCCTAAAAGGAATCCATTGCGATCCTCACGTAATCAGATCACGATGCATCCGATTTACCTCTACCACTTTGTTGTTCTCATAGCCTTCAACAACACTATTACCAGTAATGTGACATGAAAGAAAGTCAATTCCTCAGTCTACTAGTCAATAGAATCGAAGGATTAATTACAATTAGCACTGTAGGTTAATATCACCATGTGTCGCTTATCAGACCCTGACTATTGTAGCCATGTCACCGGTCATACGTTACCGGCCAAATGATAAATACAATCAACATACCAGCCCAACAAGCCGGAGGTTTGTCAAACCTATGGTACCACTATGCTATCGTCGATTTAGTCACACCAAACTAACTGGTAACGATTCCTGTGAGGGACTTACATTGTTAAACTTGAATACATGGCACATGATTGTCGTGATATAATACAGACAGTTCAATAGTAATTAATTGTTGTTCTGTTAACTAATGTTGCTTGTTCTCAGTGTTGTTGTTGTCATATATGTATGTTTCTGTTGTCTCTAAAAACTTTATATAAGAACGTGTCTTATTATACGATGTAAATAATTGTGTGAATGATGTTGTTATCATGAAGGTACGTTATCATGATTATCATTCTCGTTGTTCCATATAGTCACCCTGTTGCTACTACAATGTTGTACGCGCTAGTCGTACAACACTTAGTCGACTCAGGTGGTGGATGCTGTTTGTTTCATGTTATCTCATAGACTTCACCGAGTTATAAACTTATTGTTATAAGATCTTGTTTTATTACACTTAGTTAACTCCGGTGGTAAATGATATCATGAAGATATGTTGTCTTCACATCCTTCTTGTTTGTTGTTGTTACTGTCATCATGTTCACCTGTGATAACCTCATTGTTTGTTCATGTAAGAATAATTAAGTGCTATAAGATAGAATCTTACACCTACATTATTCTATTGTGTTGATGATTCATGAAGCTACATTATCATGTTTCATCCTGATTGTCTTAGTCATGTTATGATCATACAAGCATGCATCCAATGATAAGCGATAATAAGTCAAGCAATATTATCTAAATCATAGTATATTTGATATGTTGCACTGAAACTTTTAAGTAAATAAAAGATTTAGAATGTTTCTCAGCCCCTAGAGTTAAAATCAGTTAAGATTAGAAATGGGGGCATATGAACTCACCTTGTAGTTGCTGTAGTTGACTAAGTATAAACAAGAATGCACGCGCTCTTTGTTGTACTAGTTGTTTTTCTCACGATGTTGTATTGATTTCACGATGTTTGTAACTTATAAGTATAATTTATAGGGATTTGTGTGCATGTATGTGTTAGCCCTAAAGTTGGCTAACACCTATCGGTCTTGGTCACCATTCGGCCTTGGTTCCCTTGCTATAGATTATACTAACACTCAATCAAATTAGATGGAGTTTAGTATATCTCGTTATGTGTTTTATGTTTAAATTTGTTTTAACCAACTTAGACTCTGTAAGTTTGAACTCCATAATAGCTCCTAAGTATCACCTAGGTTTTTGTATCAAACTTTGCATATTACCTTTGTAATTATGTAAATTCTTTAACATGTTTAGAATATATTTAACATGTGTTTTATATAGCCCCTTGACACCATTAGATACTATAAAAATGATTTTTAGTTGTTAAGTATAAATGTTAACAAACATATTGCCACCTTTGTGGTAATAAACCCAAAATCTCTTCATAGTTAACCCTTAGCTTTGGTTTAAAATGTGTTTATATTTCTTGTCATGTGGGCCGAACCAAGTACCCTTGTGCTGAATAACTGGGCTGGTCAAATAGAGTATAGTCCGAGTGAATTGGCTTGGACCTTCGGCCGAATGTCTATGGCTGGGCGAATGATGGTGGTAGAATGAGTGTGGCCGAAAGAATGGGTCTTGTGCCGATTGAGATGGTGTTTTGGCCGAATGGTGAAGATCCTAGGCCGAACGAATGGGGGCGAATGAACCATGCATTGGCCGAATATGGTTCATGCTACTGTGCTGGATCACGCGAATTTGTTGGCCGAATGAGGAGAGATCCAATGAATGAAGCCATTCGGTCCATACCCTATTCGGCCGAATAGTCCCATTCGATGGGCTGTGTGTCGGCTTCACTAGATTGCCCAAACCAAGCTTCTAGTCGAGATTGATGGTGGATTTCTATGGTTATGTGTGTTAGGCTCAGTTTCCAGGTGTTGGGTTCGGTGGCAAGGGTTTGTAACCGGTTAGGTTAGTGGGTCGGCTAAGGGTTTAGAAAACCCTAATTTCCGAGATGTTCAAGCTCGATTACCTCAAGATTTGTTGGATTTCACTCCAGATCGGTTGTACTTTCGTGTAGAGAATGTTTGTAGCTTCGATTTGGCTCCAAGAACACCAAATTTCACCAAGAAATGGAAGAGATCTAAGGGTTTGAAGCTTGAAATTGAAGAGAGAGGGAGAGAGAGAACCGGGAATGGGTTTTAGAGAGAGAGTGTGGGGGTATTAAATGAGGGAGATGAACACATTTAGGGTATTTATACCCCAGGTGAGTTCTGGTTCGTTTCGTTTGCTCGGTTCTCGTTTTCGTCGTGTATCCGGAACGTAACACGCGTAATTTTAGTTTAAATAAAAGAGTTTTATTTATAGGTTTTTAAGGTTGTGATTCCTAATAAATATTTTGTATTAATTTTCCTAATTTTATTATCGTTTGAATGGTTTATAATTTCGTTTCGTCAGATCGCATCACCTTCGCGCGTATCGTCACCCGAACGAACACGACGATGGTTTTACTTTCTGACTTTTGTTTTCTACTTTTCAGTCATCATTTCAGAACGTTAAACTCACAGATATGTTTGTGTGAATCGTCACCCACGCAAACACACTGTCAGTTCCTTATTCTGAAACGATACTGAACTTGTGTTTTAAATTGTGTTTCCTCACTAACAGACTCAACTAAACTTGCCTGTTTTCATATTGATAACCTTGAATTCCCATTGTTTTCATGCTGAATTATCGGCCATCTGGCTCCTGTCATTTATGGATATCAGATCGCAACCGATATGTTCTTGTCATTTTTGTACCTTGTTGTTTCTCTTGAGTTGTTGTGTTAACTGTACTTAGGTTTTCACTTAAATACATACAACCGTTGTTCATCGTGAGTTGTTGTAAGTGTTCACTTAAACACGTACAACTGTTGCGTGTTATCATGCAACACTGTTCATACATTGTATTTACCCACAGTAAATAATGAAAGTACAATACCGTACGGACTTGTCGGACGATTAGGTACTGGATGTCACAGTCTCCCCTTGTTAAAGAAATATCGTCCCGAAATTTAAGCATCGTTGTCGGGCACTACTTTTTTGAACAGATGGGGATACTTTGTCTTCATGTGATCCTCACGCTCCCAGGTAAATTCTGGTCTGCGCTTGGAGTTCCAACGAACCTTTACAATAGGAATACGGCTTCGCTTCAGTCTCTTGACTTCATGATGCATAATCTCTATAGGTTCTTCAATAAAATGTAATTGTTCATCAACTTGTATCTCCTCCAGAGGTATGATCAATGATTCATCAGCGAGACATCGCTTGAGATTTGATACATGAAATACATCGTGTACTCCACTGAGTTCGTTAGGGACTTTGAGTCTGTATGCCACAGGACCAATCCGTTGAGTTATCTCGAACGTTCCGACATACCTTGGTGCTAGTTTGCCTTTAGCCCCAAAACGAACCACGCCTTTCCATGGGGACACTTTCAACGTGACTCGGTCACCCACTTGGAATTCCAAAGGCTTTTGCCGTTTGTCTGCGTAACTCTTTTGGCGGCTACGTGTTGCTTGCAGTCTCTGTTGAATCTGAGCTATCTTATCAGTAGTCTCCTGAATAAGTTCAGGCCCAATGATTCTGTTGTCTCCCACTTCAGTCCAACAAATTGGAGACCGACATTTTCTATCATATAGTGCTTCAAACGGAGCACATCCAATACTGCTGTGGCAGTTGTTGTTGTAAGAGAACCCGATGAGTGGTAAATGTTTATCCCAACTTCCACAAAAGTCTAGGATGCATGTTCTCAACATATCCTCTAGGGTTTGAATTTTTCACTTGCTTTGTCCATCCGTTTGTGGATGATAAGCGGTGCTCAAGTTGACACTTGTCCCTAAGGATTGTTGCAATGATTGCCAGAACCACGATGCAAACCGACTGTCCTGGTCTGAAATAGTAGACAATGGCACTATGTGCCGTACTACTATTTCATCGACATAAAGTCTTGCTAGTTTTTCCATCTTGTAGTTCTCTCTGATCGGCAAGAAGAGTGCAGACTTGGTCAATCGATCAATGATGACCCAAATAGAATCGTGTCCGCTGGAAGTATTGGGGTAGCTTGGTAATAAAATCCATAGCTATTTGTTCCCACTTCCATTGTGGTATCTCTGGTTGCTCCAGCAAACCTGAAGGTTTCTGGAGTTCTGCTTTGACCTTGGCACATGTGATGCACTTACCAACGTAAATAGCCGCATCTTTCTGCATACCCGGCCACCAATAAAATGACCTAAGATCTTGATACATCTTATCGGCACCAGGATGAACAGAATATCGTGTTTTGTGTGCCTCGTCAAGAATGAGTGTTCGAAGTTCATCTATTGTCGGGATCCAAACACGATCCTGAAAATAGATAACTCCATCTTGTTTTGTCTCAAAATGCTTCTCGGCTCCACAATCGAGCTGTTTCTCAAGTTGTTTCTTGCCATTGCTTCTTGTTGTGCTTGTATGATTTGAGCCTTCAGACTTGTTTGCACAGTCATTCCCATTGCTCTAACGTGCAAAGGTTTGACTCTTTACTTACGGCTCAAATCATCTGCAACAACATTTGCCTTGCCTGAATGGTATTTGATCACACAATCGTAATCGTTCAGGAGCTCGACCCAACGTCTCTGTCGCATGTTAAGCGCCTTCTGATCAAATATGTGATGTAAACTCTTGTGATCTGTGAAGATAGTGCATTTGGTACCATACAGGTAGTGTCTCCAAATCTTTAAAGCAAAGACAACAGCTCCCAGTTCTAAGTCATGTGTTGTGTAGTTTTTCTCATGTATCTTCAGTTGTCTTGATGCATAAGCAATAACTTTGTCTCGTTGCATTAAAACACAACTGAGTCCCTGATGGGAAGCATCGCAGTATACCACAAAGTCATCATTGCCTTCTGGGAGCGTTAGAATCGGAGCATTGCGCAATCTTTGTTTCAATGTTTGGAATGCCTCTTCTTGTTTCTGTGTCCACACGAATGGTTCACTCTTCTGTGTCATCTTTGTGAGTGGTAAGGCTATCTTAGAGAAATTCGAAATGAATCTCCTGTAATAACCTGCCAATCCCAAGAATGATCTGATCTCTGTTGGTGTTGTGGGCACATCCCAGTTCTTGATTGCTTCAATCTTAGCAAGATCCACGTGAATACCATTTCTGTTAATCACATGACCCAAGAACTGCACTTCTCTTAACCAAAATTCACACTTGGAGAATTTGGCATAGAGTCGCTCATTCTTTAAAAGTTCCAAGATTGTCTTGAGATGTTGTTCATGTTGCTTCTCACTTCTTGAATAGATCAATATATCATCGATAAAGACAATAACGGACTGATCTAGGTACGGCTTGCACACTCGGTTCATAAGATCCATAAACACTGTCGGTGCGTTCGTCAGTCCGAATGGCATCACCATGAATTCGTAGCGACCGTATTGGGTACGAAAAGCCGTCTTGAGTATGTCTTCCTCTTTAATCCGGAGCTGGTGATAACCTAAATGCAGGTCTATCTTTGAGAAATACCGAGCTCCCTATAACTGATCAAACAAATCATCAATCCTCGGTAACGGGTACCGATTCTTGATGGTGAGTTTGTTGAGTTCTCTGTAATCGATGAACATTCTGAAAGATTCATCCTTCTTCTTGAAAAAGAGAACCAGAGCTCCCCATGGTGAAAAACTCGGGCGAATGAATCCCTTATCGAGTAGCTCTTGTAATTGATTGGACAATTCCTGCATTTCTGATGGTGCAAGTCTATAAGGAGACTTAGCTACAGGATTCGATCCCATAATCAAATCAATTCAAAAGTGCACCGATCTCTCAGGTGGCAGTCCCGGTAAATCATCCGGAAACACGTCCGCATAATCTTTCACAACTGGTACATCTTGAATTTTGATTGTTTTCTTGTCTTTCTCTATCACGTGAGCTAGGAATGCGATGCACTGTTTTCTTAGGTACTTGCGAGCCTTCATACAGGATATTATCTGGACACTGCGGCTTGCTTGATCTCCATGAATTTCAAAAATCTGATTGTTTTCCACTAGAATACGTAGTAGCTTTTCGGAACAGACGAACTCAACTCTGTTAAGAGATAGCCAATCCATTCCGATGATGATATCGAAACTGCCCAGTTCCATCGGTATCAAATCGATGGGAAATGTGTGATCGCCAAGTGTTAATGAACAATTCCTAAGTACTGTGTCAACTGTTACCTATTTGATGTTTGCTATCTCAATAGTATAAGGGGAGTCTAAAGATTCCACAACATGATTAAGATGGCTAGCAAAATTGGATGAGATAAAACTTTGATTCGCACCAGTGTCAAATAATATAGATGCATAAAAGTCAGATAGGATAAATGTACCCGTGACAACATTTGGGTCCTATCGACCGGCAGCTGCTCCAATCTGAAAGGCTCTACCTCTAGCTACCTAAGCCCTTGGTTGATTCTTCTTGGGACAATCCCGAGAAAAGTGTCCAGGCTCGCCACAATTGTAGCAAGACCTGTTGTCAGCAGCAACAGTAGTAGCTGCATTGTTGTTTCTGTTCTGGGCTCCCGTGCCCCGACATTGATTGGCCCAATGACCAAACTTTCCGCAGTTAGTGCATTGTCTGCACTGGGTGTTTGGTGGATGGTGATACTGGCAGCTGTTACACAAAGGTGCGGTGCCAGTGTAAGGCCTCTTGTTCTGTAGCGGTGGTGTTTGGTTAGCCATTGATGCTTGAGTGGTCGCAGCAAAGTTCCTGACCACCTTTTGTTTCTTAGCCGACCTTTTATCTGGCTTCCTTGAACTTCCAACCTTTGCTTCTGTTTCCTTCTTCAGAGCCCCGAAGGAAACCATTACGTCTGTCAAAGTTGCTGACAACGTAACATCCATCTCCATAGTAGTAGGGTGGGAAGAAATCACGTGCCCTTGGATACAAGCCGGCAGTCCACCGACATATTGCTCGATCCTTTTATCTAGTCTTGGCACTACGTCTGGTGCCAAAGTAGCTAACTCGTGAAATAGGGTGGTGTAGGACAGATGTCCAGCACCAATCATGACATGGTTGAGTAGTTTCGTTTCAACCTTCTTCAGTTCATTCCTCGGGCAAAATTCTGCCTCAGCATAGCCTTGAAATCATCCCAAGGCATAGACAGAGGCTCGTCTCTGCCCCTAGTCTGAACTTGTGCGTTCTACCATGTCAATGCTCGTTTGTTGAACGAGCCAGCAGCATACCTCACTCTATGTTGATCAGGACAACCACTAATGTCGTGGGTTGTCTCCATCTTTTCGATCCATTGGATCAATCCGATGGCACCCTCACTGCCATTGAAGCTCAGTGGCTTGCATCCTACAAAGTTTTTGTAGGAGTAGTCCTGTTGGTGTCTGGTGTTGCCACCGCCTTCTCCAGATGAGATGGCGATGTTGTTACTGTTACTGTTGTTGCTGTTGATTCTGTTCATCATCTCTAGGATCACATCCCTCAGTTGACTGGTCAGCAGTGTGGCCTGTGCAATGGTAGCAGGGTCCAACTCGTAGTTGTGTGGTAGCGGAGGACGAGGTGGAGGTGGTGGTGGAGGAGAGTCAGGTGGTGTCGGTGTTGAAGAGTGTGGAGCTGAATCTTGTGGTGGTGGCAGTAAAGCTGGTGGTCTTCTTGGCGGCATTCTGATCATAACCGAAAGGTATGCAAATAGAGCCCTATGTTGTATGTTTTCTACATGAAGGTCCCTAGGTTATAGTCTAGGCCAAACCGTTTAAGTAATATGACCTATATTTCTCTATAACCATGGCTCTGATACTAATCTGTCACACCCCGAGCCGGCGGGCTGGATCGACTTTCCCGTTGGGCGGAAGGTTCTCGGGGCGCGATATCGTTTGATAATCAATATGATCAGATTGTTTGCATAGCACATGATATATAAATGAGAAATGCTAATCATGACAATGATATATAATTACAAAGTTAAATTACAATGTATCGTTCATAATTTAACTAAGTAAATCTAACCAAAAGAATCAGTGAGTTTCTATCTTGTAACTGTACAAGATCTACAAAAGATGATTCACTGTTTTGTCATTCAAAAGTATGCTCAACACAAAATGTAGCTAGGTCTTCTAAAAGTCCACTAGCTATATTCCTGATGTCTGGTGACTAAACCTATTCGTCACCTGAGAAAACATGCATTTAAACAAATTCAACACTAGGTTGGTAAGTTCATAAGTTTAGTAATTGAAAACATTGATTTGTTCAAATATTCATTCACCATGTCATCCATGATTCTTGTTATTGTTTGATTCATCTGTTCACACAATGGCCTATCCATAGTTCTATTTATAATTAGTATCTCATCCTATTAGTTATGCTTATATATAGGGCATACGTAGGGGAACCAAGCCCCAGCCGACATCCCACCACATACCTAATAGAACTCAACACCACTTGCAATACAACTATAGATACCCAATTTTATCTCACATGTTCAACCCGTTTGATATTCACCCGTCTGTTTGTGTTCATCACCCAGTGTGTTATATGTAGAATAATATAGTAAGAGGGATTTAGTTATCAAACCGAAGTATTGATAAACCCTCAATGTGTTAAGGAAAATAGATTAATTTAATCTTATCCTTGTTATTATTCTATCGCTTGTGGTGTTAACTGTAAGTCACTACTAATAAGAGAAGTGTTAGTTAACCAATAGATATCAGTTCTCTGCTTGAAGTGCGTAGAGCCTAAAAGAAATCCATTGCGATCCTCACGTAATCAGATCACGATGCATCCGATTTACCTCTACCACTTTGTTGTTCTCATTGCCTTCAACGACACTATTACCTGTAATGTGACATGAGAGAAAGTCAATTCCTCAGTCTACTAGTCAATAGAATCAAAGGATTAATTACAATTAGCACTGTAGGTTAATATCACCATGTGTCGCTTACCAGACCCTGACTGTTGTCGCCCTGTCACCGGTCATACGTTACCGGCCAAATGATAAATACGATCAACATACCAGCCCTACAAGCCGGAGGTTTGTCAAACCTATGGTACCACTATGCTATCGTCAGTTTAGTCACATCAAACTAACTGGTAAACGATTCCTGTGAGGGACTTACATTGTTAAACTTGAATACATGGCACATGATTGTCGTGATATAATACAAACAGTTCAATAGTAATTAATTGTTGTTGTGTTCACTAATGTTGTTTGTTCTCAGTGTTGTTGTTGTCATATATGTATGTTTCTGTTGTCTCTAAAAACTTTATATAATAACGTGTCTTATTATACGATGTTAATAATTTTGTGAATGATGTTGTTATCATGAAGGTACGTTATCATGATTATCATTCTCGTTGTTCCATATAGTCACCCTGTTGCTACTACAATGTTGTAAGAGCTAGTCGTACAACACTTAGTCGACTCAGGTGGTGGATGCTGTTTGTTTCATGTTATCTCATAGACTTCATCGAGTTATAAACTTAGTGTTATAAGATCTTGTTTTATTACACTTAGTTAGCTCCGGTGGTAAATGATATCATGAAGATATGTTATCTTCATATCCTTCTTGTTTGTTGTTGTTACTGTCATCATGTTCACCTGTGATAACCTCATTGTTTGTTCATGTAAGAATAATTAAGTGTTATAAGATAGAATCTTACACCTACATTATTCTATTGTGTTGATGATTCATGAAGCTACATTATCATGTTTCATCCTGATTGTCTTAGTCATGTTATGATCATACAAGCATGCATCCAATGATAAGCGATAATAAGTCAAGCAATATTATCTAAATGATAGTATATTTGATATGTTGCACGGAAACTTTTAAGTAAATAAAAGATTTAGAATCCTTCTCAGCCCCTAGAGTTAAAATCAGTTAAGATTAGAAAAGGGGGCATATGAACTCACCTTGTAATTGCTGTAGTTGACTAAGTATAAACAAGAATGCATGCGCTCTTTGTTGTACTTGTTGTTGTTTTCACGATGCTGTATTGATTTCACGATGCTTTTGGGTCTCTTGCCCCCGATGCTGCTACATTTCTGAAAAGAGTTCAGCAGGTCGTGCACAGTAATTCATCGACACCGAAGAACGCTAACTTTGTTTTCAGTAGGATCGGATTTGCCATTCAAAAGGGGGTGGCGGCGCAGCTTGTTGCTCGCTTACCTGCCTTTCTATTGTAATTGGATCCACAAGCAATTAAAATGAATTAAATGTTTTAGAAAAAAAAAAAAAATTCAAATCAAAAAGTATAAGTTATAGGGATTTGTGTGCATGTATGTGTTAGCCCTAAAGTTGGCTAACACCTATCGGTCTTGGTCACCATTCGGCCTTGGTTCCCTTGCTATAGATTATACTAACACTCAATCAAATTAGATGGAGTTTAGTATATCTCGTTATGTGTTTTATGTTTAATTTTGTTTTAACCAACTTAGATTGTGTAAGTTTGAACTCCATAATAGCTCCTAAGTATCACCTAGGTTTTTGTATCAAACTTTGCATATTACCTTTGTAATTATGTAAATTCTTTAACATGTTTAGAATATATTTAACGTGTGTTTTATATAGCTCCTTGACATCATTAGATACTATAAAAATGATTTTTAGTTGTTAAGTATAAATGACAAACATATTGCCACCTTTGTAGTAATAAACCCAAAATCTCATGCATAGTTAACCCTTAGCTTTGGTTTAAAATGTGTTTATATTTCTTGTCATGTGGGCCGAACCAAGTACCCTTAGGCCGAATAAAATAAACTCTAGGCCGAATAACTGGGCTAGTAGAATAGAGTATGGGCCGAGTGAATTGGCTTGGACCTTCGGCCGAATGTCTATGGCTGGGCGAATGATGGTGGTCGAATGAGGGTGGCCGAAAGAATGGGTCTTGTGCCAATTGAGATGGTGTTGTGGCCGAATGGTGAAGATCCTAGGCCGAACGAATGGGGGCGAATGAACCAAGCATTGGCCGAATATGGTTCATGCTATTGTGTTGGCTCACGCGAATTTGTTGGCCAAATGAGGAGAGATCCAGCGAATGAAGCCATTCGGTCCATACCCTATTTGGCCAAATAGTCCCATTCGAAGGGTTGTGTGTCGGCTTCACTAGATTGCCCAAACCAAGCTTCTAGTCGAGATTCATGGTGGATTTCTATGGTTATGTGTGTTAGGATCAGTTTCCAGGTGTTGGGTTCGGTGGCAAGGGTTTGTAACCGGTTTAGGTTAGTGGGTCGGCTAAGGGTTAGAAAACCCTAATTTTCGAGATGTTCAAGCTCGATTTCCACAAGATTTGTTGGATTTCACTCCAAATCGGTTGTACTTTCGTGTAGAGGATGTTTGTAGCTTCGACAAATTTCATCAAGAAATGGAAGAGATCTAAGGGTTTGAAGCTTGAAATTGAATAGAGAGAGACAGAACCGGGAATGGGTTTTAGAGAGAGAGAGTGGGGGTATTAAATGAGAGAGATGAACTCATTTCGGGTATTTATACCCCGAGTGAGTTCGGGTTCGTTTCGTTTGCTCGGTTCTCGTTTTCATCGTGTATCCGGAACGTAACACGCGTAATTTCGGTTTAAATAAAAGAGTTTTATTTCTAGGTTTTTAAGGTTGTGATTCCTAATAAATGTTTTGTATTTATTTTCCTTATTTTATTATCGTTTGAATTGTTTATAATTTCGTTTCGTCGGATCACATCACCTTCGCGCGTATCGTCACCCGAACGAACACGACGATGGTTTTACTTTCTGACTTTTGTTTTCTACTTTTCGGTCATCATTTCATAACGTTAAACTCACAGATATGTTTGTGTGAATCGTCACCCACGTAAACACACTGTCAGTTCGTTATTCTGAAACGATACTGAACTTGTGTTTTAAATTGTGTTTCCTCACTGACGGACTCAACTAAACTTGCTTGTTTTCACATTGATAACCTTGAATTCCCATTGTTTTCATGCTGAATTATCGGCCATTTGACTCATGTCATCTATGGATATCAGATCGCAACCGATATGTTCTTGTCATTTTTGTACCCTGTTGTTTCTCTTGAGTTGTTGTATTAACTGTACTTAGGTTTTCACTTAAATACATACAACCGTTGTTCATCGTGAGTTGTTGTACTTACAGTATTTAAGTTTTCACTTAAACACGTACAATTGTTGCTTGTTATCATGCACACACTGTTCATACATTGTATTTACCCACAGTAAATAGTGAAAGTACACATACCGTACGGACTTACCGGACGATCAGGTACTGGATGTAACAACGGCGGAATACGTCGGGGCGCGATTGATGATTGTTCATAACTCATGGTGCTACTTTGAAGTTTCAGTATTTAAACATTCATATTAAAATTTCATTCAACATTCATAGAATTAAAATACATTTCAAGAATACAACATACAAAATAAATACACAACAATGTTTGATTTATGAATTAACTAAGTCCAAAATCCTATGTTTGTCTTCATGTCTTCACTAATCCTGTTACACATGTAAAATAGAGTTTGATCAACTATTTGCATAATTGGTAAGAATCTCACACAGTTGATATATAGATATATAAAATAACATGCAACAATAGTCTAATAAGAATTGATTGAAATATATATGTACTCAACAATGTTTGATGATATGATTTTGGCAATTTCACCTTTTTAACATAATGACACAAAGTCTCTAAAGAAAGGATACTAGTAATACTAAATGTTTTTTGGCAATTTCACCTTCAATATAAACAATGACATAGGTCATGTTAATCAAAGGCTACTAGTACTAATGTATTGTATATGATTATCCCAATAGTAATAACACATAGATATACAAACAAGTAGGCAACACATAACATCCAAATCTAATTCTATCTTAAACTAAAGCATTGCATCCTTGTATTTGTTTATAACTCTAGAATAACATATTTGATATGACATAAGCAGCATCCCAAAATTACAAAAATGTAAAAAGAGAGTATGAGAAACTCACATGTTCATGAGTTAGAATTCCCAACAAAGCTTAATTATGTTTATGAATGATTAAATCAAGAATCAACCTAAGTATAGAAAACTTATAACTTTGATCATTCTAGACATATGGTTATGTTTGTCCATGTAATCACTTTAGATTTGTGTTTTAGAGATAGTAGTATAAATTGATTTAAAACTTTTGTGACGAAATAAAAATATTCAAATAAAAAGAATAATATTTTTCATACTTGTTTATATTTGTTTTTCTAAAAATAATAATTTAAAAATGTTTATGTCTTGTTAACATATCAAATTAAAGTTTAAGAAAAAAAATGATTACTAATAGTTATATGTTTAAATGATTTAAAGAATTAATCATCTTATAAAATTTTAAAACTTGCAGTTGTAATTTCATCAAATTAATCTCAGAATGTAAAAAAATAATTTGCTGAATTTTTAAATCAATTTTATAAATAATACTTATATTTTAAAAGTTTATTTAAACAACAAAATAGAAAATCTGTAAAAATAATATTCCAAAACTTATTTAAAAATTCCAAAATGTTAATATTGTTGAAAAATAATTTCTGGAAGTTTTTCAGAATTTTTAGAAATGTTTAAGTATTTATTTTATTTAAAACCATTTAAATAATATTTAAATAGAAAAATAATATAATTTAATGCATAAAAATTCCCAAATTTTTGCAGAATGTTAGAAACACTATTTTAGAATTTGTGGAATTTTTTTAGAATTTTTCAAATTGTTTGAGTATTTTCTATATAGTTAAAACCATTTAAATAATATTTAAATAGAAAAATATTATAATTTAATTCTGAAAAACTCCCAAATTTTTACAGAATATTAGAAATAGTATTTTAGAATTTAGAGATTTTTTTTAGAATTTTTAGAGTTTATTTGGAGTGTAAAATAAAAAGAAAAGAATAAAAAGAAGAAAAGCTCGAAACCCGGTTAAGCCCAGATTTGAACCCCTAGTGCTTTACCAGTATGCTGTAATGGTTTTTATTGAGATTAAATCCGTTTTAGTTATTGTTAGACACATTGGATCATTTGCCCCAATTCTCATGAACCCTAGAAATTAAATCGATCGATCCATTATTTTTGAGTTGTTAAAAGAATAGGGCTAATGATCCTCATGTAAAACCGAGTAGATTGAGTGTATTACTTACTTGGTTTGGTTCGGAATTGACTGAGTTCGAATAGAAAATAGCTCCGACGCGTATGAGAACTCGATCGAAAGTTTGAGAGCAGTTCGTGAGATTCTTTAGGTATTGTTCGAATCAGAAAGAGGTCGTGAGCTACTCTGTTAAATTAATTTGATCATTTGAAGGAGGTATAGCCGATTATTAGATGCGTTTTTTCTCGTTTACGTTCGGTTATGGTCCTCCCCATTAAATGAGTTTAAAGTTTGAAATTAATGGGTTCGGTATTATTAGTGATCGTGTAGGAAATGCATATGGATTACGAATTTGCATTTAAGATTACGTTTTTCTTGATTTGAATTCAAAAACCATGGGGGATTTGGCTCAAACGGTGGCTCCACATGAAGCTGTGAAGAAGAAAACAAGTTTTGTTCTATTTGGCATCTTTAGTTCCCTATATTTCTAAGACTTTACATAGGTGTACTTAAAATGTGTTTAAAGTTCACAAATCACAACCTAAACCTCTAAAGTTTTTTTTTTTCTTTTAACATTAAATTGTTATGAAGGTTTATAAAAATCTTTATTATAATTTTTATAAAACATACAAAGTATTATGCCTATAATCTTAAAGAAGTTATCAATTCAAACTTATTAATATAATTAAATAGTAAGTACTTGTATAAAAATCCTTTATTTATATCTTACATATTTAGTTATAGTACTATTTTCTTATATATATTGTGTGTGTATTTATTTATCAAATTTACAAAAAAAAATGTGTTATAAATAAATATTAATAAAATTTGTTTTGTATAAATGGTTCATCAAAAAAAAAAATTTATTTAAATTAAATCCAATTGAGTATGTGTTAAAATGAGAAATGAATTAAGAAATTATCGTGAACTTTCTTTTATTACAAATATGTCCCGATTACATTTTTAATTTATATAACGAAAACAATAAAGATTACACGCTGGACCTCAACTGAGAAAGAGACTTTTGAGGGGAATTAGGGTATTTGGGATTTTATTAGGATGTTAATATAAATAAAAAAAATAATATATTTAAATATCAATTCGGTTTAAATGGATTTAACCGAATTCCAAAAAATGTTGGAACCGTAAATTGACCCGAAAACCGAATCTGTAATACGGATACGGTTTAGAACTGAACCGAAAACCGAATTCGCAATTCGGTTCGGTTTATTTTGGTTATTGATACGGTTTGAATAACGGTTGTAAACGATTTTCGGTTATCCTGAACACCCCTACTTTTTATCACCTAAGTGTTGCAACGACTCGTTAAAAGTTTAAAAAAAATAAAAAATATATATATAGCAAGTTACTTAAGAAAAAAAAACACGAGCTGATTAAAAAATTAAGTTATTAAAATTAGAAAATATTAAAAAATGAAATTAAGATAAATAAGTTAAAAATAATGAAGTTATAATAAAAACAAAAAAAAAACTCAGAAAAGAGAGGTTTCCTAGTCCGGTCTTCGCTGAAAGTCTGAAACATTGGAAAGCGAAATTTAGAAACTTTTATGGGAACCAGAAGAAAACGACAAAGGAAATCAAAACAAGAAAAATTAAAGTTGAAGTTGATGTTCAATATTGATGTCTTGTAAGACGAATTGGATTTGATTTTTTCACCGGCAATTTAGATCACTGACGGATCATAAATTCACTCGATCATAGTCACATCTAATAGGAGGAAACTCACTATAGATAAGAGAAAATTCCCTAGCCTAGCATGAAACTCCTTTATATCCATTACAAGACTTAAACCCATGACCTCTCGAATATTAAAGCCACATGGTACCTCCACTCATCAGTTGAGCCAAGGATCATTGGTAGACGAATTGGATTTGTGCATCCCAAAAATAAACCAAATGCAAAACTCGTCAGATAGCAGATCAAATTTTTATTTATTGTTTGAAAATTCTTATTTTAATTCAATGCTTCATAAATACCCAGTCAAATTCTACTTTGATATAGACGTACAGTGGCGGATCCAGGAATTTTTTTCAGTGGGTTCACCATTTTCCGACGTTTTAAATAAATAGAGCCGGACATAAAAAAATTTTGGGTCGGGTTGACGGTTTAGGCCTTGTAATGTTCTTAAAGTAATAACAGTGTCATATATTAAGTCAATGATTAAAATTAAAAAACGTCGTCATTAAATAGTTCGAAGGTACAGAGTGCATTTTCGTTTAAGATTTCTGAGCTCCAGACCAAGCGGAAGTCAAGGGGTCACGCGCCCTTGCGGGGTCCAAGTAGTGGCAGAGCTTGGTCAAAATGAGAGGGGGCGGAAATTTTTTAAACCCAGAATACATGTTAACTTTTTGAACAAGGGACGAAACCACTATTTTTAACTAAAAATAACATTTCGACCGAAAAATTAACATTACGGACGGAAAAAGAGGGGGCCCTCACCCCCTGCCCCTATTAAGCTTCACCCCTGTGTCCAAGGTGGCAGTCCTGCTAGCCATTCAGCATGCATGGATCAAGGAGAAATGCCCGTTGTAGGGTTCGGGGCAACGCCCCGAAACCTTAACGAAATGTGTTAAGTTTGTATGACCAAAATTAACTTGATACGAGAGTTTAATTACTAATAACTACCATTTTGCTTGCTAAGTTTATATGACCTGAAAGTGATTTTAACACGATCATATAGAAATTTAATCATTGATTATCGAGATTTCTCTAACAAAGATCACTTGCAATAATCAAGTTGACAAATTGCTGTGAAAATTACATTTAGAATTCACTTTTAAAAATCTTGATGGGTTCACCTCAGGATTCACCCCTAAAATATTAATGGGTTCACCCTATTGTTTAACTCTTTCGAAAAAATTTTTTCCTACTAACGAGTCGAAAAGCGGTGGGTTCCTGTGAACCCATTCCTTACTACCTACGTCCGCCCATGTAGACGTAGACAGTAAATTTAAATATATAAGTTGCTCATTGAATTGTTAACAAATGTTGGTTTTGACGGAATGGTTGCGTGCTTCTGCCTCTTTCTTCCACGCAGCAGGGGTGTGTTTTTTACCCGAACCTTAAGAACCAATCCGAAAAGCACCTACCCGAACCCGAAAAACCCGAATCCGAAAATACCTAACCCAAAAGAGCCTATTACCCGAACCCAAAAACTTAGAATGGTTCGGTCATTGGGTAACCACGACGTTTGTTCGGGTAAACCCGAAAAACCCGAACTAGAGTTCTATGGGCCGGTAACATTTCTTGATTTTCAAAGCATCTATATGTTTTGAGATTGTTGAATAAATGTATGTTTTGGTTAAACACGTTTTAGATATGTTATGGCTAAGCATTTGAAATTTTTAAGGAAATATATGTTTTGGTTGAACATGTTTTAATTTTATTTGTTTGAAAATAGAATATTAGTTTTTAAGTACTACTCGAGAACCGTTTAACCTAAACCTCTCAATCTTGACCCATAGCATAATAAATGGGTAGATATGGGTAAACAATTAGTTTAGTTTGGGTTGAAATAGGTTGCAATATGACATTGAATGGGTTGAGATGAGTAACACCCTAACACAATATGGGTCAAGATGTGTAACTTTATATATATGTGAGTATAATTGATTCAAATGGGTAAAAATGATTAGAAATATATTTGTTGTGAAAAATAATGAAAAATTACTAAAATAAACTATTTGTTTCATTACAAGTCATTTTAACTTGAAATAAGTTGATATTTTTAAAAACAATATTTAAACTCAAACTAATTTTGCTTAAAACCAATCCTAACTCGCACGCATCCTGACGCGAACCCATCCTAACCCGTTACCCAACCCAACCTTCCCATTTTAACGGGCATAGTTTAACCCAACCCGAGAACCAATTAAACCGAAGTTAAATGGTCCAGTTCTCTGTTCCAATTTCATATTAGAAAAACCCGAATAATCCGACCCGAGCAACCCGAAACCCGAGGAACCAACCCGAACAACACCCCTACCACGCAGGTTTGAATTTTGTAAGTTTTATTATTATTTTTGTTAAGATTTTCTACTTCTAAATATACACTTGATTTTGGAAAATTTCCTTTAGCCTCCTCCTCTCCCAGTCTCCCACCCGTGTTTGAAATTTGCTTGCCTACATTTCATTTATTAAGCTTTTATTTTCTACAAATTCTAGCCCTAATAACTTTTAAACTTTTTAGGTTTTACTCTTAAACTTTTAGATTTTATTCTTAAATTTTATAAAATGTCACTTTTGCCCATCATGTATATTAATTATACTTTTTTCCTCAATAATTTTCAATCACTAATTTAAAAAAATTGATAATTATCGTGGTTTTATCAATCGACGGCAACGTTTTAGCATCGTGAATAATGAGACTAACATCGACTGATCAAGAACATCGGTATTAAGTGGTTATTTTATATATGCTTTAGTTTTTCACACACAATTACTCCATTCAACTTTCTAGGTTTACACTTTGGTCCCTTGAATTTTAAAAAATTAAATAACATGTCATTTTCATCTTTTTGAGTTTCTAAAATTTCTGATTTATTCTTTTTGTATTTTTGGGGATGACACGTTCACCTGTCAATTTCAAAAACTTTTTATAAAGTCATTTTGACCAGGGCTGGCCCATTAGGATTAGTGGGCCAAGCTAGGGCTTGGGGCCACCTAAAAATAGCTCCCCCAATTTTTTTAATTTTTTTTATATATATTCCAAGTTTTTGGGCCAGTAAATACTGCATTGTTTTCTGCTAGCCTGAATGATCAAACCGGCATGCTTCTTGGGTGACCATTAAATGTTGGAAGCAGAGGCTGAAGAAAGAAAAAAAAAAGCTGTGAAAAGAAGGGCCGAAGGATCTGGAAGCAGGAAGGTCAAGTTGCGGGGGCGACTAGGGAAATGGAGATTGTGAATCGTGAACGTCAGATTGTCGATTGGGCTGATTGCAGAGACTAACCAGATTCCGATTAAAATCACTAACAGAGGTATAGATCGATTAACTGATTCCGATTAAGCGATTAGCCGGCCGACAGGGACTGCTACGTCTCGGCGCTCACTCTTCCTATGACCGGTGTGTTGCCCTCACTCCTCAAGATTCAGTGCCTTACCCGTCATCACCTTAGCATGACCTCAGGTATTGTTCTGATTTAGGTTTTCTCCGCCCAAAGCTCAGGCCTCTATGTTTGGTTTTTTGCAATTTGATCATTGAATATTTATGCTAGTCGAATGTGTTTGACCTCCGTGTTTGGTTTTGGTAGCTTAGAGATTGTTAATTGGGTTATTGGTAGTATTTGACAGTGTTAATTGGATTATTTGACACTTGTTGTTTGTCTTTGAAATTTGAGTATTTGATATTGGTATTTAACAGTTTGTTTTGTTAACATATTTATACATTACAATAAAAAAATTATTTTAACTCCGTCAACTATAAATTTGTTAGTTTGTATTGACGGTCCCAAGCTCGAGTGAAGGAGGAGAATTTATTTTTTTTAACCATAAAATAATTATAGGGCCTCATATTTTTACTTTGTTTAGGGCCACCAAAACGGTTGGACCGTCCCTGATTTTGACACTCACCATTTTCTAAAGTTTTGAACTACCCTTTATTTGTTGATATAAATTCAATTTGATTCATGTTCTATGCAAAAAAATATTTTGAAAACGATTCGGGTTAAATAAAATACGTGTTCGTTCTTATTTTTTTGAATGTTTTCAGTTGGTATGAGTTTCAACATAAATTTTGTTTGGAAACAATTTAAATCAAATACAGTATGCTTTCATTCGACAATATAAATTCAAAACCCTGCCGCAACGGTTGACTCCTAAACTTACTAGTTACACTAATCTAAAATATGATACAAACGCTTGCTTCGAGATGCAGTAGTCAAACATCATTTGTTTATATTATATAGAAATCTAAAGTTTCAAACATTGGGCAGATGCGTAAAGATTAATAACCTTTCCTGGGATTACCAGCACCTATTAACCTATACATAGTTGTGGGTTTTCAATAACATAAATACTTTATGTAAAAAAATATTGAAATAAAAAAATAGTAGTCGTGTTCACTTGTAATGATTAAGCTTATTAAATGTATATATAATAGTTATCATTGTGTTGTTACCACCATGTTGCGACGGGAATTCTGTCATGATAAATATAGTAATAATAATAATTGCGGTTTTTGAAAAATATTGTCTTTTTTATTAACGTAGTTTAACGAACTAACGATGGTTTGGAAGGATTATTTACACTTCTATAATTGTTTCAAGCTTAAAATTTTATTTAACACCAAATAAAATTCATTGGCTTTCATCAAGGTCAAAAGTGAGAAAATAAAACTAAAAACCAAATCTTTAGTGCTTAAACATGAGAAAATAGATTTTTTTAACAGTAAACGTATAATTCAATAATCTACTCTTAAACTACATTAAATACACCTATATTAGGAATTAAACTGTGACGCCCGTCTCCTGAAACCATCACTAAATCGGAATTACAACAGAACACATGGTATAACAGAGATAAACAGCGGAACTTTTATAAATATAACACAAGTTCCAATACAAGATGCGAGCATGATATAATTTACATCATTATACAAATGCCAAAATTTCCAACAACTTGCTCATTCTTTTTCATTACGCCCTGCCCTTGCCATGACTACATGAAGCCTTGTCTTTTCCTGATATGCATACTCAAAGGGGTCAGTTTTCACTGGTGAGTTCTAAGTTTTAATCATACAAGAATTAAGATAACACAACTAGGAAAAGATTTACATCACACGTTTTAAATAATAATAATAAAGGGAATTCATAATCATAAAACATGCATACTTTGTGCAGAAAAGTTTCAAACCAATAACTGAGTTACCAAAACCAAAAACCACCGGATTACCAAAACCCAAATACCAATCTGCCAAGTCCACAGTATGCTTACCACCTGCCAAGTCCACAGTGTGGTAGTCCTTATATTGCATCTATAGTAATATCAAGCCACTGTCTAGGGTCATGTTCACCCTCTGCAAACCCGGTCGTCACTAGCCAAATACAATTATTTGATCAATTAACCCCCCTATACCAGCACATATGCCAGTGCTTTTTCCCACTAGAAACAGGTAACAAAGATAGGCACAGCGCTTGTTTTTACATATATATCAAGGACACCGTCGACCACGGTCGACACATTTGTCAAAAACACAATTTTGACCCAAACTACGCATTCACTGTTTTATAAAACATTTTTCCCTGCTTAAACAACCACCGCAGTGTCCAAAGCGTTTTCAAAACATGTTTTAGGACCTCTGTCCAAATCACAATTGTAAAACGTTTAAATCATAGTACAACCAGAATACGTGTCAAAACATTTTCCCCATATCCATAAAACTCATCACTTTTATGTATCTTTGAAAATCATTCGACTCATACTATCTCGAGTACGGCATCTCAAAACCATGTTTAGACCAAAAATCATTTGACATGTTCAACCCCACGGGCAACAATTATTGTTTTACAACACCCAATTATACACACAAGGTTCTCAAACATAGTTTAAATATAACATCGTCAAATACAAATAATTAGTAGTATGCATATCAGCCCAAAACATTTTAAAACATAAAATGGGCATCGTAGAACTCACCTGATTGGTACCGTACGATAAACTTAATATCGCACACTGGTCCTACATTTCCCCAAGGAATCCTAACAACCAGGATATCCTAGCAAGATCATAACAATATTCAGGCATCCCATAAACCGTAATTCAGGTTTCTAAACGGACAGCACAACAACTGTGTTTTCGTTATTTTAATGTGGGGTGTTCGCCGTATCACACGGGCATAAGGCCAATAAGAGTCGTCCCAGTTTTCCCCATTGTCACATCAGCGCCACATTAGTTTTCCTCACTTTTCCCCTTTTTGCATGGTGTCGTCCCACTTTTTCCCTCTTTTCTCCACATTTTTTAACGATTTATTTTAATAAAAATTAAATAGATTCATTAAAAATAAAATATAAAATTACATTAAAATTTGAAAAGATATTACAGTAAATTAAAAAAAAAAACTACAACGATTCTAAAAAATAAGCAACAACGATTAAAGACATTTAAAATACAAAATCTTCTTTCAAATAATTCATGGGTGAATGTTGGTTGGATTCGGTGCTAAAATAATGATCAAAAAGCCTCTTGTGTGATTCGACACGATCGTCCCGGCATATATACCTTTTAAAAAATATTGTAACATGTATATTGTAAAAAACATAATAAAAAAACAAATATACTAAAAAAATTGTTTATACCTTCTCGAAGAGGATGCGGTGGATCCAAACTCATCTAAGCTCGTGGCCACAAAGGTTGACAAAAACTGAAAGTTTTGTTGTGTGATATTGATCTCGTCTTCTTCAGAACTTGACGATTTACTTTCAAATGATGGAAACTCAAACGTAAACTGATCCATTTGTTTAAACTTTATAAAATTTGATTGTAAAATTAAAGAAGAAAATGATAAAGAGTGTGAGTTTTAATGTAAAAAATTGTGATATATATATATATAGAGTTTGAAATTTTTTTTATAATCAAACGGTCAAAAATAACGGTCGAATTTTATCCCCCCATGCTCGGCCTCAATCGGTGAGGAGTCCCCACTTTGTCCCAAGCCGAAACCGGGGGCACGGTGTTCCTGGCCGACCCCAGTTCGGCATTGGCTTCCCGGATCGGCTACCGGTGCCCACTCCGTGTGGCCTAACCGCATCATATCAAAGGCTTTATTTAGTCAATACAATCCCATACATACTAATGGAGACAACCTTAACATTTAAACTTAAGCATAAGCTTACCTCGTTATATCTGGACAACAGCTTGTTTAACCGACTGGCTAGTCCCGATCACCCGTCACGTGCTTCCACACACTCAAGTGACCTAAAAAGAGGTTTATGGGGGTATTTATGTCGTGATAATAGGGTTGGAACTCGAAACTTTGTACAAAAAATGACGAGGTACGGACAATTGATAGGAACTGGCACGCGAATCGAGGTACCCTTGCTACGACATCTCCGGACACTTGGCAATCATGTGGGACATGTGGAAGCCACCTATGGCACATGACAAACCTTGAAAACATGTGTCTTGCCACCTAGGACACGTGTCGGTGAACGCGTGTATTGGTTTGAACTTGTTTTCGCGATTCTGGCTTCATACGAACTTCGTTTTGCGCACCGTTTTCGCCCACGTTTACGATTTTTAAATACATTTCTAACCATATCAAATACTCACCCTAGGAAGGTACTTATTATGTGGGCCAATTTATGTTTACTGTTTTAAACTCATTTTATCATAACTTTCATTCGGAGTATCGTTTGCCAATTTCGCTTTCCCTCATTATGATCATTACTTTGTTGTCTTGATAATGTGATATTATTATTCCATAAACCACTTGCTCATGTCATGTGATCACTACTTATAGTAAAGTAGCCATAAGATGAATTGATTTCGTCCTCGAAACCTATTATATTAAAAACAAATAGGGATAGAATTACAGATTTCTTGCTCTGCTTCCCAAGTAGCATCAGATCCCTTACGATGCTTCCACTGAACTTTAAAAGCTTGATATTTTTATTTCTTAACTTCTTCTATTCACAATTGAGAATAGCTACCGGATGCTCCACATAATTAAGCTTATTATCTATCTCAATTTCATCATATAGTATGTGCGAGGTTACATCCGTTAAGCATTTGCGTAAGTATGAGACATGGAATGTCGAGTGAATCTTACTTAATTCATCTGGCAATTCCAGTCTCTAAGCAACCTCACCTACACAGGCTACAATTTTGAAAGGTCCAATGTACCTTGGAATTAATTTGCAGCGCTTCTGAAAACGAATAAGGCATTTCCAGGGAGATACCTTTAGTAACATCATATCTCCGACTTGAAATTCAATCGGCCTCCTCCTCTTATCAGCATACGACTTTTGTCGGTCTTGTGCCGCTTTCATTCTTGATTTAATTTGTTCAAGTCTTTCAGTCGTCACTCTAACCACTTCCAAGTTTCCCAATTCTTTTTGACTTGCTTCACCCCAGCATATGGGTGTACGGCATTTTCTCCCATATAACATTTCAAATGGCGTCATATCAATCGATGAGTGGTAACTGTTGTTGTAGGGGAATTTTGCAAGAAGTAAATGCTTATTCCAATTACCTTCATAATCTACAGCACATGCTCGAAGAATATCTTCAAGAGTTTGAATGGTCCTTTCACTTTGACCATCTGTTTGTAGATGATATGGCGTACTAACTAATAGCTTAGATCCCATAGCATCTTGAAATCTTTTCCAAAATCTGGAGGTGAAGCGAGTGTCTCTATCTGACACGATCGAGATCGGCACACCTTGTCGTGCCACAATTTCATTCACAAATATTTCTGCCAACCTTTCTAAAGAATACGATTCACGAATAGGCAGAAAGTGGGCGCTTTTAGTCAATCTGTCCATTACTACCCAAATGGTATCATAACCTTGAGTTGTTCATGGAAGCTTTGTTATGAAATCCATATTAATATGTTCCCATTTCCACTTGGGTATTTCTAGTGGTTGAAGCCTGCCATATGGATTTTGGTGTTCATCTTTAACTTGCGCACAAGTTAGACATATATTCACATATTGCATAACGTTAAACTTCATACCATGCCACCAGTAATGCTTCTTTAAATCTTGATACATCTTGGTTGCACCTGGGTGAATAGAGTAACGAGTCTTGTGGGCCTCATCTAGAATTTTCATTCGTATGTCACCGCCACGCGGTACCCACATTCGACCAAACCTAGTTTTTACCTCGTAATCATTTTCTTCCAAACTTTTCACTTGACCATATATTCTCTCACTACATACATTTTCTTCTTTTAATGCCTCAACTTGAGCTTCCTTGAGTTGGTCTAGGAAATTTGGAGTTATTACCACTTGACATGCCCTCACCCGAATTGAAGAATGGTCGCTCTTTCGACTTAAAGCGTCAGCCACCACGTTAGCTTTTCCAGGATGATATAAGATGTCACAGTCGTAATCTTTAATTAACTCCAACCATCTACTCTGCCTCATATTCAAATCCTTTTGTTCAAAGAAGTATTTGAGACTCTTATGATCGGTGTAGATGGTACATTTGACACCATACAAATAGTGACACCATATTTTCAAAGCAAATACAACTGCTGCCAGTTCCAAATCATCAGTTGGATAATTTACTTCATTAGGCTTCAGCTGTCGAGAAGCATAAGCAATTACCTTTCCTCGTTTCATGAGCACACAACCTAATCCATGATATGAAGCATCTGAATAAATAACTATGTCTTCTGTACCATCAGGTAAGGATAGTACTGGTGCTTGAGTCAATCTTAACTTTAACTCTTCAAATGCTTGTTGTTGTCTTGTACTCCAATCAAATTTAACTTCTTTCTTAGTAAACTTAGTCAATGGTGAAGCAATTTTAGCAAAGTCTTGGATAAAACGCCGGTAATAACCAGCTAATCCCAAGAAGCTTCGAATCTCTATTGGAGTCTTAGGAGGACTCCATTTCATTACTGCTTCTACCTTTGTTGGATCAACCGTTATACCATCGGTATTGATCACATGGCCCAAGAACTGAACTTCTCGTAACCAGAATGCACACTTGGAGAACTTAGCAAACAGTTTCTCCTTATGTAAAGTTTCCAAAACTTCTTTCAAATGGCATGCATAGTTGCCTTCATTTTTCGAATAGATTAAGATGTCGTCAATAAACAAAATCATGGATCAGTCCAACATAGGTTGGCACACTCTATTCATCAGGTCCATGAAAGCTGCTGGCGCATTGGTTAATCCAAACGACATAACCACGAACTCATAGTGACCATAGAGTGTACGGAAATCTGTCTTTGGAATATCTTCTTCCCGAACTTCCAGCTAATGGTACCCCGATCGTAGATCAATCTTTGAAAACCAGCTCGCCCTTTGTAGTTGATCAAAGAGGTCATCAATTCTTGGGAGAGGATACTTGTTCTTTACCATAAGCTTGTTTAGCTCATGATAATCGATACACATCCTCATGCTCCTATCTTTCTTTTTAACAAATAATATCGAAGCACCCTAAGGTGAGATGCTTGGTCTTATAAACCCTTTATTGAGGAGGTCTTGTAATTGTTTCACTAGTTCCTTCATTTCTGTTGGAGCTAATCGATATGGAGCTTTAGCCACTGGCTTTGCCCCTGGCACCAAATCAATACGAAACTCGACCTCTCTATCAGGTGGAATATTTCTAAAGTCCTCAGGAAAGACATCTGGGAATTGACATATTACTGGCACCTCCTTCAAATCCTTTGTCTTCATTGTAGCATCTACCACATAGGCTAAGTATGCTCTACAACCTTGCACCATATACTTCTGAGCTTTGATCATAGAAATTAACTTCGCAGCCGAACCTTTGCGATCACCATATACACATATCTGCTTCCCATCTGGTGCTTGTATTTGAATTAACTTCTTGTTGCATACAATATGAGCATTGTTCTTGGCTAACCAATCCATCCCCAATACGACGTCGAAGCCTCCAAGCGTTAGTGGGAACAATTGAACATGAAATTGGTATCCGTCTAAATCTATGTAGCAATCTTCAAGCATTTCTAAAATCTTAATAGTTTTACCTATGGTGGTTTCAACTTCAAAAGTTTTCTCTAAAGTTTGGAGGGGCTTATTGAGTAATTTACTAAATCTAATAGAAATAAAACTTTTACTAGCACTAGAATCAAATAAAACATTGGCTGGCACATTATTAATAAGAAAGGTACCCGAGATGACGTCTGACTCTATTTTGGCTTCCTCTGCAGTCATCGTGAAGGCATGCGCCTTTGCCTTTCCTCCATTATCTTTACTCCAATAAGCTTGTCTTACTGATTTAAGCCTTTTCTTAAATCTTGGGTAGTCAATCTTCCGATTCCCAAGTTCCCCACATTCAAAACATCAACGATCTCTTACTTCTGGACAATTTGGGGAAAGATGTCCTGACTTTCCACAACGATAGCATGTAGGAGGGTTTGGATTTCTTGAAACGTTTGAAATGTTTGCCAAACATCTTCCCTTATGATATTTGTTGCATTTACGACATCTGCTAGTATTGTTACCTTTGAATTTCTTCCTTGACTCTCCGTCTTCTGACTTTGAGTCAAAATCAGACCACTTTCTTTTCCTTTCGCCAGGCCTACCTCCCACACCATACTCATCATCATAGATTGCTGCACTAAGTTCCATGGCTAACTGATATGTACCTGGTGCAGCTGTTTTGATAACTTTCCGAACCTCATCTGGAAAACCTTGGATGTAGCGCTTGACTCGCTTTTCCTCGGTGTTTACCAAATTAGGAACCAATCGGGACATTTCATTAAACTTCGTCGTGTATTCCCGATGTGTCATTGTTCCTGCTTCCAGCTTTAGGAACTCCATCTCCATTCGATCTACTTCACCCCTTGGGCAGAACCTTTCTAAAACCATTTTCTTCATATCGTTCCAATGTAATGCTGCAACAGCTTGCTCCCCATGAGCATGTTTGATGGTTCCCTACCAATATAGTGCTTCAGACACAAATGAATGTGCAGCAAACAATACTTCCTGATCCTCTTTACACTAGCTGATCATGATCACTTCATCCATTTCCTGTACCCACTCATGAGTACAAACCGCATCCTTCTTTCCGTCAAAAGATGGAGGACCACAACCTTTGAAGGCTTTGTAATCACATCCTTTATTACGTTTGTCAGCATCCGTGCTATTGACCGGTGTGATTACATTACCATTTGTTGTAACATTCCCGCCACCATTATTACTGGTTCCAGCGCTTCCATATTCAGCAGTCAGGCCGACACCTGACTCACGTAGCTCCTCAATCAGCATTGGCAGAGCTTCACATATAGCTTTTACCACTTCAATGGTCATTTCTAATTGTCTTCGTTCATTCTGAGGAGCGTCAGTATTTTCCACTTGTTGAGGAATTTCGTTTTCATGGGTGGGAGGGGCATTGGTATTACTCCTAATATTTGGCCTTCGTCCACCACCCATATTACGACCACGACCTCTTCCTACCATTCTGTAATCAAGATGTCGGACATATCAGTGTTAGTATGATGGATAATTAGATGATAGTAGGACGATAAATAAATAAGTACAGGGCCCTTTGCAATTATTACTTTATAGTGCTACTAGTCTAATTATATTCCATCATGGTCACATGTGATGCACATCTTAATTTTAAACCATTATCAATAGGTATAACCCTTACTGATCATTTGTTGTCATATCAGGACATTTAATTGCTACATGCAACTTACGGATTTTCTCCCATTTTATAATCAATTCTTATCAGTTCTACATCAAAACCACTCCACGGTTAAATCCCGAGCCTCATTTGTATAGTTAAGCTATTATTTGCAGTAGCTAATTGCAATTACTAATTTATCCATACTTATGAATCTAAGCGTTTTACCACAGTATTCTTAAAGCATCACCAAATACGGCACTAAGCAAGCGTAATAGGCATTTAGTCACATTGGCATATTTATTGACATCTCAAACTTGTGTTTTGAGTCTTAGTTTAAGTTTAGGTACTACTGCAAGTACTTTAAATCTCTTAAAACAAGGCTCTGATACCATCTTGTGGCTCCCGTCTCCCGGAACCATCACTAAATCGGAATTACAACAGAACTCATGGTATAACAGAGATAATCAGCGGAACTTTTATTAATATAACACAAGTTCCAATACAAGATGCGAGCATGATATAATTTACATCATTATACATATGCCAAAATTTCCAACAACTTGCTCATTCTTTTCCATTACGCCTTGCCCTTGCCATGGCTACATGAAGCCTTATCTTTTCATGATATGCATACTCAAAGAGGTCAGTTGTCACTGGTGAGTTCTAAGTTTTAATCATACAAGAATTAAGATAACACAACTATGAAAAGATTTACATGACACGTTTTAAATAATAATAAAGGGAATTCATAATCATAAAACATGCATACTTTGTACAGAAAATTTTCAAACCAATAACCGGGTTACCAAAACCCAAATACCAATCCACCAAGTCCACAGTATGCTTACCACCTGCCAAATCCACAGTGTGGTAGTCCTTATATTGCATCTATAGTAATATCAAGCCACTGTCTAGGGTCATGTTCACCCTCTGCAGGCCCGGTCGTTACTAGCCAAATACAGTTAATTGATTAATTAACCCCCCATACCAGCACATATTCCAGTGCTTTTTCCCACCAGAAACAGGCAACAAAGACATGCACGGAGCTTGTTTTTACATATATATCAAGGACACCGTCAACCACGGTTGACACATTTGTCAAAAACACAATTTTGACCCAAACTGCACATTCATTGTTTTATAAAACATTTTTACGTGCTTAAACAACCACCGCAGTTCCCAAAGCGTTTTCAAAACATGTTTTAGGACCTCTGTCCAAATCACAATTGTAAAACGTTTAAATCATAGTACAACCAGAATACGTGTCAAAACATTTTCCTCATACCCATAAAACTCATCACTTTATGTATCTTTGAAAATCATTCGACTCGTACTATCTCGAGTACGGAATCCAAAAACCATGTTTAGACCAAATATCATTTGACGTGTTCAACCCTACGGGCAACAATTATTGTTTTACAAACACCCAATTATACACACAAGGGTCTCAAACATAGTTTAAATACAACATCGTCAAATACAAATAATTAATAGCATGCATATCAGCCCAAAACATTTTAAAACATAAAATGGGCATCATAGAACTCATCTGATTGGTCACGCACGATAAACTTAATATCGTACACGGGTCCTACGTTTCCCCAAGGAATCCTAACAACCTGAATATCCTAGCAAGATAATAACAATATTCACGTATCCCATAAACCGTAATTCAGGTTTCTAAACGGACAGCACAACGGGTGTGCTAAGATATCTCCAATACGAGTTTTTAACTTGTTATTTTAATGTAGGGTGTTCGCCATATCACACAGGCTTAACCACGTCATATCAAAGGCTTTATTTAGTCAATACAATCCCATACATACTCATGGAGGCAACCTTAACAAACTTAAGCATAAACTTACCTCGTTATATCCGGACAACAGCTTGTTTAACCGACTGGCTAGTCCCGATCACCCGTCACGTGCTTCCACACACTCAAGTGACCTAAAAAGAGGTTTATGGGGGTATTTATGTCGTGATAATAGGGTTGGAACTCGAAACTTTGTACGAAAAATGACGAGGTACAGACTATTGATGGGAACAGGCACGCGAATCGAGATACCCTTGCTGCGACACATCACCGGACACTTGGCAATCATGTGGGACATGTGGAAGCCACCTATGACACATGGAAAACCTTGAAAACGCGTGTCTTGCCACCTAGGACACGTTTTGGTGAACACGTGTATTGGTTTGAACTTGTTTTCGCGATTCTGGCTTCCTAAGAACTCCGTTTTGCGCATCGTTTTCGCCCACGTTCACGATTTTTAAATACCTTTCTAACCATATCAAATACTCACCCTAGGAAGGTACTGATTATGTGGTCCATTTTATGATTACTGTTTTAAACTCGTTTTATCACAACTTTCATTCGGAGCATCGTTTGCCAATTTCGCTTTCCCTCATTATGATCATTACTTTGTTGTCTTGATAATGAGATATTATTAATTCATAAACCACTTGCTCATGTCATGTGATCACTATTTATAGTAAAGTAGCCATATGATGAATTTATCATGTAATTATCAAAACATTCTTCATAGGAAAATGGAAGCACTTCATTATATTTAAATTTATTATAACATTATGGAAAACCGGTTGTTACATAAAACTTGACCTTTTTCTAACCCTTTACTATAATACGCTAATAATACATTGATCGACACATTAGAAAACAAACACTTACCGTTTATTTTGAACAAATGAACAATCAGAGTTGAACTAGTCATGTATGTTAATAAATTTAATCACATGTCATTTAAATGCAAGTCATGATCAAAGAGGCACACTAATTGAATATAGGTAGCCGTTACAAGGTCTTCAATTATCTTTAGGCTTTGACTAGTAAATTAAAAGCTTAAACTGCTATGGTGAGCATACAGAATGCATATTTCAAAACAGTACACACAAAAAGTACATTTATAAAACATAAATATGTTGTGCAAATCTTTTAATATGCAATCGATCGTTATGGTAATTTGAGTTTCCACTTAGATTTATAAGCTAATAAACCTAAATGAAAATTAAGGACATTAATTGATGATTGATCGTCACAAGTCATAAGCCGAAATTAAGTATCATGATTCTCAGAATGTGTTAATAAAATAGAATGAAAATTAGTGTTAAACTGTTGATAAACCTCCACTTGATGATGAACACTACATATCTGCACAAATTATTCTTGGAAACCATAAATGGTAGATTGCCATTGAAATTAAAACTATGCATAAATTCATCTAAATTTGCTCATGTGTATATGATGTATATTTTTATGTATGCAATTAAAAAAAATACAAGAATGAACAAATAGGCTGAGGATGCATGTTTAAGCTCATGTTTTTTATTTAGTTAGATTATAAGCTTTTATTAGACAAACTTATAGTCTACCTGGCATCAGCCTATATACTACAAATAATTACTATAAACAATTATCCATAACAACGAATCTTTTAGTTTATCGAGTTTATAGAAAACTTTACATTTCTAGAATTTATATTTCTAAGCGAAAGAAAATAATTTAACTTGAATAATATTGAAAATTATGATTCCTGTACTTTTTATAGAAATAATAGTAATTCCAAACGTTAAATTTAAAATTGTTAGGGTTGGAAAGAAGTTTTGTAATAATAATAAAAAATTACAGGAATTATGTTTAACAAATTTCTAAAATACCTCAATAATTCATTAAAAATCAAAAATAAATTTTTATAGAATTTATAACATTATTTGACTGTTTTATAAAAAATAAGTTATATAAAAACAACAAGATTTTAGAAATTATGTTAAAAATAGTCATAAAATATATAAATAATTCATTTATATAATTATTATGATATTAAATAAATTATATAATTTTTATTAAATCTTTAAGATCCTTTTTATAAGTTTGGGGATTAGATTTGCCAAAAATCAAAACTTAGATTAATAAACAAAACCACAAGGAGCGGTTTTTGCCAAAAGACAAACCTTCATCATCTTCTCTACCCGTTTAATAGGGGTGTTCATCGAATCGAATTTCGAATAACTCGAATATTTCGAATTGAATGATTTCGAATTTTGAATTTTTTAAAAGCATTCGAATTCGAATTCGTTCTCAAATTCGAAATTCGATTCTATTAGAATTCAATTCAATTCGAATTGTTTTGATTTGAATTTAATTAAAAAATTGTTTACACTTGCTATCTTTATATATTCAAAATATAAAATAATCAAAACCTTAAACATCCAAATATCATTTAAGTTGTAATATTAGAAATATTATTTAAACTAATATAATGATAAAAATTCAATATATAATGCCATTGATAACATGCAAAAAACATAAAGTGACAATTAATCAAAATATTAGAAATTAACAATCAAAATGATCAATTTTTCGAGCTTCATGATTTACGCTTTTGTTGTAAATGTTTAGGTTTAGCGTATTTAAAAATGTTAAAATTATGGGTATTTTATAATTAAATTAACATTTGTGTAATAGTCTTTTAGTTTTTATACTAAACCACCTAATTAAAAAACCTAATTTTAAAATATAGTAACTACTTGTGTATATAAAATAAAAATATATAAATAATTTAAATTCAAATTTCGAATCGAATCGAATAGAATTAAAAATATGAAATTCGAAATTTGATATTATACTACGAATCGAATCGAATTCGAATATGAAAATTCGAATTGAATTTCGACTTGGTGCTTTTCGAATTGAAATCGAATCGAATTTCGAATTTTTCGAGTTATATTCGAAAACTGAACACCCTACCGCTTAACCTTGCTTCCAACCCATGACCCGTTCGCATGGCCCGGATTCCTTCCAGCTTAACATCGTATATATGCATCTCGATTAAGAGCATTTCTGGAAACTTTCGAGACCGTGTGATTGATATAAATCACCAATTATGACAACTAAAAACCTAATACACGTATTCGATTACCCAAACTATATACATCGAATCGGAAATTAAAATCAATACATGTGTGTATAAAATATCAATTAAACGATCCAATAAGCTCCTTTGCTTCATTCGAAATTATCTGTGACATCCAGTACCAGATTGTCCGGCAAGTCCGTACGGTATGTGTACTTTCACATATTTATTGTGTGTAAATACATGTATATGAACAGTGTTTGTATTAACAGAATTCAAAATACAAGAAACAGTTGTAAGTATATATGTGAAAACTTAAGTACAACACTCAAGAAACGAACCCGAATACCCTCGGGGTATTTAAAGCCTAAATGAGGCCATTTACCCTCATTTCTACCATCTCCTCTCTCTCTCTAACCCCATTTCCGGATTCCTCCTCTCACCACCATTTCCAACCTTCAAAACTCCATAACTCCCTCAATTCTCAACGAAATTGAGTGATTCTTGGACCTACACGAAGCTCTTGAAGTCCTCTACAAGGAAGTACAGTCGATCTACGCGTTTGGTCAACCAAATCTGAGGTAAAGAGCAAAAGAAACCCAAAATAGGGTTTTTGTATCCTCTTGTTCGACACACACCCAACCGGTGTAGAACCCTACTACACACACACACTACACCATTGCCATCTGACCTGTGCGAGACAACACCATGGACATGGCCAGACCGAGGGCTCGAGCTGGATGATGATTCGAACACATAGGGTTCGTGGGAGTCAAGTTGGCCGAACCATGGGATGTCGGCGAACCTGTGTGTGCCAACAGGAACGAACCATTGCCAGCCGAACCTTGGCATGATCAGCCACGAACCCTCGCCCACACTCACGAACCTGTATGCTATCACCGAACCATGGGCCAAACCCTTTCTCTCTGCGAACCTCCCATGCAGGAACCCTAGCCGAACCTGCATCTTTCCCGAGCCTGTATGATGAAGCATCGGCCGAACCTTAACCATTACGAGCCGAACCTATCGAAGACCACGAACCTTCATGGTTAATACACCTCTGGCAGAACCCTTCATCACCAGCCGAACCAAAAGCCACAGCCGAGCCTAGGAGCAGTCACGAACCCATGAAGGGAGAGGGGCAGCGAACCTCCTTCCCTTAGCAAACCTACGAACCTTGAAGCCTTGGGCGAACCTGTAGCCTACACTTGGCCGAACCTCTACCTCAACCCAAAGGTTCACTGTATCTGGAAGTTGCTACCTTCGTTCGGCCACCATCCAGCCCAAGGCACTTGTTGTTCAGCCCAAAAATGAGGTAAACCATCTCGGTCCAGTAGCTAATAAAGGGCCCTTCATTCACAGTTGGCCATTTCTTGATTTCGGCCCAAGTGGTTAGCTTGAACCAAATTCTCTCAGCCCAAACTAAACACCAACAGGCCCAAACTCCCTTGGGTAGCCCATTAAACCATTCAGGCCATGGAACTAACGTGGCCCATGACACGGACATTAGGCCCATATTATGGGATTCGGCCCATGTAAAGCTCTCGGACTAAGGCTCATTTGTATTTGGCCCAAATTGATTTCGGCTCATATCGTAACGATGTAACTAGCATATCAAGACTATAAAAATTGGGTAACTACACAATGCAAAGGTGAACAGGATAACAAGACAAAACTTAAACTATAAACCTAAGTCATATTTATGAGTTGGATTTAGTTACAAAACTTTTATCAATGCAAGATTTGAAGTATCAAGAACAGGTTTTTATTTCCATGAGTAAGTTAACAACAAACAATGGTAATGAAGTTCAAGTCATAACTTACAATTCCGTTCACATAATAAACTTAATTTAATGAAATCAAATGTTAGGGAATCTAGGAACAAAAAACAAGGGCCGAATCATTACCGACACCCACAAGTGTTAGCCTACTTTAGGGCTAACACATACACGCGCACAAAACCTTACAACTTATACTTATAAGTTACAACCACATGAAATCAATACAGGATCGTGAAAACACAACAAGTACAATCAAGAGCGCGTGCATTCTTGTTTAAGCTAAGTCAACCACTTCAAAAACAAGGTGAGTTCATACGCCCCTTTTCTAATCATTAACTGATTTTTAACTCTCGGGGCTGAGAAACATGTTTACTTTTATTTATTTAAAAGTTTCAGCTTAACATATTGCTTATACTGTGATTTAGATAATACTGTTTAACTTATTATCATTTATCATTGTATGCATGCTTGTATGATTATGATATGACAGTGATAACTAAGATGAATATGATAACCTAATTTCATAACTCATCAACACAATAGAATAACATAGTTGTAAGATTATATCTTACAACATGTAGTTATTCTTACAAGAACGAACATTTAGATAATCACAGGAGAACATGATGGCAAGAACAAAATACAATAATGATACGAAGATAACACATCTTCTTAACATCATTCAACACTAGAGTTAACTAAGTGTAATAAGACAAGTGCTTATAACACTTAGCTTACAACTCAACACATATTACAGGAGAACATAGAACAAGAATTATCCACCACCTGAGTCGACTAAGTGTAATAAGACGAGTTCATATCACAGCTTAGTGGCAACATGGTGACTATATGGAATAACGAGGAATGATAATCATGATAATGTAACCTCATGATAACAACATCATTCACACAACAGTTAACATAACATAATAAGACAAGTTCTTATTTAACTTTGTTAACAACAACGAGAACATACAACATCGAGAACAAATAACACTGACGAACACGCAATACAATTGATTACTATTGAACTGTTTGCATTATATCATTTCAATCATATGCCATGTACTTATGCTGATCATTGTAAGCCCCTTATAATTCGCTGACCAGTTAGATTGACGTGACTAAACCAAAGATAGCATAGTGGTACCATATGTTTGACAAACCTCCAGCTTGTAGGGCTGGTATGTTGATCGTAATGATTTATTGGCCGGTAACGTACGACCTGTGACAGGGCGACTCCAAGTCAGGGTCTGGGAAGCGACACATGGTGATATTAATATGCAGTGAAATTGTAATTAATCCATCATTACCCGTTGACTAGTAGACTGAGGAATTTATTTTCTCTCATGTCATATTACTAGTAACCGTTTCGATGAGGCCTACGGTAATACAAGGTGGTAGAGGTAAATCGGATGTATTGTAATCTGATTACGTGAGGATTGCAATGGATTCCTTTTATGCTCTATGCAATTTAAGTTGAGAACAAATATTCAATTGGTTATCTAACACTCTTGATATTTAAAAGTGATTAACAGTTAACCCACAAGTAATAGAATAATACAAGGATCAGATTAAATTAATCTAATATCCTTAATACATAAAAGGGTTATCAATACTTCGGTTTGGTAACTAAAACCCTATTATTATATTATTCTACACATGATGCTACAGGTGATTAACAAACGAGATGAACAGGTGAAATGGAAATGGATATCAATAGTTGTATTGCAAGTACGCGTAAGCTCCTCGAGAAAGTAGCGCGTCGGTAACCGGCAACCTATATCGTACACCGTACGTGAGTTCGTGTATGTGACCGTGCTAGTGTTTGTGTTTGTGCTAGTGTTTGTGTCCAACAACCCTTGGTTGTTCATGTTTGTCCGTGTCGGTCCACAGAGACCGTGTTTGCTCGTGTTGGCCTACATTGACCGTGTTTGACCGTGTTGGTCCACAATGACCGTGTTTGACTAGAGTTGACTAAGTTGACCGTGTCAAGTCAACGACCCGTTGGTGAACCGTGTGGCGGTTGTGAATCGTGTAGCAAATGTGTAAGTGCTGGTCGTGTGCAAATCGCACAAGTCGCGTCTATGGACAACTTACTATTTATAGTAAGTTTCCATTTTTGGAAAATTCACAAAGCATAACAGTTTTAAAGTTCTAGCATGCTCGTTTGTCCTACGTGATGATGTTAACACATAGCACATCATCATACGGATTCACATAAGTCGTTTTCATCATGTTAGCACAAAAAAGTTTTCTAAAATGGAAAGTTTCCATTTATAGCATACGTGACATCGGAAACCATCTAACTTAGCATCTAATCATCATGGTATAACATATCAAACCACTTAGCATGCTCAAATAATACAAAATGTTCATAACTTGGTTTTTCAAAAAAATAAAGTTACTATAAATAGTAACTTTGTAGTTTTTGCATATTCATGACCATCTAAACATTCTTAATCTATTTTTATGTCACAAATCACCATAATGAACCATTCAACAACATTTAAACGTGCACATATAACCAAATTCATCATCTAGCATTATTTGGTCCATAAAAGTTACTAAAAATGGCAACTATGCCAAAATGACCATAATCATCATTAAAATCACATTCCAAGCATTCAAATCATCATACTAACATCCTAATATCAAATCCCCATACATGCATGTTCACCATTTGCACCAAACCATCATCTTGTAACACAAAAGTTACTAATAATAGCAAGTTTAGTAAATAACCACATTCATTTTAATAACATCTAATCATGTAGATCATTACCAACAACAACTATAATCATACAACAACTTCCAATATCATCTAAAAGACCTTAGATCATACATGCATGCATCTATATCATCATAAATCATCATTTTAAGTACAAAGGCTTATACCCATCATCTTAGATCATCATAAAACACCATTATAACATCATAGATCATCATTTATCAAAGAAATATCAACAAACCCAGATTCAAATGGGTGAAAATTCGTGTATGTGAGTCTAGTGAGCTTGCATGTGTGATTTAACACATGTATGCGTGTGTAGTAGTGATATTAAGCCTTTAGGGGTGCAAGACTACCTTCTAAAGCTTCAAGAATATGGGAATGGTGTGTGAGCAGCTCCTAAACTTCCTGGAAATTCGAGTGTAGCAGCCCCAAGAGAGTGGTGATGATCTTGGTGAGTTCCTTCCTTGATTCGAGCCTTCAAACCTTCACTCCCAAGCTTCTCTTGATGCAAAAATGGCTTCCAATGGTGGTTCTTGAGTGTCGCAGGGGTTCTGGAAGAGACAATGCCGAGATATGATGGCTAGATATCGGAGAGAGTGTGTAGGGTGGCCAAGAAATGATTTTTCTTGGTTTTATAAAGATTTCTGCGAACTGGGCATTGTCGCGTATCGCGACAATATGCAGGATTGGTCTCGCGTAGCGCGAGAGAATTCGGGGTTCAAATTTCCCCCGCCCACCTGTCGCGTACCGCGATAGGGTCTTTGTGGGCTTTCGCGTAGCGCGACGGATCTCTAGGGGAGCCCAATAGGCCCACTTTCATTAGTTTGATCCGTTCGTCGCCGTTTTCACGTTTCCGAACTACCGTTTGGCCTCGTTTGAACTTCCAAGTTCAATGTTAGAGCGTTTCGTGAGGTTTCAAGTGTTGTGTTACACAATGTGTTAGACGTTCACTAACGTTCGTGTGTTTTGACACGTGCGTGCTGTTTGCCGATAATTCTCGAATTATCTAGTTGTGTGCCAGTGTTTGTACTGTCGTGCCACATGTCACACTAAATTAAACAAATTCTAGTGCCACGTGTACATAAAGCATTTAAATAAATAACAGGCTGACCTGGAAATTACGGGGTGTCACATCCTCCCCTTGTTAGAAAGAATTTCGTCCCGAAATTCAACTCGCGTTACTAGTGTTTGTCTGTTCCGCGAACAGGTGTGGGTACTTTTGTTTTATCTGATCTTCACGTTCCCACGTGAATTCCGGTCCACGGCGCGAATTCCATCGCACCTTTACAATCGGTATTTTGCTGAGCTTGAGTTTCTTGGTTTCCTGGTCCATAATTTCAACCGGTTCTTCAACGAAGTTTAATTGCTCGTCGATCTAGATTTCCTCGAGAGGAATAACAAGTGTCTCATCAGACAGGCACTTCTTGAGATTCGAGATATGAAATACGTTATGCACGCTGCTCAGCTCGTCTGGCAGGTTTAGCTCGTAGGCCACAGGGCCTATTCGTTTGGTAATCTCGAAAGGTCCAATGTAGCGAGGGTTCAGTTTGCCTCGTTTGCCAAACCGAATGACTCCCTTCCAGGGCGAGACCTTGAGTAACACTCTCTCTCCCACCTGGAATTCTAATGGTTTGCATCGTTTGTCGGCGTAGCTTTTCTGTCTGTCTCGAGCTGCTGCCATCCGTTTGCGTATTTGCACGATTTTCTCCGTCGTTTCGTGCACAAGCTCTGGGCCGGTCAGTTGGCTGTCCCCAACTTCCTCCCAGCAGATGGGTGATCGACACTTACGCCCGTAAAGTGCCTCGAATGGTGCAGCTTGGATGCTCGTGTGGTAGCTGTTGTTATATGAAAACTCAACTAACGGTAGGTGAGTCTCCCAGCTACTTCCAAAGTCAATAACACATGCCCGAAGCATGTCCTCTAGTGTCTGTATGGTGCGTTCACTCTGTCCATCAGTCTGTGGGTGGTAAGCGGTACTCATATCCAATCTCGTACCTAAAGCCTTATGCAAAGACTTCCAGAAATGCGACGTGAATCGACTGTCGCGGTCATATATGATCGAGATTGGCACTCCATGTCGAGTGGCCACTTCCTTCAGGTAAATCCGAGTGAGTTTGTCTAGTTTGTCGGTTTCCTTAATGGGTAGAAAATGTGCAGACTTTGTTAGTCGGTCTACGATAACCCAGATGGTATCGCAACCCCTTGCCGTCTTTGGCGGTTTAGTAATGAAGTCCATGGAAATCTGTTCCCATTTCCACATCGGTAATTCCGGTTGTTGAAGTAACCCTGATGGCTTCTGGTATTCAACCTTCACCTTTGAGCACGTTAGACACTTACTCACGTAAGTTGCTATCTCAGCTTTCATGTTTGGCCACCAGTAGGTTGTCTTCAGATCGTGATACATCTTGTCAGACCCCAGATGTACGGAATACCGGCTCTTGTGAGCTTCGTCCATCACTACTTCTCTTAGTCCCCCGTAGTGTGGAATCCAAATTCGATCCATTAAGTAGTAAGCTCCGTCATCCTTTACTTTCATCTGTTTATCCATACCACGCATGGCTTCAAGAGTGAGATTTTCAGCTTTCAGGGCTTCCTGTTGTGCGATTCGAATCTGATTTGGTAGTTCAGAATGAATCGTTAGTTGTAGGGCACGTACGTGTTTGGTTGTTTCCTTTCGACTCAACGCGTCAGCCACTACGTTTGCTTTACCGGGATGGTACTTGATGGCGCAATCATAATCGCCGATGAGTTCGACCCATCTTCGTTGCCTCATGTTTAGCTCCTTCTGGTCGAAAATGTGTTGTAGGCTTTTATGATATGTAAAGATAGTGCATTTCGTGCCATACAAGTAGTGTCTCCAGATCTTCAGAGCGAATACCACAGCTCCCAACTCAAGATCGTGGGTTGTGTAGTTCTTCTCATGCACCTTTAGTTGTCGTGATGCGTATGCTATCACTTTCTCGCGTTGCATCAGCACACAACCGAGTCCTTGTTTCGAGGCGTCGCAGTACACCACGAAATCATCGCATCCTTCCGGTAGGGATAGGATTGATGCAGTAGATAGTTTCTGCTTCAACAAGTTGAAAGCAGTTTCCTGTTTGTCGCCCCAATCGAACTTCTTATCCTTATGGGTCAGGGATGTCAGTGATTGGGCAATCTTTGAGAATCCTTCAATGAATCTTCGGTAGTACCCAGCCAGACCTAGGAATTGTCGCACCTCAGTCGGAGTCTTGGGTGCTTCCCAGTTCTTGATGGCTTCAATCTTGGCAGGGTCTACATGTATCCCTTGTTTGTTAACCACATGTCCAAGAAATTGAACTTCGCGAATCCAAAAGTCGCACTTTGAGAACTTCGCGTATAGTTGCTCTTCCTTCAGTAATTCCAAGACTAGCCTCAGGTGTTTAGCATGTTCTCCCCGATTCTTTGAATAAATCAGAATGTCGTCAATGAACACTATTACGAATTTGTCAAGGTAAGGTTTGCACACTCTATTCATGAGGTCCATGAATACTGCTGGTGCGTTGGTTAGTCCGAAGGGCATAACCAGAAATTCGTAGTGTCCGTATCGAGTTCTGAAGGCTGTCTTAGGAATATCATTCTCTTGTATCCTTAGTTGATGGTAACCCGATCTTAAATCGATCTTAGAATAGTAGCTTGACCCTTGCAACTAGTCAAACAGATCATCTATTCGTGGCAATGGGTATCGATTCTTGATCGTCACCTTGTTCAGCTCTCTGTAGTCGATGCACATACGGAATGATCCGTCTTTCTTCTTCACAAATAAGACCGGTGCTCCCCAAGGCGAGAGCTCGGTCTGATAAATCCCTTGTCTAATAGTTCCTGCAACTGGTTAGACAGTTCTTGCATCTCAGTTGGTGCTAGTCGGTATGGAGTTTTGGCAATCGGTGCTGCTCCCGGGGTGAGGTCTATCTGAAACTCGACTTGCCGTGTCGGGGGTAGTCCACGTAGATCCTCGGGAAACACTTCGGGAAAATCGCGGACTACAGCGATGTCCTCAATCTTCCTCTCCTTCTTCGGTTGTTCTGCGATAAGGGCTAGTATAGCAGTGTATCCCTTCTGAAGATATTTGTTTGCTTTCATGCACGACATGATATTTAGTGGTACTCCCCGTCTTTCCCCCTGTATCGAAATCTGTTCTCCGTTCTGCAACGTCACTCGTACGATCTTCTCGTTGCATACGATCTCGGCTTGGTTAGCGGATAACCAATCCATTCCAACGACTACATCAAAGCTTCCGAGAGTTACCGGCATCAAATCGATTTCGAGTTCGTGATCCGCCAACACCATGACGCATCCTCGAAAGACATGTTGTGTCTCAATCAGCTTATCGTCGGCTAACTACACGGTATACTTATAGTCTAGTGGTGTTGGGGTAATATCTAGTAACTCACTAAACTCACTAGATATAAAGCTTCTATCGGCACCGGTATCAAATAATATACTAGCATAGACATTATTTAAAAGAAACGTACCGGTTACGATGTTAGGGTCGTCCTTGGCTTCCCCCGAGCCTATCACAAAAGCTCGACCCTTGGCCGCTCCACCTCCGGCCTTCTTCAATTGAGGGCAATCCCTCCTCATATGCCCCGGTTTTCCGCATTCATAACACCCCCTAAGAGTGTTCTGGTTGTTGTTCTGGTTGTGGTTGGGGTTGTGGTTGTTGTTGCTGGGGAATTTGGACCTGCAGTCTTTGGCTATGTGGCCATGTCTTCCACATCGTAAGCATCGGTATCGCTCGCATTGACCAGAGTGGTGGTAAGAACATTTTTTGCACAGAGGGTATTTTCCTTGGTACACACCCTTCCCCTTATCATCGGGTTGGGTGGCAGTGAATGCTCTGGCAAGTGCAGATCGTTGTTGTTGTTGGGGTTGATGAGATTGGTGGTGGTTGGGTTCCCACTTCCTTTTCTGGCTTTCTTGAGGCTTCAGGTGTTCACCTCGCTTGGGTAGCTTCCCACTTCCTTTTCTGGCTTTCTTGAGGCTTCAGGTGTTCACCTCGCTTGGGTAGCTTGCCCTGAGCTACAGCTTGGTCAGTTAGTTTGTGGGCTAATCGGATCAACGGTTGGATGGTGGTGAGGTCAGATGCAGTCAGCATACTCTGAATCTGTTCGGGCAGCCCACTAATGAACTGCTCGATCTTCTTGTATTCCGGCGTGACCATTGCCGGGCATAGCTTGCATAATTCATGAAATCGGGTGCAGTACTGCTCGATCTCTGATCCCACCATTTTGATTACCCAGAACTCGGCCTCTAACTTCCTGATCTCATCACGAGGACAGTATTCCTCTTGAAGCAGCCGGGTGAAATCAGCCCACGGCATGGAGTTGGCACCGTCCAACCCTAGAGTTTGCACATGGGTGTTCCACCATGTGAGAGCCGGTCCCTCCAGTGTACCGGTCGCATATTTAACCCTGTTCTCCTCCGCACAGTCGCACATGGCGAATACAGACTCAACCTTTTCTATCCAGCGGAGCATCCCAACAGCTCCCTCAGTCCCCTTGAATTTGTGTGGGTGGCAGTTCAGGAAGGATTTAAAGGAACATCCTTTCCCATTGCTGCTGTTTGACCCTGTGTGTCAGAAACCAGTGTCGTGTGTTAGTATCGTGTTAGCTACACTATGTCAGTTACGTTAGGCAACTGTTAGTACCGTTGTGGTTTCCACTAGTTTCGCTATGTTGGCGACTTGCTTCGTAGTCGGCAATCGCCTTGTTGACCCGTCGGTCAACCATCATTTTGATAACAGCGGCATCCAGTGTCCGCCTAGCAGGACGCGCGTACGGTCCTCTTCCCGCCATGTATCTTTCTATACATAAGGGATAGAGTATTAGTTAGCACATGTTAGAGGGTTAGCCAATGTCATGTCAGATGTCAGGTCAGATGTCATGTTAGTTGTCAAGTCAGATGTTATGTTATCAAACAATCATGGTCAAAATACAATAAGTAAGGCAAAGCATAATTCTCATTAAATAAAACTTGAAGTACAATAATTTCAAACGGAAACAATAACATGAGTTCTTCGAGCACACCCCGCTCGTCTAGGTAAATACTGAAAGAAATACAAAATAAAGTAACCTATCTAATTTGAGTCTATGGTAACATGTGAAATGTCACTGTCTGCTCCGTCAGCATCATCCTCGTCCTCTTCAGGATCCTCGTTGGGATCCTCGTCAAAATCCTCCCCTTCGAGGTCAATAACCTCGAATTGAGGACCATCATCTTGTGGTGGTTCCTCAATGAACTGTGCAGCCCATGCGTTCAGCATGGCGTCGCTGGCCTGAACCATCGATTTAGTCTCCTCAGTGGCGACTCGATTCTCCGTGATACGTCCGTCATGCTCTTGCATGATGTCCACCATCTGCCCATGCTGACTCATCAGCTGGGATACCTAGAGACGTAGGGCCTCCACCTGCTCTTCTAACCTCTCGTTATGCCTTTCCAGGCGGTCGCACTTCTCTCGAAGGACGCGGACCTCATCCGATAGTTCCCCGTTCCTCCAGATCTCCCGTCGTGTGCAAGCCACAAGTGCTGCGAAGGCCTGCTCCAGTGGCACCCCAAGTGGCGGTAGTCGATGTCCTGGCGAGGTATCGCCGGATAACGGTATGGAGGTACCCGCTCCCCGATAATCCACTCCTGTATCATCGTGGGAAGCCATCCCCAAGGTCGAGCTCGTGCCGCCTGTCGAGCCCGTCTATCCATCTCGACATCGACCTGTGCCACTATGTTGTGGACTCGTCGCCGGCTCTCTGCAGCCATATCATCAGTGGTCGGGAGACGGTCTGAGTTCCTGTTAGCGTTGTTGTTGTCGGCCATCCTGTAGGTCTCAAGTTAGTAATCAATAGTAATAAAATAAGCAATAACATCATCAATGTGCAAATTCTAAGTGTAGTGTCTAAAGTTTGAGCAATGGCTATAGTCTAAGTTTACTACAAGCAAACCTAGTTCTCTATAACCAAGGCTCTGATACCAGTCTGTCACACCCCCAAATTCCCACTCGTGGTGTCAGTCCACGTGGGTGTGACGTGGCCAGAATCACAGCTCAAGGTCATATAGAACATCTCTATATATGTTTTCGAATCCAATGTTTGACACATACACATAACAAATAGTTTGCAGCGGAAAAACATAGATATCATAACATGCAGCGGAAAATAGAATGAGTTTAACAAATGCAGCGGAATCAGAAATTGTCAGATCAAAACATTGTATCATAACATAAATAAAATTTGTTTTCAAATAATATGACAGGAATGCATGCGGATCCTAATCCTCGTCTCTTAACGTGTGCATTCCTGCTATCCATAGCTTGCTAGTTACCTGAGAATACAAGTTTAGAAAAGTGTCAACACAATGGTTGGTGAGTTCACAGTTTTTGATATACATATAGTAATATAAGTGTGTCATGCTGTTTATCAAATGTTAGTACCGAGCTCTAGGCTCCAAGTGTCAGCGCGTCACTACCGAACTAGACCTGTTTGTACTTGCCTCCACTGTGTCTCGTACACACAGTAAATTAGGTCAGAGTTTGCACGGGTTATGACACCCAGTCAACATTGTGCCCCGTGGGGTTGGTCATACCCTAATGGATCCATCCAAATCTACCACGTTCGTACATTAACGGTAAGACTTTGTGAGGACTTGTTACGAGTTCAACACTTAATGTTTGTCCAATAAACCAGCATACACAATAAAAATGTTTGTAATAGCAGTAATGTTTGACTCGATGTAACTAGTATTCGCCCCCTATTTAAAAGCGTTTGAAAAGAGTTAAAGAGGGGCCGTAAACTCACCTTAGTGATGTGAAATGAAAGTACGCGTAAGCTCCTCGAGAAAGTAGCACGTCGGTCACCGGCAACCTATATCGTACACCGTACGTGAGTTCGTGTATGTGACCGTGCTAGTGTTTGTGTTTGTGCTAGTGTTTGTGTCCAACAACCCTTGGTTGTTCATGTTTATCCGTGTCGGTCCACAGAGACCGTGTTTGCTCATGTTGGTCTACATTGACCGTGTTTGACCGTGTTGGTCCACAATGACCGTGTTTGACTAGAGTTGACTAAGTTGACCGTGTCAAGTCAACGACCCGTTCGTGAACCGTGTGACGGTTGTGAATCGTGTAGCAAATGTGTAAGTGCTCGTCGTGTGCAAATCGCGCAAGTCGCGTCTATGGACAACTTACTATTTATAGTAAGTTTCCATATTTGGAAAGTTCACAAAGCATAACAGTTTTAAAGTTCTAGCATGCTCATTTGTCTTACGTGATCATGTTAACACATAGCACATCATCATACGGATTCACATAAGTCGTTTTCATCATGTTAGCACATAAAAGTTTCCTAAAATGGAAAGTTTCCATTTATAGCATACATGACATCGGAAACCATCTAACTTAGCATCTAATCATCATGGTATAACATATCAAACCACTTAACATGCTCAAATGATACAAAATGTTCATAACTTGGTTTTTCAAAAAAATAAAGTTACTATAAATAGTAACTTTGTAGTTTTTGCATATTCATGACCATCTAAACATTCTTAATCTATTTTTATGTCACAAATCACCATAATGAACCATTCAACAACATTTAAACATGCACATATAACCAAATTCATCATCTAGCATTATTTGGTCCATAAAAGTTACTAAAAATGGCAACTATGCCAAAATGACCATAATCATCATCAAGATCACATTCCAAGCATTCAAATCATCATACTAACATCCTAAAATCCCCATGCATGCATGTTCACCATTTGCACCAAACCATCATCTTGTAACACAAAAGTTACTAATAATAGCAAGTTTAGTAAATAACCACATTCATTTTAATAACATCTAATCATGTAGATCATTACCAACAACAACTATAATCGTACAACAACATCCAATATCATCTAAAAGACCTTAGATCATACATGCATGCATCTATATCATCATAAATCATCATTTTAAGTACAAAGGCTTATACCCATCATCTTAGATCATCATAAAACACCATTATAACATCATAGATCATCATTTATCATAGAAATATCAACAAACCCAGATTCAAATGGGTGAAAATTCGTGCATGTGAGTCTAGTGAGCTTGCATGTGTGATTTAACACATGTATGCGTGTGTAGTAGTGATATTAAGCCTTTAGGGGTGCAAGACTACCTTCTAAAGCATCAAGAATGTGGGAATGGTGTGTGAGCAGCTCCTAAACTTCCTGGAAATTCGAGTGTAGCAGCCCCAAGAGAGTGGTGATGATCTTGGTGAGTTCCTTCCTTGATTCGAGCCTTCAAACCTTCACTCCCAAGCTTCTCTTGATGCAAAAATGGCTTCCAATGGTGGTTCTTGAGTGTAGCAGGGGTTCTGGAAGAGATAATGCCGAGATATGATGGCT